>JAAAKD020000207.1:8443035-8457089 GCA_010014825.2 Danaus melanippus | reverse complement strand
TTCCATCGCATGCAGCGGTGTATTGACGTGAATGGACAATATTTTGAAAAGATATAATAAAACTAATAACTGGCTAATGTAATCAGTTTTTGATTTTCTAAGAACTTTCAGTTTGACCCTCGTACCGTTGATTATTGCTTTTCTTGTCAAAGGCTCTACCACCGGTATTATGTTTTGGAATTGATCAGAATTTTTCATTTTGGTCTTTTTGATATATAAGCAATAAAAGTTTTGGATCTGCTTAATACGGATAATATTATTATTATGTATCACTAATATTTATTTAAATTCATTTTATTTTACCCTAAAATTTTGCACTTCTGGAATCTATACACCAAATGCCTACCGTACATCATTCCTTATATGATTATTCTACTAACAACTTTAAAAGAAACCAAATAATATTCATTATGGTGTAAGAGACTCTATCTTTATGATTAAATTCTAACTTATATTCTGAATACCTAAAGCTAAATATCATTATTATCAATGACAGCTGAATTTATAAGATGAACTCAAGCCGTCAAGTCGGACTACTATTAATGTTAATTTGAACCCAAGTGAACTATAGACATGAATAATTCATTACATTTAGCAGAATTTAAAGCAATAAAATTCTCATTGATATTTTTTTCTATTTAGCTGTAATAAGGAAACTTTATAAAATTAACGTTAAAAAAGTTATAACTGTGTTGAAACTTGTAAGTTAAATAAGGAATTGGTTTACAATAATAAAAGTTTTCCGATACCGCAATTGATTTATACTTGTTATATGGAAAACTCTGTAAACTAAACTGCGGAGAACTACCGGTCATAATTATATTAAAAAAGGATTACAGTCTAGTTGTGAAACTTTGAATTTTTATATAGCTTGGATGACTCTTGTTTAAAGATTTCGTTATGAATATGGAATGGAAAGTTTTAACGTTCGAAATGAAAAATGTGTAATGAAATTCACAAGCGTGAATAAGTCTTAAACAATATAGAATTCGTTCGTGTTTTCTAAATACAGTGTTCAAAATGATATTATTGTTCGTTAATTAAATAAAAACTTTCATATTTGCATAATATTCTACGATTAATATTTGAATGAAAGAATAAAAGGAGAGCATAGAAAAATCTTTAAAGCTTTCCTATTTCCGTTTATAAAGAAGAAAAAAGTGTGTGTAACGGAGATCGGAATAAAATATAGGAAAGGTATGCGAAGCACAGTCTTTTTAATTTATTGACGTAAAATATTAACTTAATTAGTTTTTTGAAAATAATAACTTATTGATTACAATTTTTTCAAAATCAATTGTTTAACATATCACTGTTAATTTATTTTTAGTTTGTGAAATTTTGTCAGATTAAATATAAATATAAGTAGGGAATAAAGTTTTAGGTCTATTATTATATTACATTATACTGTGTGATATTTGAATACCAATAATTAAGTTAGAATTAAATACAAAATATTTTGATATAAATGATCCAATGAAATTTTAAGAGTAATTAGGAGTATTTTTTTGTCCCGGCTTTCGTCATGAAGGTAAAAAATTATTGCATGTGATAGCATCAGATCATCTTTTTAAAATTTACAACACTATAACGTGTTTGTATGGCTAGATCCGAACCACAATACCTCTAAATCTAGATGTAGGGTATTTTACATCTGTTAAGAGCGATTTGACAAAAGAACTTCATTACTTCCGTCAAACAAGAAACGACAAAAAGTTCATTGCTGATGGCATCACTTAAAATATGGTTTTAGCTCAGCTTTTGTAAAATAAACTAGAAATGAAAAGAAGTGCCGGCTAGTTTTAATTTTCGCAGAAAACATTATTATTATAATAATAATTAAAAGACGCTTCAGAACTTGAAGTATGAGAAATTGTTCGTGAAGCATTCCAAAGTTTTTTGAAGAGTTGAGAAAGAATAGTATATTACTCATCTGCGATGAAAAGAAGAACATTCTCCACTGCGAAACATATTCATCCGAGACTAATTTAACATTTGATTTTGATAATAGCAGATGACAATGTCTTTCTTACATCCCGTCATGCATATACGGTTTTTTTTCCTCCTGCATAAAAAGCTTGAGCTCATTTCATCATGAAACAGAGGGATCCGGGAAAAAACAACATTGGGGTCCAGGGGCAAAACTACAGTTACCAATATTTTAGTTGATTCCACAGATGAGAAATGTTATGAGACAATTTTAATGACTGCATTTAAAAGCCAGAACGTTAACCAAAGTGTCAAATAAAAATAAGATTCTTTACTATTTAAGTAAAAACAAACATGAACTTACAGAAGAGTTTTCTTGGAATGCATGTTTTTTCCGATAGATTTTAGGGATACAATATTTATAGGGAACCATAGTGAGCCCATTGCAGGATACATGAGATGTTTTAAAACCTTACAAACCTATTGTTGGCATAGTATGCATAAGAATGTTGCACGTTTTATTAAAACCGGTACTAAATGCTTGTCTTGGATATTTCAAAACTACACCACTCTTAGAGAAATTTGCCTTCACTAAGCAATGTTTTCGGTCATACCAAATGAGATTTATTGATTTGATGGGTCCTCCCCAATTGATTTTTGCTGTTACAGCTTTTCAAAGTATTGCAAAATAGAATTTCAGAAATTATCGATAACATTGTTGGGGAATAAGTTCTCTTAATTCATGGTGTTCCGTAGACTATTTTCTCGGATAATAGAATTTAGTTTATTTGCAGGTATACTAATGCCCTATATAAAAAATATGAAATGAAACAGCTTTTATATATCTAAACATACTTCACACATCAATGATGTTGAATGTACAATAAAATAATAATTACTTGTATTTCTAAGTTCGTAGACAAAGACCATCGAAAGTGGAATATGTTTATCTATTCAGTCAACGGAGGCACCAGATTCACTCCGTCACTCCTTATTTATGAGACAGACCTACCTTTTTGCGGTTGGCATTACATGGATATAGATTTAGACGATGAGGTTTTATTCCTTCCTAGCATAATCTACTCGGAAAAATTCGGTTGTCTGGGTTCGATGTTTGAACAAGTACAAGAATCTTTGTACTGTCTCCAATTGTTGATATTCTTGAGGACATGTTAGGGAAAAATATGAGTACATGGCATATTAAATATTTGAAAAAAGTAAGTAAAGGAAATACTCGCAAAATAATAACACTCAGTTAAAACTTATTAAAATTAATAATAGTTACTAAAAATTTGCGGGTGTAATCTACATCTTGAATTTTATTGCAGATTTTTTATTAAAATTGCTATTAGTTGACGGCGGGTAACGTAACGAAGGATCGATCATATAAAAGCATTCCTGACATAAAATTATAGCAACAGAACGGTAGATGAACGTAGGTAATATTTTATAATGAGTAGAGGCAACATGGACATGGCTCGCAGGTCTTAGTTACCGCATTCACGTCTTTCCAGTTTTCGGCGACATTATTGATACCAGACCTGACGATTCCTCTAAACTTATATGGATTAAAAGAATCAATTTAACCCACCGTCCAGTAGTAGACATTCAGGAAAGTTACTAATCTCATGTAGTAAAAGCAGAGAGGCTTCTTATGCATGACCCTTACAATTTTGTTGACCACACCTATACATATCGTTACATAAACTCAATTATATACTTTTCGTTTACGCGATTATATTTCACTTCTTTTAACCTGGGCAAGATTATAATATTCCCAGCGATACAAACGTTAATGTATTTGTCCATCACATATATCTGGATAATATTACCATAACAAAGAATTAAATTAATGATTTAACGGAGATTTAAAATGTAGTAGATAACTC
This sequence comes from Danaus melanippus, assembly GCA_010014825.2. Taxonomy (NCBI): domain Eukaryota; kingdom Metazoa; phylum Arthropoda; class Insecta; order Lepidoptera; family Nymphalidae; genus Danaus; species Danaus melanippus. Next base: position 8,453,271 of record JAAAKD020000207.1, on the reverse strand, counting down.
TATTCAAAGTTAGTCGAATGTCGCCGTAGTCTAACATTCCTACAAGAATATAGATTTATACACCAGCGAATCATATATCAAAAGATCATAAACGTAAAATAATATTTTCTGGCATGTAATAACACTTCTTATTCTGGAACAAATAGTGTAAGCAATACAAATTTTACCCAGGATCCTCAGGAATACATATAAGCAATTGGATCCAGTCTAGAAAAGTTAACCCTTTATTAACAAATATTTATAAGTTAAGCAACTTACTTAGTAATACCTTATGTAAAAATCACTATAAATGTGTAATCTTATAAAATACATCTTGAATAATATCAATCTCAACCAGCTCTTAGTAAACGACTCCTGAAAACCTCTGTTAATAATAAAAAAATAAAGAAGGTTATGTACATTGCTGATCAGCGAGTTAAATGTGTATCTCCAATGTAACCTCTTTTTGAAATAGGAAGAATATTTTATATTTATGCCATTTTTACTATTATTACGTTGTTACTAATTTTATGCATCAATTAAGGCCGTATATCCCGTGATGATCCTAATATCCTTTGAAATGTAAAACCGGACAGTGACGCCCCTATTTCCTTTATACAGACTTTACAGTTCGCTTGGATCAAATTTAAAGTCACAGGACAGTCATCCACACATAAATATCAAAAACCATTACATTGTGTTTTTTATAAAACTTTTTCATCGTACACTTAATTAATAAAATAAATCCAACACTCAAACACTTTAGATGTAAGAATTCAATTTAGCAATTTAAATTAAATTTTCATGTCCAACATTTGGCTCTTAGATTACCTATTCCATGTCTTTGTTTGGTCACATAGCTTAAAACTTGCACTTTGAACTGGTTCAAATTCAATGTCCCCTTAATTGTGTATTTTACTTATTGTGCTGCAAAAGGATACTTCATAGCCTACGTATAATACAATTTGAATATTTTTATCTATCGTTAGACCAATAAATGGTAATGACAAAGCTTTTACAATATAAAAAGGTTTCATTGTCAGAACAGCATTTTTAGAAGTATAAATTTTATACTATGAGATTCAAACTTAGAAACACTTAGTAGTTAATTGTTTTAATTGTTTTGTTGTAAACAACAGTGGAAAAATGTAATGTTTGTTTTTTTTATTGTAAGTGCTCCAAAATATTCCCTCCTATATCGCAATATATCTGTATCATTTTATTTACAATATCCAATAACAAACACATACATATGTTTTTTTACGGATGGCAGCACTTCTCAGATGAGGTTAGCACATCATAATAAAAAGGCTAACGGTACATTTATTTTCAGGTAAATTTCAAAACGAGTCCTTTATATTATGTAAAAAGTTCGCGTGCTCCGTAACAAAGAGATACACAAAACAATTCAATATTATTGGAATGCCGTAGATTTTTTTTTAATAATGTTTATGACTAAATAGTAACTTGGCTCGTTTATTATTATGTACGATTCAAAAATGATATTCTTTTTATTAGAAAGGACTATGGATCATCTCAACAATAAAACTATTTCTCTGTAAATAATACGACAAGAGGGATTTGAATATCAGATAGTATTAAAGAACAACCTGATAACTTTTACGTACAAAATAGTTTACTTAACTTAGAAGTAAAATTAGAAATTCATAACTTTTTGTAAACATTATCTTCTGTTGCAACTGTCGTGTTTGAAACCTCATAAACTTTTAATGACAAATATTTATGGTATTTCTTTGAAACTATGTTAAGAGAATATTTACATTATACACTTTTTATACTAATTAATAGTCACTACGATATATAATTTAACTTTAATATCAAAACTATTAAAATTAATTTAATATCTGGTTTCATGAAATAATTATAATTATTATGATACTATGAATATGAACAGATAATTAAAGGTCATTATAGTAATTAATCTGAGCGCTTCGCAGGTAAGAATATTAGAGTTTTAATTATGAAATGATTGCATTAAAACAACATTATTAAAATATAGGAGGTATATTTATAGAAATACTTTTTGTAACAACAGCAATAGCTATTGATAAGATTAATAAAATTAGGCCGCCAAAGCATTACTTATTTTAAAAGATTTCAAAATATTTTTATGGTTTAAAACTTTAAACTCTTTCTAATATTTCTTGAACTTCACCAAAAACATTGAAATTATATTTCAAAAAATTATATATATAAACCTATCGCAGTATATTCCATAAACAAGAACTCTATATATAATATTTGAAACAAAATTACTTTCATTCAAATATATAGTTTAATAATTATATCATTTTTGCTTTAAAAATATTGATCAATTATACTCTCATAATCATAAACACATACTGTTCAAATAGATATATCATACGTCAATTCATAAACACACCATTCAAATAAATAAATTAATGAATTTTGAAGTAAAGTTAATTTATGTTATAACATATTTCTCCAAAGGCAAACCTCCCGACGTTATCGCCTGCGGCATAACTCTCCTGATGACAATGTTACTTGTGGCCGGAGTTAGGAAATCGCTGTTCTTTAACAACCTGCTGAATGCTATTAACTTGGTGGTGTGGGTCTTTATCATGTCTGCGGGGGTCTTCTACGTCGACACAACCAACTGGACTCATCATAAAGGATTTCTGCCTAATGGATGGGCTGGGGTAAGTTAACACAGAAACATAAATTATTTTTAAAATTATGTAACACATTGATCACAATACTCAAAAATTGATGCAATAATTTTAATGGCTGCTAAGGTAGTCTTATAATAAAAAATAAATATATACAAATTGCACCAGTCCATTATTCAAAAAATAGTATAAAAAAAATATTTTGAAACATATTTTTTGCTTGAATAATTTTTACTATATTTACTAAGATAATATTTGAATATGTATGAAAATGTGCGATTTTGGTAATCTTTCACCGTCCCATTAATTTATCTTATTTCATTTTGACTTAAGTATGGTTTTCCTGCTTAAGTAACATGCAATATATTTTCATAACGCTTTTAATTTTTTTTATAAATTTTCTAATTATATTTAGTATTCCTAGAATTCTTAAAGATATCTCTAACTATAAGATTAATTTAATAGTATATAAACAGGTACAAATGGCGAAAACAATAATTTTATTTCAAACCAAACATTTCAACAGACGTACAAATATATACATGAATATTTATACACTTTTGTGAAATCCTCTTGTGAAAGTAACGCTATCCTCAAAATTAATAATACTAGGCAGTAGAAAAGAGTTCTACAAACACAAAAAAAATACAAAAATTACATTAAAGTTTATTTGCGGTTCAGCCTCGTTTCTTATAACTGCCGTCGTAAATTTATCGTTAGCAATATATACATATGTACATTTAGCAATATAAAAATTAAATCACAACCTTTATTTAAAAAAAAAATCTTATATTTTCGTGATAATTTACGCACTCAGTGAAAATAGCTTATCATCACGCTGTCATCACGTTCGATCAAGATCAATTCAACCAGATACTGGAACCTGTAATCTAGGAGTTGGAAAAGATTTTAAATGAAGTATTGCAGCTTATCGAATTTTACGAAACTGCTCTTTATAATCCTCATGTTTTAATTACATGTGTTATGTTCCAAAACGAAAAAAACAAAAATTAAAACTGACACACATATATATATAAACGTATTTAATTTACTACACAAATTGCAGAATGTACAAATAAAAACTATTCATGATTCAAAATCACTTTATACACTGTTTTCAGACTTGCATTATAGAGATTACATTGGAAAAACTATCCATATGTCAGTCGTCACTGTGGAAATTAAAGTCATAGCAAGAGATTTTCATTAAACCTCGCTTTTTATTTAATCTATCTTTCAATGTTATATTTCAGTATATATAGTTATGTTTTAAAATTTGAATGAAAATTTATAACTCTTTGAAGAGAAACAAAATTTTAAGTCAAATTTTAAATTTTATATTTACATCACATTTTTTTTTGACATCCATGCTATCATTTTTTGGTTAAATTTAAGAAGAATTAAAAAATAGAAATGAGTTTAAGTTGAGGTAGGGAAAAAAATGTCAACAAGACTAAAAATAGCTGTATTGTAGGTGTTCAGCGGCGCTGCAACATGCTTCTATGCTTTTATTGGTTTTGACATCATAGCAACGACGGGTGAAGAGGCCCATAACCCGAAAAGATCCATCCCCCTAGCCATCGTTCTGAGCTTGGCTATAATACTCGTAGCCTATGTCAGCACGTCTGTTATGCTTACTCTAATTGGTAAGTTAGCCAAATTCTTCAATATTAGAGCAGTTAAGATTTTGTTTTTCAATTAAAAATATCTTTTGAATCACAAAAGTTTCAATAATAGTAATACAATTTCTTCAATCACCATAGCTAATATACTTTTAATTGATATTATTTAGCTAAATAGAAAATACGTAAAAATATAAGTATACTTTTAAGGCTGACACGATTTCGATTATTTACAAAGCATAGTTTTTATATATGTAGAAAAAAAAAACAATATAAATAATAAAAATATTAATTTAAGTATAGAAAACAAGTTAATAAAAAATAAGGATATTGTAAAAACGTTGTATGAACAATATCACCTTATTAATATTTACAAGGTATTTGAGGAAAGAAAATTATATATTTTAACTATGGTCTGAAACTATTTCTAAAAATTCTAAATTAAATTATCACAGTAAAAATACCATTCACATGAGACAATTGTTGGTTTCAGTTCCGTACATTGATTTACTTCGCTTTGGCCACGATGCAATTTAGATATAATTTACATGTAAACGAATTGTTTTCCATTCATTTTCTAGTGCCGTACAATGAAGTGGATAGTGATTCGGCTTTGGTAAAGATGTTTGCCTACGTAAATGCCCCCATTTGCAAATACATTGTGGCCTTTGGAGCACTGGCTGGACTAACAGTTTCTATGTTTGGATCAATGTTTCCTATGCCGAGGATAGTATACGCTATGGCTCAAGATGGGCTGATATTTAGGTTAGTATGACTGATCAGAAAGTGTTCATCATAAATTTGTAACAACCATATCAAACTTAGCAATTTCTATTCAAATTTTATATACTACCATTAGGTTTTACCTATAGTTGGAAATTTTAATAGAACGATATTTAGAAAGTAGTTAATAAAATTAATAAAAGCAATTGATTGCACTTGACCAACGTTCCGCATAAATATTTCAAATGATAAATTTATAATTATTTATCAATATGTTAATGAAAAATTAAATACGATTAGTCAAAATTATAAATGTTTTTAATATGAAATCTCGTTATGTAAATAATAAAATTTTCTTTATAATAATAATATTTTTAAATACATTTCACATTCAGAACACGGCATGGTCGCGAATTTAATTATGACTTCACATGACAAAAGAGAATGACTTCACTTTAATGGAATTCTATTTTCCTTTTAGTGCAGTATTAATCGTTTAAGACTACAAAGTGAACTATTTTCAGACAACTGTCAACGGTTTCGGAAACTTCTGGAACGCCGGCTCTCGCGACTGTCTGTGGAGGCTTTGCGGCCTCCTTTGTCTCTCTTCTCATCCAACTCGAAGTTTTAGTGGAAATGATGAGCATCGGTATGTATCATCCTGTCTTTGTATATATATATTCTAAAGAATTCAATTTTAATATAAAATACGAACTTTAAATTGCACCTGTCAAAGCGTTCAAGACTAAAAAATTTAATATGCTGCACAAAAGATTCTTAAAATTACCACTTAACTTGAAAAGAGCGTACGACAAAGGCATAAATTGCTGTAAAATGGAGAAATATTTTACAACAAAATATTTTGCTGAAACTTATCTATTTGTTTGTGTAAAATACAAACTATTTTACAAAGTTATTATGGTCCTCTAATAAATATAATCACCATGAAATGATACGTCTGAATTCACTTCAATTAATTTTCGTTTACATTAATTATTTCCTTTCAATAGCATTAAACGACCTTTATGAATATTCAAATATTATTGACGAAAATTTACGCAATAATTAATAATGCAACATTCTCATCTAACATTTGTAAAATTACATTACTCAATAGTATCACGAAATTAATTGAGTGCAATTCAAATTGTTAGTGAATGTCTAGTTTTAGTAAAAATGGTAACAGTAATTTAGTTCGTTTTTGTAATAAAATATAATTGAAAGGAGTATAGTTATTTAATTAATATATATTTTAAATATTTAAAAATACTCTGCTACTTAAAATTATTATAAGTATGAAACTTATACTAAGCTCTATTTGTTGAAAATTAATTAATACACCTGTGATGGAATACATGAAAATCATATTTAGCTTTACCGGTTTTTAAAAACTTTGATGCTTATTAATAATTATTAATTACCATGCAATTTAAAATTGGAGCCTTAAACATCGCCTTAATAATATTTATTTAGGTATATTCTAAGATATAATAAAAATTTATAAATTATTGAAACGCTAAACAATAATTTAAAATACAATTTTTGCCATCGTAGCGGTACCCTTTTATAAAATGAATGCTATTTGATTTTTTATGTTGAGCGAATTTGAAGGGCGAAAAGTAAAATTCATAATCCAATAAACAGTAAGATTAACCCAAGATTGGTAAGACTATTTAATTTAATCTACAATTACTGCAATTTGTTTTTATTATTAGAAACAAAGTGAATAAACTAACTGAAATATAAAAAGTTCAGTCACGTGAATAGAATTTATTAAAGGATTTAAAAATAAAATGAAACATTTAAATTTAAAACAAATACAAATCTACGTCTTTTGAAACATTTGCTTTTTATCAAAACCACTGCTTTTTATTACGTACTACTTCAATTTTTTTTTGTAGTGATGTAACTTCAAAGAGACAAGATATTCGTAAAAAAAAACAAATGGTTTTAGTTTGCTTTGTACCTACAAATATTTCCAATAAAGTACAGCTGGCTATCGATGCTGAAAACAAATGATTTTTGACCAACACAAGGGTGAAACGGTGGACGAGGTTCTAGTTAAAAAAACAATTACCTTTGTGATTTAAACTCCAATCGTATACTATCTGTTACCAGGTTAAACTTTATGCAATATTGTGAAATAAAACATTTTATATTGGAATTTGAAGCCTTTCAGGAAGTACCTTTACAAAGTAACGTTTTTGTCAAGTTTTATTTTTATTTTAAATAGCTTTGGCGAAAATGAAAGACTGTTTTTTATATTAAAAAGAGTCGTCTTTTAACTTTGAAAACCACATTTTAATAATGTTCAATACAAGACTTCAATTCTAAATCTTACTACTTGTTGGATCCTATGATTGAGTATCGAGAAATAGTAATTTAAAATTGCTCTTCTTAGAATTATTCGATTTTCATCCGATTGGCATGTAGATGAGTAAAATATTATTTACATTTTTAAAATGTTCCATTTAAATTTTCAACTCAAATTATTCAGCCGAATCCAGTCCAATGTACTCTGAAAGGGTTTGAGGTGTACAGAGCTGAAATATAAACAGTTACATATATTTAACATTCCCATAGTATTGGTTACTACGTCAGAACTATACATAAAATATTACGATTGCAGTCTACAAAGTCTATTTATTTAAGGTTTGCTATGAAATTATTTGTTGTTATATTATTTCCCGTTTCTATAATGATATCTGTGATTACTTTTTTTTATTTATGATTCGGTAAATAATATATAAATTAAGAAAAGTTTTTCATTTGTAAATTTTAAGAATTTCGCATTTATTAAAAATATGAAATTTAAAAAATATAAATTTAGTTTGACATCTTTGTCAACTTTTTGCATCTTAATAGTAACAAAGTAGAAAACCATATACATAGATAGTGGTCTACTCGGTTTAAATCACAGGTTAAAATTCTCCTAGATATTGTAATTAGTTTTGAGTATAGGTTTCTCTATTTTGGGGTATAAGATAATCACTAAAATGTTAAATAGCTACAAAATAATATAATTAAGTTGCATTTTAGACAATAAGTCATCTTTCCTTTTATTCATGCCTCATAACTACATCTTCATTAAAAAACTATGACCTCTTCATCGAATAACGCCCATCATATGAAAATTTGAAACATGTAGTATTTTAAAAAAACCTCTACGGGTTTCATTGCTGTTCCTTTAATTTTAGAAATCACTTTCAGAAGCATCTAATCTCGTCGCCATACAGATTAATTTAACGGGTGCCCTAGGAGAACAAATCAATTATAAGGTGATTTTGAGTCACAAATAATAAATTTTAACTAGTCACAGATATTAAACATATTGTAAATCAAACCTTTTATTTGATCGCCAGGTTCATCACATACTGAGCTTACTCGAAAACTAACAATATAACAAACATTCTATTGTTATTAATTATTAAATCTTAAGATAGCAGTGAAAAAAAAAAGATTTGGATTGAAATATTATTTCAATTTTTTTCCTTTCCTCAATGACTCGATATTAAAATGACTAAGTATATGTGGCGAAAAAGTAGAATAAATATTAATGCTTAAACAGATATTATACAAGGTAGATATATAAAGAATATATAAAGAATGGACGTGAAATATGAACGAACTGAATATTCTTTTAATTTATACTGTTTCTAATTTTTACCATTGAATAAGAAAAAATATCGATAAAGAAAGATAGTCTACTTGAAAATATTTGTTTGAAATATGTATATTGAATAAAATTAGTTCAATACTTTTACTGAAACCCTTTTGTAATTTAACATTTCTTTCATTTCATATGACAGAATGAACATATCACGATCAATTTTGGTATTGTTTTTTTAGTAATCGATTAATAATCTATTTGAAAGAGTTGTTGAAATCAAAAATAATTGTTTCAGTGTTTGCATAGAGGTATACTTATTTTTATAACAATTTTTTAAATTATTTATTTTATAAAAAAGACAGGGTAAAATCTTTAAAATATTAGTTTTTTTATAACCTCTTAAATCTAAATATTAATAACACTTTCTTCTTAGCATAACGCACTATTGTCCTTTGTGTACTATGAAGTTTAAAAATATTACACCCAAAACATAGCAACAAAACCTGATGGAGTTTAGTATATATTGTTAAGTCCATCTAATTGTTGTCAAAGTTCATTTAGATTTATTTATATAATATATCAACTTATCAACACGTTTTTTAATTGTTATTTAAATAATAATACGGAGTATATAAAACCTCAAACATATCAGTTTTTTAGAAAACAACTACTTTTGCACAATGTTACAATACAATTTTTGTACCAAGAAATTACTAACTCTTTTAAGTATTATCAAAAAACTAAACCATGTACATGTACTGCATAAATATTTTTTTAATTTTGGAAGCTCGTATTAGAAATGTATTGGCTGTGGTTCGTCGGTCTATCTAACTCGTACTTGAGTGAGTCCAGTAGATGCACGTGTTTTCGGTGCAGAATCAATCGAAATTTTGGAGTTAATTTTAAAGTTCGACAGAATGAGGAAGGAACATTTGTTCATTTTACACAAATACTGAAAACCCTGTAATAACTACTTTACGGATATTAAGTTAGAATGAGTGAAATAATATTTAATGTCATTATGACATTAAACATATAGACTTTTTGTTAAAATATAAGAAAGTGTGCTTCAGGGTAGTTAAAGTTGGTATAATATAATGTTGAAAGAATAAGGTGTTCTGAACCTTTTAAATAACTAACCTATTAAAACATAGTTTAATAATGAATAAATTGACACGAAAGTCAACTTTTAAATTTATATCGCGATCGCGTTTTCGATGGCGCTTAGAACTCTTACATCCGTTTTATAATGTTAGTTCCATTTTAGTATCGACCACTATGAATATATATAGATTTATTGTCCACACTAGTAGACAAGTAAAGATGGGTAAAGCTTCTTCATAGAAATAGATCCAGTGAGAACAGTTTTTTAACGTTACTTTACATTTATTATTTTATTAGATAATAATTGGAAAACACGGGCGCTCTTACGCTTACACTATTTTAATAATTATTAAAAAAATTGTTTTATACAATGTTATTACATATGTAGAATGTTTTACATACAGTACAGTTACAGTTTACAGTTTAGAAATGCAGAACGAGTGGTTAGACATAGGAGATTTTTGCATCCCATTAGCACTAAAATGGCGCACCTTAATTCATGATTGGTCGCCAGCATTGCTAAAATTCTATCTCAATGCTTTCCAGA
>JAAAKD020000207.1:8408119-8442935 GCA_010014825.2 Danaus melanippus | reverse complement strand
TAGGGGCCCCTTAAACCTACACTTGGGTCGCAAGTCCCAAGCACTGTTGAAGCTCCTCTCCCTGCAACGCAATGGACCCGGCACCCGCACGGTGAATCCATTGAGTGCTAAGAGGTTTCGTCTCTGTATTATATTCCTCGTCGTCAACATTACCTAACCGTGTTTCATCCTATATATTAAAAACGAGGCTTTGATGACATAGCGGTATATCCACGTAAACACTGGAAACCACGAAAACCTATAAATTTCAATCCTGTCAGTAGGGTCATCAAGGAGAGGTTCCATCTAATATTACCAGATGCTGGTAAACTGTTGTATTTCAAATAAATAATCTATAATTTATAAAAAAATAGTCCACAACTGTTTCCTACTATGAAATTTACTCCTTTTTTTTAGTGAAAAACTTTTGTAAGTGATAATGAACTACCTACATATTACATACATTTTCCTTTAAAGGGCAATGACCCGCAAAATTATTACCAATTTTGATCACTTACTTTTCGATAAAATCATGAGTATATGATTGAATTACAGATTGAAGGATATAATTAACGTCTCTCTAGTTTTAAATAAATCACCTCCGGTTTTTTTAAGTAAACATACGAGATCAATAAAGTATAAAGATCCTTATACAAAGCCTTTTTTATATTGTCCCAAATATTAATACACTTAAAAGTTTTATAACGGGTTCTTAAAATGACAAAATATTCCGATTAAATACTGTTTAAATCTTCAAACATTAATGAGGATGTATACTCTAATCTTGTAAGATTTTATATTTTATTTCTAATTCCGTTGAAACTATTGAAAATCTAAAGCAAAATAAATAATTTTGTACTAAGTACTGGTAATTCATGGATATTTCTGTCCTACTTAATACAATAAAGACAAAACAAAATTTTAATCTTTGAGTGTGTTTTGCTAAAACAGTTATTATTAACAGTGCATGTAGAATAATTAACAGATACTAATTTATTTACTCAAATCGAACAATTTTCGTGCTAAAATAAAACATATTTTTTTTGTTTCTGGTTACATTTAAGTGTGTTGAATAAGGTTGCATTAACAATGTATTCATTACATTAATTAGGTGTTCTCATTTTAAAGTCATCAATAATCCGAGTTGTATTGTTTTATTTAATTAATTAAATAAAGATGTCAATAATTACAATTATATAGGACTACTCTTATCTACAGTAGGCTTAACAAATTTGAGTTAGCAAAAATTTTGTACCAAACACTAGAAAGGCTATCGAGAGCAATTCTATTGTAGTTTGAAACCATTGTTGTTGTAACCTACTTTTCGTTTACAGTCGTAGACTTTTATAACTTTTTATAATTACAATAATCTTGAAGTCAACATAGAAAACACACATAATATGTATTTTATTCTTGAGGTACGCTCCTGGCTTACACTCTGGTATCGACCTGCGTGCTGGTGCTGCGTTATCAACCTCATTCAACAACACTCATCGAACTACTGCCGCAAAACATTCGCACTCCTATGGACCCTGAGGGTACTGCTTCCACTCAGCGTGAAACTACCTTTGCTGTGAGTCCTCCGCATTTTTTCATTCATTATAAAGGTTAAAGCCCTTAAAGTTATAGTATAATTTCAGTTACATTGTAAACGGCATATATGCCATTGGTAATTAATTAATATAATTAATTAATCACCATTCACGTTTAGTACAGATAGGTTAAACAATGGCGCGCGCCAGGTTACTGGGGTAATTGTTCTGAGTGGCCCATATTCCTGGTGACAAAGTCCGTTAAGCTATTAGAAAAATACGTCTTTAAAAAATATTACACACTGCACACTGATGTTTCCAATGAATTCTTTATATAAATAAAAAAATATTTAAATCGCTTCAAAGATTTTCTTTTCTGAAACACAAATAAAATAGAATCGAAGAGAAGAAAACAAAAAATAAAAAACATTCATTACGACCTAGAAGTAAGAGAGGAAAAACAAAGGAATCTCTAGATTTGAGATAAGATTCAAAGTGAGTATAAATAATTAGTTGTTTCTTGTCTGTTTTTATATCACCTATATATGATTTATAATAACTTATTCAAATTATTCGTTTTCGTGAGGGCGACAAATAATATACTGAGAATCATTAATTAATACATGTTAATATAACTTTAGCTATATAATATCAAAAAGAGCAATTAAAACAGTTTTTCTGTTCTATTTCCATCGTTAAGTGGTGGTTAGAATATTTTTGGTACCTTATTCCGTCTGTGTTATGTTAACCTATATTTATATATTATGCACGTACAGCTTAACTTTTACATAAATAATGGAACAAAAATCTGAAAGAAGTAGAATGGACGACGTATTTAAAAATATGAATTTTACATTAACTAGTTACAATTAGAGAAATGAAAAGAATGTTCTGCTATCCCATACAATTCCATTGCGAGACGAGTTAACAAACACAGATTTCCTAAGATTCCGATTTCTTAAGATTTGGTACAAACAAGTATGAATAAATAGCGTACACATTAATGGATAAAGTTAAATGTAAAAACTGTGTTTCGATAATATCCATAAAAAGTATAACATGAAACCCTGATATTATGGAACGAATGGGTTCAAATTAGTTATGAAAAGAATTAATACTATACTGGTTATGTGGAAAAATGTCCATTTTAAGTATATTTAATTCAGATCTACATTGAATAAAATATCCTCAACTATAAATGCAATATTAATTTTTCAATAAAAATGTATCAATAAAAAAAAATTATAATGAGTATTGGTCATGTCGATTTACAAGGATATTTATTTTCTTTCTGTATAAAGGCATTTTATGACATATTTATCATAGGAGAAATAAAATTAGGGGTTAATCAGGTCAATTCTATTTGTAAATTAATACAAAGTAGTCGAGTTCTGTGCCCGGGAAATTATATTTAAATAAAATCTAGTTTTATAAGCATAAAACTAGATTTTATTTAAATATAATTTATATTTTATTAAAAAACCAATCACATTGATTACCTTTTACAGACTAAATGAATATTAAAATCTTAATACTGATGCCACCCGGGAGGGTCTTTTTTTAATACAAAAATGCTTAATTGTTCTAATTGTTGGAAAGACGGCCAACGAGAAGAGTATTGTTTAATTCTTTAGAATAATGCCCTGAGAATAACTCTAGGTGCCGAGTTAGCAGCTTTCAATGATGACTGCGTCTTTTGGACCGATGTAACTAGGTACAAATTACTGAAAAAGTTTATTCGACGAAAACTTGTGTGATAGAAATAAGATCATGTGCTTAAAACATTTGCCCTTGAGCACTATACTAATAATATTTTATGAAGTTTAGTAAAACATGTTATGCTTTTTAATTGAAAACCTCAATATTAAATTTGACTAGATGAGAAGGCGACTGCTGTTTCTGGTAATTTCTGTAACAATAAAATAAAACAATGACAGGGTTTTGTAATCATTTCAAAATATATGTTATTTTGTTTTGTAATTTATTAAGGTCTAGGACAAATTATTTATATAAACACCTTTTTAGAACATAGATTTGGAACATTGCATAATAAACATATTTGTAAATTAATCAACCAACCGACCAACTGACCAATTAACTTACTAATAAACGCACCGATTCATTGACCAATCAAGCGACCGACCTACCTACTAATCAAGCGAACGATCTACCTACTAATCAAGCGACCGATCTACCTACTAATCATGCGACCGATCTACCGAACTATCAACCGATCAATAAATCGACCAATCTATCAACTAATCAAGTGACCATCATCCGAACAATCAAACGACTGATCGATCGACCCATTAAACCACCAATCAACCGACCGATAAACTGACTGACAAACTGACCAATCCATAGACGATCCATCAACAGAACAGTCGAACGACAAAACAACGAACAATCACTCATTGATAAAATTATAAAGATTGTTTATGAATATTTTTAAATTAAATTTCTTCTTCATATTGATAGATAAATAGTCATCATGTAAAAAAATAAAAATGAACTGTTTAAGAGTGTATAAGTATCTTTATAAAATGTCATTAAAGTCAGCAAGTATTCAACACCATATTTTTTCACAACTGGAAACTTAAAGCAAATTTATTTATACATTACATATTTATTAACTGCAATAGAAAATTTTTATGATTTAATATAAAAACTGAGGCACATTTGGTTTACAATTTCGCGATACTTAATGCATTTTGTATTTTTAAATGAAATCTACTATGTCAAAACACCTTTACACTCTTTCAGCTCTGTTCGTTCGAATACAAAGAATTAAAAATGAACGCGCTCCTGCATGAAAAGCCATCACTATTCCATTGTAATTTAAACATTAAAAGGCCTTTGTTTGAAATGAATTTACTATTTTCAATTTTAACGCATGTTTTATTTTAGAATAAAAAGCTTCATACCTAAATGATTTCAAAACTACTCTTACAATTTCCCTTTTTGTTCAAAATCACGAAAAATTTTATTATTTAAAGCGTAAAAGAACTTGGCAAAACACAATCCTTAGTCCGTAACCCGTTGTTGTCCTTTAAAAAGTCTCAATTCGTGGCGGAATATTCGTAAATTATAATTTTCTTGCACTGATTTTGATTCACCTTTAACATAAAAAATTTAAAACAACAAAAATAGCTTTTCTTTAACTTTGTTCCATAATAATAATCTTTTTAATTTATACGCTTTTCTGTGATTTATAAAGGAAAATAATTTATAACTTCTTTTTATCACAACATAAATCTAGTCTTTATTAGTTGGAGAATATTAATCAATTAATATTTATTTAAAAAACTGGTTTATTAAAAAAATACAAGCATCATTATAAGTGCCATATTCCTACTGCTAACTAATATAATTAAACTTGGGAACCTGCTCTGCGTGTTTCCTATATTTTTCTTGGGCATTTAACAAATTGAAATTAAGTTGCTTAAGTTAGATAACTTGAGTGAAAGAAAATGACGGTAATTTTTTTTCTCATATATATAGATTTATGTTTCACAAATAAAAATAGATTTCCCATGTTTTCTAAGAGAACTAATGGAAAGGTTACGTTATTCGCACTCGAAAATACTTAAATGAACAATTTCATTTAATCGATGACATTTGTAAAAAAAAAAAATTACTGCCAACTGTAAAAGTAGTGCGTGAAAAGATATGAAATTACTGTTGCTCATTCCTAGTAACTAAACGTGTTTTTAGTTATCTTCAATTTGAAAAACTACCTACTTTTAGAATTTCATTACGAAGTTAAGCTCAAACCACGTCAACAACATAATATAAAATATTATCAGCATCATTTTCTTACTAGTATATATACCTATGGGTTGTTTTTATACTTTTATTTTCAAATAAATCAGCATTGGATGATTACTATCTCTGGTTCCGTTTCTTCTAGGGAGGCCACAGAAGCGGTATGATGTCTGGCCAACGCGTGATGGTGCGACGAGTCACCCGCAGGTAACTTTATAATGCGATGCTTTTGCGACTTCCATTCCAAAAGCGAAATAAAAATCTGCTCTGCGAAAGACCGGTCGGCCATTTAATTGAATGTATATACTATGTGTAAACAATTAGTCTATCCACAGTTCTCCTGATTCTGATGACACACTGCCTGGCGATGATAGTGAAGATGGCCGTGATGATGCTTTTTTGGTCAACTCCAATAGCGAAAATAAATTTTATGGTAAGGTTTATCTAAATTGTATAATATAAATTAAAAAAAAAACAATATAAAGACATTTTTACTTCCTTTTACTGCCTACAAAATATCATTTTTAACATAAAGGAGCTGTACCTGGAGGATGTTCAGCGGGAACGTCACGCCTTGGACGCTTTTTTGATGCTATCTATCGGCAACTATTCAGTCTGTCATATCTCTGCCCCGGTCTTTTCCCCTGGGTAGACTGCGGCCCGGCGACTGAAGCTTCTGGTAACAAACTTTGATGTTTAAGAGAGAAATCTAATTTTACTGCAAAACTGATTACCTACTGATTTATCGTATTGCAAAGTGCCGTTACTTTTTTACGGGTTGGTATATTATTTTAACTTATGCGAAGTATTTTATCGACCTAAAATAATTGATTACCTCATTTGAACAAAATCAGCAACCTATTAGTAGATATATAACATGTTTTTCTAAACTGCTAATACTTGTTATGTTATATATTAGTATATATATAACATAACAAGTATTTACAGTTTAGAATGTTTCTAAAACTTAGGAACAAAAAAAAATTCTACTAATTTTAGGTCAAGTGTTTGAATCATTTGTAATAGTTTCTCAAACGTGATAGAGTAAACTTTTTTAAATCACGGTAGGATCTGAATATTTTAACACTTGAAACGTTACCTCGTTCAAATATATGCGAACCACATTAAAATATCCACTAACATATGTATATCAGATTTTTATGTTTTATTTACATAAAATTTAATTATCATTACATTGCACGCCTTGCAGTATCTTAAGCTGGCTGTAATAAAAATATTTCATTACAAGTGTTTAAATGTAACCAAGACTTACCTATTCTTAGGACTGTTCGTGATCAAGTCTGTTGGTATGATGTATGTCTTGATCATCGTCTTCGACCTCTTCGCGGCTTATGGTAGCCCCGGTCAATGTACCTTTACTGCTGTCGTCATGGTGATGTTAGTCGTTGCTATATTCATCATCTTAATACTGATCTCGAGGAAGCCACAGAACCGGTAACTATTTTGTCTTCTTTAAATTAATTTTGGTTGTTTTATTGTTAGTTAAGAATTATCAAATAAAAGGTAAGGTATGAAAGATGGCTACAGTTTCCTCTTTTTACACACTTCTGAATACATTACAGAACTAATCTGATCTACGCAACCCCCGGGTTGCCTTTCGTTCCCGCGATCGCTATCACCGTTAACATCTACTTGATTCTAAACCTCTCGATTTTGACCCTCGTCCGCTTCACAATTTGGATGATTATCGGTAAGTGTTAATTACATTTTTAAATAGTAATCTATAGTCATTAGATCGACGTATATTTTTCAAAATGTAATTTTATTTTAATTTATCTAGGCATGATAATCTACTTCAAGTATGGAATCAAGAACTCTACTCTGGAGACGAACCCCCCGCAGGCCCAACCCGCTACCCCGATGTCTCCCAACCCCCTGGATCGCACCACCATCCCACCAGGTCCACAACAACCCACCACCACTGGCGACAGAAACATCTTCGAAGGAGATGGCTCTAAACTGTA
The DNA here is from genome assembly GCA_010014825.2 of Danaus melanippus. Taxonomy (NCBI): domain Eukaryota; kingdom Metazoa; phylum Arthropoda; class Insecta; order Lepidoptera; family Nymphalidae; genus Danaus; species Danaus melanippus. Next base: position 8,435,674 of record JAAAKD020000207.1, on the reverse strand, counting down.
TGACACGTCAGTACTTAGAATACTAGTATAGAATCATATTTGTCCAAATCATAGCATTTTGAAGGTTCCACATCCGACATAGATAATATGAACGAAACAATGCGTATGTCCATCTACGTTTTTTTATGCTATAAATACGAAAAACTATTGAAATATTATAGAATGAACGACCCTCTGCTTGCTTGGCACGTCGCTGACTTGGAGCCTGTCCAATCGACTCGTGGTACCATCGACTGTTCTTCCTACGTCCAAGTCGAATCGCGGTAAGGTTTTACAACAAAAAACACACATTTAAAAACTTTGGAGTAATCTTAGCAGAATCATCTGAATATATATCTATATAATATATGTATTACAGCTACAACGAACGGACCAACAGGACCACCAGCCACACCTCACGACGACCACCCTGGGCCTACCCCGATGTTACTTACGACTCATGGGACAACTAAACCTAATCACCGCAAACTACGTCTTAGTACTGGTTTAGTTACAGGTTTTTTTTAACAAAATACGATATTGCATTTACTAAGGGTTGGTTATTTATAGATTGAACGTTTATATGTGAATGTTTCATTTTTCACAAATACCACTAAGTTAAATATCATTTTATTTATCATAATGATTCTAACTTCGAGTTGGTTGTAATTTATTACTTTATCATTAAGTTCTACATTTCACGTATTCAACCTTATTTTTTAATGTATGCGTTAAAAATTGTCATATCAAATAATCCTTCAAATACTTATATCCTATTTACTATATTTCCAGATGCTATATTTTTAAACAAGATTTCTGAATTACTATATTTATTTAACAAAGATACGTTCTATATATAAAAATATTTACCCTTTATATTTCACAACATCAATCTTTTTACAATAGTAACAAAAGAAATTTATGTTTTAAAAATCTATATTTCCTCGTCTATTCTAATAAAACTAAGAATAAAACAAAGATCTGGAACCTCGAAACATATCAAATGAATTTCTTTTGAAATTTGCTCTTTGAGAACTCTTTAGCATCAGGGAATTAAATTTTCTACTTTATACTTATTTTATAAGCTGTAATTATACTTACTGGTTTTATACTTACGTTCTCTTTAATAATTAATTATATTTGTTACTTCTTTTCTCAACTACTTTCTCAAATGTGATATTTTATGTAATATTTATACAATTCTTAACGTAATGTTTATGAAACGTCTTAACTGTTATAAGCAAAGAACTTCAATGGTTAAAAACCTCATTTAGGTTTACTAGCAGAAAAAATATGACGCCAACAAACGCTTGAAAATAGAAGATCTGTTTTATGTTGCATTTTTCGAAAACACATTCAACTTTTTAAGCAGCAATAATAAAAAGCGTTTTGTCGCATCGGGCTAATTACCTACCTAATCCCGACGTATTTAACACACACTACTACCGTTGCTTATATATCAATTTTTATTTATCTAATGTATATCATATATGGGTATTTGTTCCAAAACAAATATTATTTTCTAAGATTCTAACACTTGAATTTAAACTGGCTTGATTTTTTTTACAATCAAAACTAGGACAAAGTTTTACGCGGCGGATGAATCATATTTCAAAATTCTGACGTCGTAAAGGTGGAAACTGCAAATTGTTGTTGTTTTGATAAAATATATAAAGGTAAGCTTTTGAAAGTAGTAGAATAAAGATAAAAAATTTAAATGAAGAGAAATCTCTTTGACATTTCCTATCGGAATGTGTTTTAAGAACGTAGAACAAAAAAATGTGATGGCCTTAAAATTTTTTACGAATAATGCAAAATAACGCTAATGAAACCTTTAAAACTTGATTAAGAAAAACGCTAAGCAATTCTACTAATTTATTCTTGATTCAGCGATTGGCTTACCTTGGCCATCAGAAAAATAGGAAAATTTAAAACTCGTCGTGTGAAGGGTTAAGAATCTCACAGAATTTATGATAGTATATGGATAAGTGTTCACATCTGAGCTCTTTCCATTACCAATCAGCGACTGTATTCAGCCCTTGGCTGTTTGTATTATGTATTCATGTTAGTCTATAGATTCAAGTATATAGGAAATCTTTCGGAACTTCTCAATGTCGATATTAGTAACCAGTGTAATAGGGTGTTACTATATCGTTTATATTGGGGTTGAGATACAAAACCATAAACGGTTAACATCTATTAAGATATATTTAACAGTAAAACAATTGCTGTTTAAATAAATGACCATTTAAAAATCGAGTTGGGTCCTATGTGAAATTAAATACATCCCGAAGAGACCAACGTCACTATGGCATAGATAATCTACAACAAGAATGTTTTTTAAGAGCACATTGGAACAACATTCAGTAAATTTTTTGCACGTAAAGTCACATCTCGAAACATAAACCCCACGATAATATGTATAAGTATCTCAATCTCAATTCAATACGCCTATGAGCGCAAATTGTCTAGTCATTATATTTGATCAGTGTCCGTGATATTTTTCTTAATTTTCTTTATTATTATTGAAATATGCTTCGATATTTTGTTAGATATGTTAAAAATTATATTTAATTTACAAGTAGTTAGTATTAGTTATTATTGTTATTATGTTTTAAGATCTAGTTAGATTTACTTAACCCCTGTTGTTATTTATGTACTTAGATGTAAGGATATATAATCAATTCGATGTCTAATAATAATAACACACATCACCGAGTGCAACCTAATATACAGCTCGAAAATACTTTATGACCGCGTTTAGATAAACTGGGTTTCATTTGTTTATTTGACATCAATTTTCTCTACTGATAAAAATCAAAAGTACAGTACTATTATTTCATCGATTAAATTGTTTATCATCGGTTCCATCGATGAAATACCATCTGTGTCAACATCTTAAATGAAAAATTCCAAGCTTCTACTTTCTAACATCTTCACAGTAGAGAACCATGTATACAATATCCCTGAAAGGAAATATGTTGGCGAGGTATAAAGAATTGGAAACCAAAAGATAAGCATTCGTAAAGAATAAAATTTTAGTATTATTATTAAAATCTTACATTCGGTTAACAAACATACGACACGTGGCCATAAATATTTTCTTGCACATTTTGCAGCCCCTTCTGTAACTAATCACGTACTTACCATGAAATTTCATTGAAACAAAAAGTGAAGAAGTTATCATTTTAGATCTTTGAGCTAAATTTAAATGGAATTTGCGATTTTTATTTATTGTAGTAAAGACTGAAAACAGTTATCCGGTACAACTTGCCATTGTATATTTCTTCTGCACGTTACAGAAGGCAGCTTTTTACAATAGTTATTATAATAATATAATTATTGATGTGTTAGCATAAGTTACTGTTACTGCTATTCCCGATGTTGTAACTTCCTGCAGACCTTTCTGCCCGCTGTTTCTGTTCCGAATCACTGCAGCGAATTTGATATCATCAGCGTAGAAACACTGCTCAAAGTGGACGAGAAATTCTCAGAAATAATAAAAATAACAGCCTTCAATGTAACTGTTACTGGAGAACAATATTTCGTCACCTGAAGAAAAATTACAGTTCGCCATAATAGGTCCTGATATCTCCATCCGATGAAGTGTATTATCAATGTCACGTTCGCGCTGATGGTATATTATGATGTATAGATAAAGAAGTTGGCATATAACGTTAAGTGGCACATTCGGTTTGAACATGATTACAACAAAACAAGAACTAAGTACTGATTGGAAAAATAGGACTTGGAACTAAATAACAATAAGATGTAAATGACAGACTTCTAAAATATTTTGCAGTTATGATATTGAATATACTGTGACCTTGACAAATGTTGCCAACACTTTATTAGGGTCGAGTGTTTGTGTGTTTCGAGTGAGTTGCTAAGATAAGAATGTTACTAGTGTGGATTAAAAAACGCAGACAGCATTATGATAATCATAAAATGATGTCAAACGAGTGACCTCCTTTGAGATATTAAAGAATACAAAAATATTAGAGACAACTCGATCCTCACATAACCAGCTGGTTAATGTCATTAATTGCGATCTTAATCGTAATTATCTTCATTATATAAACATTAAGCGGGTTTGTTATTAATAAAATCTCGTAATAAAAATTTTAAAAATTAGACTTATGTAACGTTTTCGGACCAATGAGAAATTGAATGCATGTAATAGCTGCTATGATTCGGAACTAATTTTTGTGATATATAAACTATATGAGTTTAATCAACTGTAATAGAATGTTTAACAAACTATCGTGACTTTTATTTACCCTTAAACAAATTAAAACAAGTAGAGACACGGTACCGAGTTTTATTTGATAGTCTTCATATGATGTGCGTTTTATATTTCCATTACACATTCGGTGGTGAAAACTCGACCACGGATGGAAAAACGCAAAAATAGTACAACATTAATTGGAAGTTATCGCTAATCCTAAACTACACATAAATTAATAACACATTTTCATAATACTTGCAGCGCTCTGAAGCTCTGACCGTACCCTCACTTTAGTTACACGGATATGTTAAGAAATACATTTAAAGATATGCACATCGAATCGACGCACACCTTTTGTATTATACGACATTAAGATACTTTTAGTCAATTTCACTTATAATACAAACGTCTGCATCAATTCATATGTTTTTTTTTAAGATTAAACATGATTTTGAATATTTCATAAGATATCAAAAATATATATTTCATATATTCGATACACCGAAAAAACTAAAGTATAGAAGGAAACCGTCAAACGTTATAACATCCCTACGATTATCAGTTACGATAAAGTTCTAAGTAATTCATATTACATACTCTAGAACTTAACTACATGTTTCAAAGTTATTTATATGCGTTTTGTAAAGAAGAACATTTACAACGTATTGTATACGATGAGTCTACTTTATACTTTTAATATATAAGATATGTTAAAAAATACAACGTCATTTCAAGTAAGCTAATAAGATTATAACTTGGAATTTACCTCGTTATCTAAAATATTAAAATATATATGTATTAAAAATAAACCTATACTAAAGTCAAAATTGTAGGTAATATTAGTAGAAAAAGAAAATATTCCAAATATACAAGTCATCATAAAATAAAAACAATCTATAAAATATTCTTAGACAAAAATTTCTATATCGAAGGAGCTTCACTTTGGATTTCTATAAAAAAAACTATCGCTACTGACATTCTGATATCAACCACAAATTGAAATAAAAAAAATAACATCATGATTTACGGACATACCAAAAAAAAAAATACACAGAACAATAAAGTGGAATATAAAATAGAACGCTGTCGCGTTTATGAAACACGGAAAGATCATCTACGACATCAATATAAGTAAATTGATGGAGAAATCAATAATAACAAATTATACTCCACATAGATCGTAGTCAACCCTGAGCTAAAACAAAACACATTATTTCAACGTTGGCACTCCGCTTGATTGTTTTTTTTTAATGTTGGCACTCATGTTGGTTAGTTTCTGTGTCAGTAGTGTTGAGCTTCTTATCTTCGTCAGTCGGTTTGTCTTCCGTATTGGTAGTCTCGTCTTTCTCTTCAATGGGTCCGTGCTCGTTCCTAAGACTGGCCCCCTCACAGTCACCGGTCGGACGTAACACTAAATACATCAACAAATCGGACAGTGATATTATACCCGTCACTTTGTCATCCTCGTTAACAACCACGAGACGATGCACCTGTAATATATACAAAAAATATATTAAAACACTTATTATGTAAAATATTACCTAAACAATAATGCAGTTTAGTGAAACTTATGAAATTCTATACCTTTCCTGAATACAGTGAAAGTGATGCTATAATACAAATAAATATTCGCGTTTTAGTAAACTAGTGTACTTATGGAGTGAAAAGAAAAAGATGGATTGATTGCCCACAATTATTCTAATGTATGTATATTGGAATTTCGGTGGAAATATACTATTCTGTGAATTTAATAAAAAAATTGTGGTAGACAGATTATATTAAATGAATATATATATAAATTGAAACATTAATTATTCTAAGCTGAATTTGTAAAAAATAAACAATTGTCTACGAATATATTTTCTTATTATCCTCATATTTTCCTTAAAAGATACAAAATGCAACTCAAGCAGCAAGACTATTAAGTATTAAGTCGAAGAAATAATTTTTATTGGTAGAGGTCATTACATAACCTAAAAATAAGCGTGTTTAGGTAATTGAATAAAATGTAATAATATATTAAATATGATTATTATTGAATAAAATGTAATAATATATTATATATTAATTATTAAATAATTAATATTTTCTCCACTTTTATAAATAACAGCAATGAAATGACCATGAAAGTGATCATTTTCATTAAATGTAACACTTTACAATACCTATTAAAGATATTTTTATTTTTCTCTTTTTTTTTTGTCTTATACAATCTATTCAAACTTGTTTCATTAAATCTTACTTACGTTTTTACCTGACCACGATAATTGTAACTCGTTTCAATACTAAGCGTAATTCTTAATTTATATTAAATATATATACATATATATCTGTTTAACAGTCACTAAAGATACTTTTGGCAACATTCAAAACATTCCACTTACATATTCCTCTAATATAACAAGTTACATGATTTTTTCAAACATCTATCAAAACTCATTTCGTTCTATTCCTCAATCTAAGTCATTAAATTTCATTATGGACACGGAATAGTACCCATTGATTATAATATTTAATATTGTAAATATTACTAGCCAATATCTCTTTCGATATTGTGTGTGTAAGTGTCATGTTACCATCTCATGTTTTATGGGTCTACTCTATTATTAAGATAGGAATGTATTTTATGTTAAACTAACCTCAGCCCGTACAATTCTCTCCATGACCTCGTACAGCGTCTCGTCCAGATTACATTTCTGAACACCCTCGAACCATTCATTGCGATGTTCGTTGGCCTTCTTTAGTGACACGTCTAAGTTGTTGTATGTTTTTTCAGCGGCCAGATTCTATAATATATAATGAACATATATAATATAGCATGAGAGTGTTAGCGTCCCGATTCATTGGATGACATGTATAATTGTATTTGGTGACTGTCCATTTGCATTCCCAGGTGGGTTGTTCAGTGTAAATTTCAATTATTCATTATACTTAAGCATTATTCCTATTCTCATTGTTATATGAAATAATAGACTTTTGCCATTTATTAAACTAGCTCGCTTAAAGTTAATTGCGTTACGATAGTGGTTACTGAAATTATCAAATGCTGATAAAGAAAGTAATGACTGTATTTCTTTTTGAAATACTAATGATATTATCACGAAATTATATTATATGTATATCGATTTTATGAAATCGGGACTTTGTTTTTTTCACGAAAAGCCAATTTGTACATTTATGATGACATCTTATTTTTTTCTTTCGACATTATAACTCAAATTTTTACTCAAAAAAAAATAGTATCTGTACCTTCCGCCAAATCTCCAAAACGTTTGACAGCTGATGTAATAAATACTGACACAGATAACTTTTTGTTTTTTTTTTTAATTAGATAATTAAAATAACTGATTGACAGAGGAAGTTATGTTAATAGTTCTTATATAATATTTTTAGTTAAGTGTCATTTCTTAATAATGTGAATTTTGTTGGGTAGTTATTATAAATACTCACAATGACATCGAATTTCGCGTATATATCCTTGAGGCGGCCTTCGGAATCTATAAGCGGTAATGCTGATACCCGTCTGTTGACAAACTTCCTCAGAGCTTGTATTATTGAGGTGTCCTCTGTAGCTGTTTCGATGTCATTAAGGGTTCCTATGCGAAGGTCACGAAGCTTACATTGTAGGTAAGAGGGCTTTGGCAACTCGTTGATCTGGAATATTATATAATAAATGAATTGTTAATCACTAAGGATGAACAAACAATCCAGATGAACCCTCTATATGCGTGTTATAAATAGTTGTGACTCATAACTCTCGGAACGGTAACGAGTAGCAATCTTTAACGTCTGGCTGGACGATCCATATATTAGCAAGCGGCAGTTATATAATATGTTTATATATTCGGTCTTTATATTCAAACGATAATTATTCGAAAATTAAACTTATAAAAAATATAATTAAAGATTGATTTGTTTTCCAAAAAAATATAACGTTTAAAACATGCAATGAAATTTTCTTACTATAACAACACTGAAAATAATTTGTTAAATCTTCATTACTAACTATGTATATATATATATATTCAAAATTCATTATAATGATATAATAATACTAATTTATTTTTGTACTTACATATAAAAAAAGAAAACGGAGTATTCTCTTGTGGGTGAGTATATAGAGCACGTTGCCGGTGTCGGGGTCAATGACCGGAAGACGATGAATTCTGTTAGTTATTAACATTTTGATGGCGTCATACAGCGACGAGTCCGGACCTATTGAGACAAGAGGCATCACAGAACCCTTCAGGACCTCTGCAAGTAAATATTAACATGAAAATGTATGATTATAAATATAATACATAGGAAGAACACATCGAAAACATATCACACATATAACATATTATCAAATAAAATGTAAAAATCTCATATATTTTATTAATTCCTATCATATATATGCAGACCTTACTATTTAGGAGATATTTTGATCTTATGATTAAACAAAAAATCGTTTAATTCTTCTGCCTACAAAAACTACATAGCAAATCTCACTTGAGTCCGATAAGAGTAAACACAAATGCAAACGAGTTGTTTACACAGCCGCCGTTAAACGATTCAGATAGCTTACGACAAATACTACTATTTATACACGTACCAACTGGGATCTGAACTGCTTCTTGAAATATACAGAAATTGTATCATGGATTTTTAAAAGAAGAGTATGAATAAAAAATTTTAAATATTTTTTTGGAATCAAAGTGTATATAGAATATATTTTATTTCATAACTGATTTTCTAACAAATAGAGAAAAAATAAAATTTCTATATTTGAATAGCTATATAATATGATACTGCAATATCGAATGAAAACTATTAATTCTGATATTTGCCTATGATGTAAGTGTTCAACAAAATGCATTAAAAATATGTGATCTTGATTAGTTTCACCATTTACTAGACTACTACTAATCACATACACATTCGATTACAAAACTGAACAGAAAGTAATATTAAGAAGGATAAAGAGATGTCATGAAAGGTAACTGTTTTCATTACTCAAACGAGTTCTGGTTAAAATTCTTTAAATAAATTACAACAAGACGATAACAACATCTATGATTAACCTCTTTAAAGCTAACAATATAAACGAACTATTTATAACGCTGATTTGAAACATAAAAATGCAAAATTGTCAAGAACTCGGTAATCATTAATTGTTAACATATTACAAAATCATCACTGTCAATGAACTCCGTGTAACAATGAAAAAAAAAATCGTTTATAATTATACAACTATCAAAAGGAAATATTGTGTTTACTCATGATAACATACATTTAAGGATAAAATAACATTTTATTTAAACTAGTCAGTGTTCAATAATGTCCGTAAGCAATTATTTTAATAACTTTAAAATAATTGAATACAATGTGAAACGACAATATTACCTCGACAAAGCATGGAGACTGAACACAATTTAATGATCTTCAAACATTGTAAATAAACCAGTATTATTGTCATACATCGATATTAGAATCTCTTAATGGAACTTCGATTCAACTGGAGACTGTATATAATCACCGAATCAGGTGATTTCCCAAATTTTATTCGATTATCAAAAAATGTTCAAAAGGAAATTTATTACAATATGTGTAAAAAAAAGAAAAAAAATTAGAATTTTTATTTTGTTTTCATTTTAAGTGTTTTAAATGAAGACTAGCTTCTTGATGAACTTGACATTAGACATTATGTTTCGGACTATATATATGTATGTAGTTCAACGGTTTTTTATTCTAAGAATAGTTATCTTATATCATATTTGCATAACTTACGTCTCCAAGTCTCGAGGCGATGCTCCTCTAATTCGTCCATTGTAACATTGGGACTCGTGTAGTACATCTGAAGGATTTTGATGAAGTCTGTGATGGTCAACATACCAACGAACCTCTGACGCTGAGAATCCCATAACGGAGCTGCTCGTACACCTTCACGAAATATACAATAATATAATTAGATTACAGAAATTAAAATATTCCTCTAAAACTTATAGGTCTATAATATTAAGTAATGAAATATGTACACAAAAAAGGGAATATGTATGGTAAACCACAAATTGATATTATTATGGTCGAGTCCTTAGCCCTAAGTACATATTTGTTGAATAACGAACATGTAAATTTCTATTAATAAATTGGTACACTCCATAAACTGTATTTCAAGGAATATTTCCACCAAAACGATAATTCAATTAATATGGTAAATAATGCAGAGAAATATTCTACTACTACTATCGTTCTTTACTCCCAAGGACCTTCAATAAGAGACAATATTTAGAATGCGTCAAGAGAAACACAATTGATAAAAAGGATTTATAGAAATAATTAAATACCATAGTAATAAATATAAAATTTCGGTTGCAGTACAACAAATTATTTATTATAACAATAAATTGTAGGCACGAAGTTATTTTCACAAGTTTTTGTTTGTGAGATCGCACATGCTAAATATTACACAAGGTTATACATAATGTTATACTCTATAGTAGTAAACATCATAGTCTAAAGTTCAACGCGAGTTAGCAAACAGAAAAACAAACTTACTTTGGCAAACAGGTTTTGTTATCTATGGCTAGTATTATAAATCGTCGTTCAAATTATTAACCACCTACATTTCTTGTGTGAACGAAAAATTACATAGCGATTACGTTTGATACCATCGGTTCAGGGACGAAACACTTGAAATACCTATTCCCGTGAATTAGATTAATCAACTGAACAAGAGTTAACTCTTTGACACCTTACCGGGTCGGATTAATAACCGTCAGTATGATCTAATAAATTGTTAAGATTTTTTACTTTTACCGTTTCCATATATTTACATGTATGCATTATGAGCATTAATTACAAGAATATTATTCCATTGTATTCCTGAGTTAGTTAATTTAATTCAAATTGTATAATTATTATTATAGTCAGTATTATAGTACATATAAGTTTCTTACAATATTTTATACAGGATTTTTTAATTGACCAACACCTTTAGCCATTTTGTTGAATTCAAAAGAGTCAAATCATTAAAATCGGTCATGTAAAATTTTATCAAAAATTTTGCGCTACTCAAACTAACATATAGAAAAATAACATACTGTTATCGAACAGGGTCTGCGATAGTAATACAATTCCAACATATATATTTAATTCTTAAAAAACAGCTCCTTTTATGGTGTGCTATGAGACCGTTAATGTATTTTTGTTTACCATTGTTTACATAGCATGTACGAAATGAAGGTTACAGTTATCATTAAATTAATTTTATTATTTGCTGATTTAAGTGTAGTAACACTATAAAGATAGTAACGTAATTTTACTAACACAATAATAAGAACTCAAACAATGTTCAGGGACTATTAATATATTATTATTCTAATTGCATTAACAATAGATAATGTATTTAAAACTCGCTGACATGATGTAAACCAAAATAAAAACTTCTGATGCTGATCGGAAAGAATTTTGAATAAAAAAAAATATATTCAAGTATATCACTTTGAAAGATTCTTTCATTGCATTTAAATGAAATTAATATTTTTCGGATTATACTACGCGACTTTATTTTTGTTTAAAACTACATAATCCCGACGTTTCGACAGACATTCACATCTCGTCTGCCCGTGATCACGGTTGCTGAAAAGTAGCCGAAACGTCGGGAATATGTAGTTTTAAACAAAAATAAAGTCGCGTAGTATAATCCGAAAAATATTAATTTCATTTAAATTATTAAAACTCGGAAAATCTTAGATCTCATTATCTTTCATTGCAAATCTCCACTGTGAATAAAATAATTAAAAGAAACATTCTTATATATAAAATTGTGTTATATATAAAATTGTTTTGGTTACGTTTCGTTTTTTAAATCTGAAAATATCGTATATCTCAAATGCAACATTATAAGTATGACAATTACATTATGTCGTCATCATTGATTACGCAATGTGTGCAACATCCGCAAGAAACAATACATATACCACACCCAAATGCAGTGGAGAATGCAATACTAAAATGTAACTAAATTATATTATTTATTTATAGATAATAATGATTGGTTCAGTTCAGCTTAGTTTATTTGGGCCATAATATGAAAAACAGAACGCTATTTCATCGATCGTAAATGCTTTATTGTATTATAGAAACGTAGTTTTATACGGTTTTAAAAATGGTAGGTAGGTACTTAGCCTTAAAATGAAATTTAAGTAATATAAGTTGTATTGACAAACACCTTAGTTCCCACGGCATCTGGTGTATTGTTTCTTACGGAGCCGCTTGGTGACGACAAGTGAGAGCTGCGATAAATAAACCAAAATATATTTAAATATTTATGGTTAAAAAAATTATGATCCTCAAATTTAATGTATGTAAATCGCAAAACCGCTTAGCGAGCCCGTTTCAAGTGCTCAACGATTGCTTTAGCACATTAAATAATATTTTAAACTTTAAACACATATATGTTGATCATCGCAACTGCTGAATTAACAAAATTGTTTAATTAGAATGTAAATTAAAAACAGCAAAGCAGACATTCGCATATTGTGGAGTACCTATTATATAAACATACATAATATCATAATGTGTATTCACTAAATAACGCTCAGACAAACTCGCAAGCATCTAGAATTATAGAGAATGCTAATATCAATATAAAATTATATTACGTTTAATTTAAATAAAAAGCTTATCAGTTGAACCATATAAAACATAGATTCCCGCAGTTAGTAGAATGCTATCGACAATTGAATAGAACACGGCGATGGTTTCAATAGGGGTTTGAATAGAAATCAGTAGACTGATGAACGGATGCAAGTGTCTTTACTAATGAAATCAAATAAGAGAATTTAATCTAAAAAGATTTAATCCGTAAAGTTATGTGATGATTAAAAATAAATATAAACAGTGAAAGGTGACATACACAGCTTATTACATCAACTGAATAATATAATGGCATGTATAGTTATTGCAACATTCTCGACCCGGTTATCAAATTACAACAACCTAATCATGAAAGCGCTGCCTTTGAAAATAAATGAATTTGCAGGAATAGTACCGACGACGTTTATAATGTAACGGTACCAGGACAAATATCAAATAACGTTCCATTAAAATTTTGAAAATCATAAACAATTAAAAAGATGATTAAACGAAAGCTACATATATTTATGTTAAAAACTAAAATGTTTGAACAATGAAAATTATAGAAACTTATAAATTATGCTTGTATCGTTGGCTTGCGTTGAATAATTAGTTTTTCTCTTCCTTTGTTTAGCTTTAACCAATTTTTTTTTCTTTACTCTCGCTCTACATTTTTCAATTGCAAAGTTTTAATTATTTTAACTTTGGCCCTGATCTTTTCAGATGTAATTAACATTTCTACTTATTGTAGTATTTAAGTTTCTTCTCAGCGAGTAGAAGAAAGAATTATTAACTTATTTAATTAGCATGAAAGAACGCTGTACAGTATATTAGTATTGTTATAGTTTTCAACATTTCAAATAAGTTAAAACGAGTCAGTTTGTTTTAAAACAACTTGCATATATAATAAGCGTAGGAAACATGTTTAGATTACTCTTAAAATAGTAATCCGAAATAAATAACTACCGTTTTCAATTCAAATATCTTATAGTTAGCGCTTTTTTCATTAATTATGCTTCTATTGGGTTACTATAATTAGTATGGCGAATACGTTAAAAACTGTCTACAAAAACGAAATGTTAAACCTACTTAATCTCTGCACCCAGGACAATTAATCAAATATATAATATTTAACAAACAATATAAATATACTTCTCATCTAATCACCTATATGTATAAAACAGAAAGTAATGTCCTTAATTACGTTACAAATAACCGACAAAATATAAGGAAAAAAATTGCTGAATTTATAAAAAGGAGATATTTTGCGAAATGTAAATCGATCAAAATACTTTTTGCGATTTTGTACAACGACCTTGAATCATCTTTTCCTTTTTTTCATTATTAAAACTATAATGTGCCAATAACTGGAATAGTGCCAATGATGGGATGGATCACTATAGGTACAATGTTTACCATTATATTTGAGCTAAATACAGTTATGACTTTATGTACCTATACATAAAAAGCGACAGTAAAACCGTTCGGCTATAACTAAGATCATAAAACCACAGATTTACGCTGTTATTAAAATAAAAGGCTCCAATAAGTTAAGTAACACCAATACTATACATATATCATAATAACTTACCGTTATAGACGAGTGCGAAGAACGCTTTCTTGACAAGAAGCTGGGTATCAAACACCACCAGCTTTGCGGAGGTCGGAATCAGATCATAGCATTTGTGAAACTTGAAAAACTTCACGAATATTTGTGATTCATCTTCCTCTGAAAATAATTATGTTTCACATTAGTGATAACACGAAATTATTAGATTTAGCAATGATTTCAGAACTACCTGTAGATGTATAGATACTTGTGTTTGTAGTTAAGATTTACCTATTAGTAGATTGTTATAATACAATTTATACGTAAGCATGTATATTGAAATTGTTTGCGAACCAAGCTAGCTCACCTCTGTAAGTATGTTTGAATATTGTGTGCATAGTACGAGGTCACCGCTTCTATTATGCCAAAGATTTATGAACATTACGTTACCGCCATCAGTGTTTAGATAAGGATAGGGTATAAAAGTATTACGAGAAATCATTCAATATTTAATTTAAACAGAAATTAAATAAGTATGTAGTCAAAGACAATAAATTAACCAGTCGTATAGAAATACAAAAAATCCATCAAGCAAAACGCGTACGATGGAGTGTGAAAAGAATAAATATTCATAATTATATACATAGATAAATTTAGAAAAATTATGATATTTAAAAAATATTTCCTCAAATTAATAAAAAGTTGAATTGCTTTTTATTCACACAAATATAATTTACGCATTGTTTTGTTATAATTAATCACTACACAAAATAGTTTATATTTTAAAATTATACAGTTCTCTGAACAAAGTTAAATAAATTCTGAAATAGATTTTCAAACAAATATTTCATTAAAACCTCAGAATCGAACAACGGTGCAGATATTGTAGTAAACGTGAGATACAGCTTTAATTAAAATGGCTTATCTATGAATATATATTCGTATATATATTCATATAATTGCAAGCGTTGAATGGACCGTATAGATCTCTCTCTTAAAATTTTGTTTAAATCTTCAGACATTTACGGTATAAAAACTAAAAATAGGAACGCACTAAAACCAACACTTTAATTTGATAACAATTACACCGTACTTTTAGGCGGTCTGAACAAAATAAAATTCAAATCTTATGACAGTAGAAACTTGTGTGGCTTAAATAGTAAACCTATTGATGTGTACAATTACTTCGCAACAAATTCAATGATTCACAAAGAAGTTATTATGTCACTATTATTTCAATAATATAATACTTAAAAGTTGACTCAATGTAAAATAAAAGTATATCAAAAAAAAATTCGATGTCTAAGGAAAAGAACTGCACGCGAGCGAATCCTTTAATTTCCTTCCGTATTGGATACATAAAACAGCAAGATATTTTAAGTACCAATCATCAAAGCCGCCAATCTTGGCAGGATGCAATCAAAGCGGTGAAAAATTATACTCCATTTTAGATATAGCTCGGAAATCATACTATAATATTGCAATTCCTTTTCCTAGCTTAATATGTAACGACTAGTATGAACGAAATAGTAAATTATATAGTGATACCTAAGCTTTAATAGAAAGTCCTAGCTTAAAATAACTTCATTCCTCAAGAGGAAAATGAAATATGTATGTATAGAACAATTGCAAAAGATTTATTTAATTGAAGTTAGTTGATCCAGTATACTGTTGTAGCTACTGGACATTTGTTTCTAAATAATAAATTTTATATTTAAACCTCTTATCAAGACTCTAAAGAGTTTATAATGTACATTTTGCAGGCAACTTTCCTCAGGCGTAACTATGAAAATAAAAAAATATAAAAAACTAAAGTGGCAATTTAATCAACGTAAATCATCTATATTTTGTTTAATTACCTAACGTAAATAACGAAGTACAGACGGACAGTGGAGCATTAATTAACAATTTATATTCCAGACGTTTTAAACATTTAAATTAAATATATATGATAAGAATAATTGAAGTTATAAAAAAGAATAGACAGTTACACAAATTAATTTAAAATTAAAAAAACAACCTTTGGCAAACAATAGTAGTGTTATTAAAAACTTACTTGTAATAAAAACAATCTGCAACGCTTCTGTTACTATGTAACTGACATTCGTAATATATATATGTAAATAGTTATAAAACTATTTATAATATAAGTATAAACTAATTTTATTTATTTTCTGTTGCAATCGATGGAACTTTGCATATTAATTGTGCATTGAAGCGGTTCTGAACTGTTAACACTATCGTTATATAGTAAATATATGTATATTGAATTTCTCTAAAAAGCAACACGTTTTAAACAAAGTTTTGTTGTCGCTGAGCTATCAGAATTGGCAGCAAAATATATGTTTCTTCCTCGGTCGTTTATAATTATTATTACTTAAGCTGTCTATACTTTGGTTTAATGCGTCTAAATTTTTTAAATCATTTAATAACATAGGAATTGCAAATGTTACTGAAATTTCTATTATGTAGATTTACCTTCGATACTAACCACATAGCTGTTAAGGTCATGAGGTGACGTCATCTAGAACCTCGAATGACGTAAGAATAAATCTAGATGAAACAGATCAGAGAGGAAATAGTTCGGCTTGAATTATAAATGGATGGTTGGCTCTCGCTACGATAACCAACTGACAAGGAAATTTAATATATTATTATGCAAAAATATCACCTAAAAATATCAATAGCACATAATATGTACTTGTATACATTACTGTACACGAACACAACAGTCAACCTATAAACAAATTTTATCACGTTGTTTATAACACATTTCGGCAAGGAGATGGTAAAAGCGAAATGAAATAAACGCCAAAAGGCGCGTCAAAGTGGAAGCGGACGCAGCGTGGGTGACATAAACAAGCAAACACCTTTTATTAGCCAGTCGGCAAGGAATGCTTTCCACGCTCGGCCGACTTCCTCGAATTCCTTGATGAGTTCGATGGCGTACACGGACTCCTCTTCACATTCGACCACGAGGGCGGGATTGTCCGAGTAGTAGTGTAGGCGCAGCATGCGCACGGCGGCGCATCGCCCGCCGCCTCCCACCGCTAACTGCTAATTATACACTAGCGACTGTAACACTGACTGGGCCCACGCCCAACCCGCAGTGCTGGACCGACGAGACTACAACGTACCCGATCGACGAACCTCTACTGTTATGTGTATGTTTCCATACGCTAAATATAGTTTCCACCTGATCCAAGTATATCACACACTCAGTGTCACTAAAGTAATTCACAACGACAATACAATAAACATGTGTTATTTGAACTCGTGCAGATGTATCGCACAACAACAACAACAACAACAACAACAACTTTTTACATTTTTACTGAACAGTAATCACACCATTTGTGAGAGATTTTATACGGACGTATCAAAATAAAAAAAAAACTGTTACTCGAAAATATAAACACAAAAAAGTAAAATATATGGGGACAAATCTAAACATCAAGGTAGATTATCTAATGTCACTGATAGCTCAAATCTTTAATGCAGCCGTGAGCCGACCTTTAAGATCCAGAACAAAACCAGTCTACATTTGTATACAATGTTTACACATTAAATATCAATCTGATTATAAAAGATATATCCGATCCGACGATATCAAGAAACTTAATTTAAAGGCCTATTACAACGATAGTAACTAGGATTTAATCTTAATCTAATGTAATGGAAAACGTGTTTAAGCAATTGTATTGTCTTAATGTATATTAAATGAATAAAATACAAAAATCCATAACACAAATGTATATACTTGTTATTACAATGAAAATAATAAAAACGAATTCATAAGGATATCAAAAACATACCTTCAGTATATTCTAACCTATCATAGGTACATTGATAACGCATTTTAATAAAAGTTTTGAAAATAATTAAAAACTATGAATCTAAACATAAAGTTTAAATACCAGCTCAAACACTAACCACCAAAAACAATATGAATAATACTTTAAACTATTGAAGCAGATAAAAAAAAATCGAGTTAATAGCATCAAAGTTGTTGTAAACGTTTACACACAATCAAATGATCGACAGTCGAGACAGATAATAAATACAGCGTCCTATTTAACAACATAGTAGTAACAAAATATTTTAAATATTGTAATAAATATTTGTTTAATTAAAATTAATAATCCAATTGAAAAGCTTAATAAATATGATATTTTATTTACAAATCCTTGAACAGACAATATTCATTTGCTTACAGTAAAGGAAAACGTGACTTCATAAGTATTTTATAATGTTGCCAGACCGGATAATTTGAAATATTTTATCTGCAAGAGTAGCGCTTCATTTATATATTTGTGGTAGACGTTTTAGCTTGTTGATAATGATAAGACTTGTCCTAAAATTAGTATATATTAAAGATATCGATTAATAATATTAAAAAATATATAAGCGAAATATTGAACGTCTTGAGCTACTAGTTTTATAGAATAATATTGATTCGACACAAAGGATTTAGGTTCATCCACTGCATAAACTATTTTCGCTGTGACCGACAACTATTTTTATCGACACTATATAGAGCTCCGTATATTATTTGGCTTTACTGGTTAGTTTATTTATACAGAAAAATACAAATTGTCGCTATATGTGTAGGCGCGTGTGTGTCTCTGCATATTGTTGCACTTGTAATTAATAAACATTATATTCAATGACCACTCACCCAAATCAGATAAACTGACTTTTTCCAAAAACGGGTCAGCGACGGGTAACTGAAATAAAGAGGTAATTATTCCGTTACTGTTATGAATCTGTTATAAAATCTTTAAATCTTTTAAGGTTTAAAGATTTTACATTTATGTAAAATGGAATGAATATAAAAAAAGAACACATTCTAGCTTATTTGGAAATATTTCTGATAACGACAAATCAGAAATTAATTCGTAATTGACACGCTCTCCGCCGGAGTAAAAGTACTTTGTACTAAACATTATTAACTTACAATGTTGTTGGGCAACAAAGCATCCATTTTATTCTTCATTTGTTTAAGAATTAGCCAAATAAAATATTTATGTATCAATAATTTAGAAATGGAATTAATATATTATAATCAACTACATTGCATCTTCTTTCCAACTGACTTCATCTTAACTTAATCTATCTTGTAATGAAACATTCGATGTTATTAATAAAATCCATAATAAATAATTCGAAAACAATTAATTTTCTTTATCAATCATAACCATCTCTTTGTTTTAATTTTAATAGTTGAAAGAAAAGTCAACGTCTGACGTTAAGTGACACTCGGAATCTTCACAGATGTTAATCAAAAATCTATATTTTTAATATAGATCAAAGACGAATGGCAATGTAATGTAAAAAACGGAACCCTTACAGGTTTAGTCACTTAAAGAATATATCAAGTTTATATGCTTACCCCTCTGGAATCTCTGAACAGGATGGCTGCATGATGAGGATCAAGAAAGGCATCTGACATCCGATGCCGACCGCTGGGAACATTGCCCAGGGACGAACGACGTTTTTCAGCCTCCTGAGACGCCGCCCGGCGAAGATAAGCTCCTGTCACCAAAACATTAATATTATTTTTACTATATAGTGACTTTTGTAGATAAAGTGGTTTATTCCATTGAAATAGTTCTTTTTTAATTTTATAACCGACGAACAGGTTATAACGGACATACAAACGACATACAACACGATGTGCAAACCAGAAGACTTTCATTACTACAACATGTAACATTAAATGTGAAATAATGATAGTTATAACAATATTAAACTTATAGTTTGTTTATCCTGTCATTTGTTTTATACGTGACATTAAATTGAGAACAATTGGTTAATAAGTTAATATACAAAGCAGAGAAAAAATGGGGCAGCAGTAATATAAAAGAAATTATGATATTAAATTAGTATAAAAATACTATTAGTTACTAATCGTTACAAGTAACTTATTGATTTCTCTTCTAATAACTTTAATCATATAATACAAATACAGAAATTGCTAATCGATTAAAAATTTATTATTTTTTATTTATAATTAGAATATCCTTTATTATATTTTTATCACGATAGCGAAATCGATCGGTTAAGACGAAATAAAATATAACAGCTTCGTTGTTGGGGACAAAAAGATTTTTTTTTTATTTTTGTCAATAACACTCCCGCGACTAAACTAATTTAAATATACTTATCAATTGTTAAAATAATAATATAGCCTAGTTTCCTATAAGATGGAAACGATTAATAAAGGTCACATGCGTAACATTTAAACTTGTGTATTCTAAATATAAACAGGTGCAAAACTACTTTTTGATGTATGCTTTCATATATTTTTTAAAGTTTGAAAAGGGGAGCCTAAAAACGTAATAGCGTAACGTAACCGAGTCTTTTGTGAACAATGATAAACTATTGTTATAATAACTACATATCATGGTTTTTTCCTAATATATATCAAATATAATAATCACCATATTCAATAAAATGTATTTAATGCTGAAACCACCTATATACATACTCGTATTATGTATTTTACAGACTCTTTGTAAACAATTTTAATTTCCATCGAAACAATCACGTTGGGTACGGTATCGAACTTTTTTTCCTAAATCACAGCAGTAACCAGGATTGTCGTTCTAATCTAAATCACATTATTGCATAAAGAGTGATAGTAATTTTACAATGAATGACTGAACTTGCAATAATCAATGTGTTTCTTTTTATTCGCACATAAATTCAAACATGGACTAAATAGATTATATATTCAATTTCCTAATATAATAGATTAAAAAATACTGCTGGTTAAAGTAATAAAATAATTAAAGTAATAGAGTAATAAAATAGTTAGAATAAAAATGACATAAAATACTACAATTATCTTTCAAAAAACAAGTTTTTCATAAAACTTAAGATCTTTTCTTGAACTTTTTTTTAACTGAAAATGTTATGCGTTAATGATTGCTGCAAAATTTTATGATTCTAGCATCACATAATCTATATTTCTATGATTTGGGACAGGCTTAGAAAATAATGAGCCAACGGGTCACTTTAAGACAGTTACTATTTATTGTATTATTTAAAATTCATATAACACAACATGTATATATATAATAAAAGCTTGGAAACGTGTGTCTTAATATATCAGTGAATTGTACTTTACAGGAGAGATAGTCTCGTTAACTGTGCCAAAAAATTTCTCATCAGACACTGAATGTATTGGATCTATGACGAACAACTAATGCCAATATAATGCCAATATAATGCAGATCAGGGTTTGCCTTGTTGCCAAAAATTCCATGATTAAGCACCGGGTTCAAGACTTTTTAAATTTCTCCTTAGATTTAACTACCTGATCAATAATTAATTAATTTTCCGTTTTTACCAAATAGTCTGAACTAGTTTTGTATTAGTTACTTATAATGTTTTGGTTATTACGTTATGTTTTTAATATATTAAAACAAAATATTCAAGCTTGGGTTCATATACTAGTGTCTGAACTTTTATCATAATTCTGATTATCATAATACACCCATTTTTAAATATTTTTTCTACTGTTGACATAATTTTTTATTCTTATTCTACCGTCTCAGGCTTACTAGATAAAATAGAAAATAGAATGTTATAAAATATTAAATTAAAAGAAATGATATTTAATTAATGATATACATATATACATATATGCTTCTATTTAGTCAACCAAAGTTTTATTTTATCCCCGCTATTATCTCAAACGTTTTGTTCTAAGAAATAAAGTAGCACCCCTTTGCCTTGGTATAATAGGGTGTATTTAAAAATAACACAAGTTAATAACAATTTCAATAAGGACATTAAAGTGTTTCAGGAAAAGTTATTCAAATTACAGATAATTACGTATTTATTGTGATTTAGGATACCCTAAACAAATCGATAAGAAGTAACTTTGTTTAAGGAAATTCTGGCATAATCTGTTTAATATCTCTTCGTTAACCTTTAAAGTACGAAAAAAAATAAAATTGAAGAAAACAGGAAAAGATAATTTTTGAGATAAATTATTATCAGTAATACGCACAGAAATCTATCTGCGATATACGAATAAATTTCTGTAAGAAAAGAGGTCCAACCTTTAAAGACAAAGAAAAAATCCATCTTGCACTATTGTTTTGAAAGACAAACGTTTTCTTATACTAATACCTAAAAGTATTTATGTCAATTTGAGGAAAATAATAAGCAGTGAATTTATTGTTATTAGTAATTAGTAGCTTAAAGAATCTTTAAGCGTATAAAGTTTATTCCTAAATGCATTGGCTATTTTCTTAACAATGCTATCATAAAACCGTATAAAGGTGATATCTAAATAAATATGACCTTACAGCACTAAACAGCAAACGAAGCGGACGACGCTAGTTACATTAATGAAAAAATACTCATGACGTTTTACGAAATAACACATTCGGATAAATGTTACGTCCTAAATAGAATATTTTAAATCAAAATTAAATAAATGATTTACCTTCTTGGAGGATCTTTTCAAAAATTTGGTATGTTGCACCACAATCATCAAGTACAGACATTTTCATTCCTTTTTGTATATTGTCGGCATCAAGGGACTTTGAACGTGATCGAAATGCTTCAGTCTGGACAGTACGCTCATTATTCGCTGCCGGAATAGCACACGAACCTCGTCGACCTTCACCTGATTCATGACGCCAGTTTCCTACTTTTTTGCTAAAAGTTCGAATAAGATCCTGAATAGAGTGTTTATGACGATGTCCACTTGTACTTGAACCTGAACCCCGCCTTTCTGTAGTGTGAGACTGACAATCTTTGGGACTATTGGCGCTCTCCGATAATTTGTGCGCAAAGCTTTTATTATCAAAGCGGTTTTTATATGAACCATGACTCAACTTAGTGCTACTTATTTCACCATATTTTTCGCATTTGCTATATTCATTTTCTTGTATATCGTCCATAACCTCATTGTATAAAGGCGAAATAAAATGACGATAATCCTGTCTCGACACATGATAGGCATTCATGTTACTTTGATAACGCTCTTCATCTGCACGTCTTTGTCTGACATCCCAATTAGAAGAGTTATAGTGGTGTGGTGATGGCGAGCCATGACCTTCCATAACATCTCGATAGTAACTGGTAAAATTTGGATACCGATCCCGAGGACTAGATGCAAATTCGAGGGGACTTCCCCGAAAACTCCGTTGAGCGGAACAACCGCGACGATTGATGGGAATTGCTTTTGACGCTGTATCATTTTGAACAGATGATCGGGAATCAGTGGAACTTAAGGTTGAACACCAACTCTCAGAGCTGTTATCTTTAACCAATGGCGGTGTTGATTCTCTTGAATGATGTTTATGAAGAAAATGTGATATACCATGCATTTTTGAAAATGTCACTTCACTGTTCTAAGAAGTCACACTATCATTACATTTCTCTATTGTTCCACAGTTTTTTGATTAACGAGATTACTTAGTATAAAAAACAAATTCTATTTATTTAACTTTACTAAAATAAGTTCTTATTTGGTGCCTATCGTATTAAAAACGAGTAAAAATAAATGCCATTTCGTCCAACATTCAGATAAACTATTTTTAGTTTATTCAATTCAGGAAGATTTATAAAACGTCCTTTGTTTTATTCAAGTCCTGGGGCTGCAAGGTCAGCGTATTTAGGGAATGCATTGAAATGACAAAAGGGGAAATGATCGTTGGCCTTGATACAAAAATGGGTATAGAGCATTTTATAAAGACGCATGCGCGTGTAAGGTCACCTTGAATACTGATCAGTCAAGAAATGTTTATACATTCTTGTTTTTAATCTTAATAAAAATTACATAGAATATTAACATAAATGTGCTTAAACAAAGATAAACCGAATTTTAACATGTAGTATATCAGCATAAACACCTGGACTGCTTTAAATTTGACCATCGACTACCGTGGAATAGTAATACAGTAAGAGCCGTGCATATTTTTAAACTTTTATAAAAGATCTCGCATGACCCTATTATAAAACCGGTTTGTCATAAAGACTAAAGTAAGCTAGTGAATTTTAGTTAAATTATTATTGAATACAAATATTTATTATTTTATTTAAAAAATATTGCTATAGTTTTTTGCGTATTATATATTTCTTAGGTATAATACATTTTTCTTTCAGTTGTTTTTTTAACATGAATTAATACTATTTGGCTTAGTCAGATTGTTTAAATGACACTTTTGATTACACTTCACTTACGAGAAGCTCTTCAATGAATATAATGTTATAGTAATGCAGTTTTCAAGATATATATTAAAAAATACATACAGAAATAAAAGATAAATATTTTTGTTTATATAATATTAAGTTTTAACTGACTTCATTCAGTGTATTTAGAATTTTAAAAAATATTAAGTACAATGTAGATAGTCAATATAATCAATTATACTTCGAAAAAACTTCTTTGAACGATTGTATTATGAGACCACTTCAAAATTTTGGGTTTCTCAATGTTGTCAGTTCTAATTTAGTTACCTTCTTGCTTCTTAGTCAATAGAGAAGTCAATTAGGCTTTCATTAAACACTTAGCGATAAATTTAAAACCGAATCGCTATTATTAAGTATATTATTATGTCAGTCTTATGTTCTTTTAACTAATACTTAACCGAACGTCATTACAAACGGACATGGCTTACAAACATTTTTGTTTTCGTTTTTTTTTTTATATAGATATATTAATTACAACTAAAAGTATAAAATGTATAATTGAACTTTCATTGGTTACAACTGCTATTCTTCTTTGTAAAGAAAGAACATGATTAACAAAGTCAGTTATATTGCTGGCATTCAAGGCTTTTAATTACAATAAAAAAATAACAAAGAACAAAGACGAACTTCTGTTAATATTATAATATATTAAAAGGAAATTAAATAATCATTTTTTTTATGATTTGCGAGATTACTCTCAATTAACCTTTTTTCCACCAGGTAATGAGGAATATTAAAAAAACGTACAGGATAAAAGCTTATCTCGCAATATATTGGAATACGTATGAAATAATCTAATATTTCTATCGCGATAGACCCGGCACCCGCGCTTTAAATCCATGGAATGTTAAGAAATTTTCGTCGTCATTTGTTTCAGTAATGCTGTTGGACTTTGTTATTAATAATTAAATCTAGAAAACATGATTAGAAAGACAAAGTATTGTATATTATCAATAGGAAGATTGCTTTCTTTTAATTTATCTGAAGGTTGAAACTATCGTGCAATCAATCATTTTCACAGAGCATATCAATCATAGAGTTGTAATACGAAGGTTAAAGATTACGAAATGGACAGGTTTTTAACCTGTTTCTTTTGCATTGAGAAAAATACTACGTCCTATACATTAAATAAAGATAAGATTTTTCATTGATATCTTGTAAATCTTCTAACTCAAGAACTCATCTCAATTTCAATAATTATCTATTTTTTGCAATATAGGTAATATTGCAAAAAATAAATATAAAATCAAACTGTCATAGAAAAGATTCAAATATCTTGTATATAAAATTTCCGTTCTATTTTCGAATATTCTAAAAATAAGATTTATTTTCCATAATCCTAAGTATATATTTTTTGTATATTATATGCTTTTTTATAATGTATATGAAAAAAAAGAAATAAATAATTAAATAGTTATGTAACCGTAACGAAAATACACTTCAACTTTATAATGAGGAAAATAAGATACATCTTACCGTATAGTATATATAATTTTAGAGCTATATAAATATAATAATTATATTCAAGTAAAGAATAAAAGAACGATAATTGAGAATATTTCAAATATTGATCATTTATATGTATCTACTAAACATATCTTCTTAGATATGTTTCTGTTAATGCTTAAAAATATGAAGCACATTTAGAAAAGAAAAAGGTACTATATATTTTGATTTGTATAGAGATTGTGAACAATAGTAAATATATGTATATATTTATATTTACAATAGTACGGTGCCAAGCGATCATAAATGCACGTGCGCTGTGCCAAAACGTAAACACTGCTAAGATCGACACAAGAACACCAAATTCGAAACGATCTATTGATAACGCGAATAATTTACATTGACACACTGTTTACAATATTAATTACCTACAATACATTATTTATTAATAATATTATCGCGTGCACAATGTTCAAGACACGTCACACTCTCGCGGCGGTCGTGGCTACACTAACTTACAGTAAAATAAATAAGCAAAGAGAGCGGGGAACGAGAGGCGACTACGCGATAACAAGCGTCTTTTGTAAGTCTGGCTTTATAGACACTAAACAGTATGACATATTCCCGGTATGCAGTTATTTCATCAAATTAATGTTACCACAGCTTTAAGCTACATATCTGTCAAAAAGCAGTAGTCGAAGTTAAAAGCTATGTTCTATGTTACTTGATTATTTAATGCTTTATTTAACCTGCGAATGATATGGGGTTGTAAGTTATACGTCAATTACTTTTTATTGAATTTGCTAAAACTCATTTTACAGTGAGTGACAAAGGTCAGTTTATTTTTGTGGCAAATAAAATTTTCCACTCCTGTTTTTACAGTACAATTTTATTGTATTGATATTTAAAATATAATTTCTTAATATATATCTATAAGAGCATCAACTTCTGTCCTCCAAGGAATACAGTAGGAATGTTTATTTTCAGACTTAATTTAAATTTCAATGTGAATAAGTCATGCGTTATTCTTTTAATAACAGTTAACAAAAGCATTGAATTCAAATACAGTTAAAGGTCAAAACATACGTTTAGAAATATTTTATATTAGAAGAATTACTTGCTTAAAGGAAAGGTCACTTTAGATTACTCATTAGGTTTATAACAAAGAAATTGTGAGGTTAAATGTTTAGTTTCACCATCCCAGAACAGGATTATTGCGTAATGCTTTCGAGTGTCGCGGAGAAGATGCTCGAGAGTGACAGGTCCTGGCTGGCGGTGTCCTCCTTCTGTGAGACGGTCATGTCCACGAAGGAGGCATCTGAGCGGGAAAGGGAGGTTGCGCCTGATGCACCCTCCCTCCGCAGACGACGGACGGGGGTGCAACGGAGGCGATATCAAGGCCTCCTCCAATAGCACCCCTACTCTCCGGGCCGGGGTCGGGCTGGTAACCCGGCTCCAATAAAAGCCCGGCGTCGTCGGGGCGATCCTAATTGCCGGGATCACCCCCTTTCTCCGAGGG
>JAAAKD020000207.1:8357749-8408019 GCA_010014825.2 Danaus melanippus | reverse complement strand
TTTTAGTGAGTAGGGGCCTGCCCTGGCCGAGTCTCACACATCCCTTCCGGTCCCCCCAAGACCGGTTGGACGGCTCGTAAAAAGAGTTTCCCTGCGACACCAAAAAAAAAAAAAAAAAAAAGAAAAAAAAAGATTATTGCGTAATAATATAAATTTATGTTTAGATATACTAATAATAGGGCATTAAGATTTTAAAACTGTACTCTTCAACAATTCAAGATACTTTCATCGATTTCTCAGACACCCGTTGTTTTTCTACAGCCACATACCTGTTTTCCTACATCTATAAATTTCCTTAATGATATTTTTTTATTTAGTAATAGTTTTGAGGTCAAGAAATAATAAAAAAATATTGAACCCTGTCAACTTTTTATTCCTACACGAACATAGAGATTTTAGACCGATTCAATTTTAAGACGTACTTGACAATTCGACGAACAGCGTTTTTGGCATATTTAGCTCGTTAGATAATTAAGCCAGAAACTTATTTAGTTCGTTAGTTAGTGGAACTACTCCCAAAAATACGCAGAATCAATTATCAATATTAATGGAAAATTATTTATATTTAGGTCTCTATTATCCCTAGAAAACATCTGTTTGACATAATACAAAATTTTCTAATTATATGTATTAAAATCTTAAAATAAAGTTTTTTTCGGTAACACACCTGTTCATACTTGGTATGTAGATTTTTTTTGTTTTAGTGATTTTAAAAATAATTATGTGCCTTCTTTATTTATTTTATATTTATTCAATATTACAGTTGTCAAAGGCGAATGATAATTTTTTTCTCAAAGCGGGACAAGTTATACCCTTGAGGAAGGCTTAATATACTGCTCTATGGATTGCAGAATATGTAGGTCTTTCTAAAATCTTTTGTCGAGATTAATCTAGCAGGAGTCCAATAAAATGACCTCCCCAGAGACGCATTCATATTTCTCCGAGAAAAATAAAAGGGATTTAATTATATGAACGTGTCCATTTTATGATAAGTTAATTCTATTTATTTTACATGTTACATCATAACTATAAAAAAAAAAAGAAATTATGATCAATTTAAAACTATACTTATTAAAAAAAGGTCGGACACAAAATTAGTAATCTATTAGGCTTTTAAGCCACTTAATGTACAGGTCAAATTTTTATTTATAAATTCTTGAACATTCATATATAACTCTGGAAGATTCATATAGAAGTCGCACAATATGAATAAAAAATAACTCAATCGTTTGATATTTTAACAAAATAATCAATATTTCAGAAGACCAAACCGTTTGAATGGATCGATTGCATCCGATGTACACATATTTCTTTTTGTTTTTGAAATATGAAACATACTCATTTAAAACCACTTTAGGCAGCCATTGTTTAAAAAAATGTTGAAGCATTTAATGTTGGTAGCAATTCCATTACATGGAGATGGAAAGGAGTCATATTATATATTATTTTGCTGAGGATTGCAAACATTATAATTGTCATAGTCTCTATATTTAAATAACATAAATGAGTTTACATAATACGTCAAATTTTTTGTAAGTTGTTAACCCTAAATGTTGAGCCCTTAAATTACTAATAACAATATTTACGACTTTGTCGTATACTTTTTAGTTGTACAATTTTATCGGTAAGTGTGAGACTTAAAATATTAGTAAACTGCCAAAGACATCGTAAAAGGCATACAAATATGTGTATGTATACATCATATTTATTTTAACTCGATGTCTTTTCTGCGACCCATTGGCGATTGGACTTTAGATGTGACAATTTGTGAAACTTTGAAACAGCTAATTTGAAGTGTGAATGCTTTGTATAATATTCTGGTGATTCTAAAAAATTGTGTATTATAATATATAATTATATAAGTAAAAAGAAATAAATCTCCTTAACGACTGATATATTTCGAGAAAGTTATTAAAAAAAAACGGAAAATTATTATTCTTAAGTTGTTCACTATTTCTGAAAACACATTTCTATTTAAAAGTAAATGTTTTGCTTTATATATACAGTGTAAACTCTATATAACGACACTAAAGGGACTGTGCATTTTATGGCGTTATAAAGAGTTGTCGTTATATAGAGAGAAGAAAAATCAGAATTAGAAAAAGAAAAAGTTTATTTCAGACTAGTGTTAGTAGTTATGTACATAAAAAACAATGTTATTTGAACGCTATTGCGTATACTCTGTTATTTTTGTTGCACCAGTAATGTTGTTGTATATTTTTAATGATTTTATTCATATCTTGCTATATTGAGACATCTTGGTGATAAAGGAAATAATTAATAGTTTATTGCGGGTTAGGACAACAAAGCGACAAAATAACGTACACAGCTGCGCAGTTTTTACTAATTTTAGCAACTTAAAAGGTACTTTTATAACTTAATTATGGTCGTTATTGAGAGTGGGTGTGATGCTATGTAGAGTGTATCATTGTATGGTAGACAAACTAAACCAACCAAAGTCCATTGATTTCGACGCTTTAGAGAGTTTGTCGTTAAATCGAGTGACGTTATATGGAGTTTACACTGTATATTGAACAAGGGTAAAAATACCTGACAAAAGAGAACATGTAAATATCTGTTGTTTTAAAATGCAAAAGACGTTATTCAAAGCTTTCCTGAAAATACATTTTAAATAAAGTTGTATTCGTTCCAGCGTTATAACGTTTACAAAGGCTTTAAATGTATGTACATTATACTGACATCAACGCAGCTAAGTTGCACACTTTGTTAAAACTAATACAAAAAAGATATTAGTTATAAATAAAAATACAAGTCGACTATATGAGAAACATTTGTTAGGGATTACAAAACTATTTACCTATTAGTTACAGAAATCCTAACAAAATATTTACGTACAATTTATTAATTTTTATGTTCATAAAATGGTAGAAACGTGACTAAAGCGACATCTAAATCCCTTTAGCAGAACGTAAAAGATAAATCACACAAAGACATACTCAATTATATATACATATGTAGCCGGTAACAGTAGTAGAATAAATGAATGCATTTTGAATAAAAATCCACATAGGAAAGCTGTAATTCGCCAGTGAAACGAAAGCTTTGTAAAGCCAAAGAGAAAATATTTACATTTACCTATGTTTTAAGCCGATTTACTTTCTGCCAAGAACGTTTGCATTACATGAAGAAGCTAAGTAAAAATTTCCATAAAAAGCCATATATTGTTGATTTTAGGAGCTGCGTTAGTTCCGCTTACAATACAATATTAAAGGAAGTATCATTGTACTAACAGGATTATATCAGCAGATCATCAAAAGTGGATAAAATTTGGTACAGATGTAATGATCCACTAGTCTTGTCCAAATGCAAGAAAAACGCGATACTTGGCCAGTCTTGGTCTTGCAACAACACACCTGGTCTTGGTCTTGGTCTTGTTCTTGCAGCAAGAGTCTCCCAAGTCTTGCAATTACTTATAAGCTTGTCGCTATTTATTAAAAATAGGTTTAGATATTGAAACAACGCAACAGAGTAGGTACATTTTGAACTTGTCCCGGGAGGATCAGTCTGTTTCTTAATAAAAGTTTACAATTAATAATTTTCATTGTACTAAAAATTGGTTTAAACAATTTAATGACATTAATTTGACTGTATTTTCCATGTAAATGAATATTTTCAAAAAAAAAATATTGTGATTGTGAGTAAATATATTACTTTTATCTAATTAGACATTATATATATACATATATATATTTATTTATTTAAACAGTTCTCTCATTTGTTTTCAGTAAAATATTACAAATAGACCTTGTAAACAAATAGTTGCAAGATTTCTATAAGAGGTCTACTGACCAAAATCGGGTCAGGTACTCCCGACTTTTGATGATGCCGACAAGACACCGTTAACTATCACACACAATGCTGATGGTCGAAACTAGGGATGTAGACCGTTTTTGGGCAACACTATGATTTACATTGCATTTAATTATGGCAGTCATTATAGGACCAGAAACCAGAAACGAAGTCAATAATCATTTTCGACAAAACAAAATTTATACAAAAGTATAAATGGAAAAGTAGATATTAGCATGAATTCATCATATTTATAACAAAATGGTCAATAATACATATCTTAAATTGTTTAATTCGTGCTTTGGATTCCATTTTATATTAATTAGTAAATTGTTCAATAGCACAATTGATTGTCATCCTCTGTAGTAAAAAACATTAACAAAACCGTTACAAAATTACTTTTGAATTTTTAAGTTTATTCGCTTCTTTTCATAAAACTCTAAAAATTTATTAAAAAAAAAACTTTATTAATTTTAAATATACAACATTTGTATAAAATTAAGAACACTTCGTTAAATTTCATTATACATTAGTATTTTTGACTAAATAAGCTGAAACGATGGAAAAATTAGAGCTTCGCTACTGATGAGCACAACTTTTGATTAGGTTTATAATACCGGTTATAATCTTTAAAACAGTCTCCGATGTATCAACAGACATAACACTGTCTTTAGGTGGTACTTTGGTACTTCAATATCACAGACTAATTCTCTATTGTACTGCATTAAGAATCTGATAGTACGCGATTTCCAACATTTGTGCAATTTTAGATTCTGTGGAACACATACACTTGAGTAAAAGTGATATTTTAGAAAGTATCATTAACTTCACTTCAAAGCAATTGAAGAGACGGAATTGAAGATCAAGGTTACTTGTTGTATCACGTTGGAAGCTTATATGTATCATCTTGGGAATGGCCATGTTTAAGGAATGGCCATGTTTAAGGAATATTTGTTAAATACGTTCCCAATAATACCTATCTACGTACAATACATTTCTTTGATCACACAGCCCACTGAATCATCACACTTTGTTTTATATGAAGCTATTGCGTAACCAAAGCAAACCAAGCAAAGAACACAAAAACTGTGTTTAGAGATATCCTAATTCATATCATTTAATAAACAGACAATCTTTATCAGGATTGAATGAAAGTGAATTTCCTATAGGTACTATAGCGGTATAACACGAGCGGATTTATTTGAATTCAAAATTATGTAAAAGCAAATAACATTTTCATGTATATATACAGGGTGTATGAAAAATTGTGTCAACCCCGTTAAATGCGTTATCAGTATCGAAAATGGAACACAATCAAACAACTTACATTTACAAACTCTTCAATAAAAATAATAAAATTAAATATTAAATGATTATTATATGTAGAGTAACAAAATGTTTGTATAACACGATGAGACTCCATGACGTCATCACACCTGATGCGATACTAGTGACGAACTCGAACGAACATTCACATTATTTTGATTGTTTAATCACTAACGATTCACTGATACCACTTTTTTTCAAATATCGATACGTTTAACTATGTTACAAATCAATTTAAAATAAAAATGATATTTAAAAAATCATAACAATAAATAAATATTTAATATTCCTATTATTTCGATACTTATTTTGATATATCAAACATTAATATTATTTTTGATTGTAAAACACTATTTTGAACAGAAGTAGATTAACGATTTATCCTAATAATACAACATTTTGAATTGAAAATATCGATAGAATATTTATCGATATACCTAATTTTTAAACTTGCAAATCTCTATTCGAAAAACTTCAAAAGACGCGACGCGCCGTAGGTCAATGCCCCGTATAGTCGCGCATGCGCGGCACGACTATACGAGGCCTTGACCTTTTATGGGTCAGATGTTTGAAGTCTTTTTCAAATCATGTCGATTTAAAACTTATTTAGCCTATGCACTGTAACTGACCTCTGCTTGATATTTTTTAATTTAAACTATTTTTAATAATAAGCTTATACTTATATGTATATATGCCTTTAAGGAAGGACACAGTTTTTACAACACGTTGTATATGTAAAACCATTTATCCGATTTGAAAATTTGTTACCAATATTAAGAGGAATATTGATCGGTCATCGGCTGAATATATTTATACCCTAAATAACACATTTTATTTTAGCCCCGAGAATCAAGTATGCAGATTACACTATTACTGTAAAAAGACAGTATCTGGTGACAAATTAATATTTTCTTTTACAGCATATAACTAAAATTTTTAATGACCCGCGCAGGCAAGATTCGAATATAGCCACCAAGGTAAAACACATCTTACTTCTAGCATAAACAGTTAAGAGCGGACATGCGTGCTTACACTTCCTAAAATCTTTCATAAAAAATGTTACTTGTGGTTTTTATATTAACGAAATAATAATAATAGTTTGTATAACCTACCTCGTTAATTATCGTCAAAATAAGTGTATTAATTTGGCACACAAAGAAATGTAATTCGTTTTTTGATCAGTTTTTATATTAGTATACTTTTTCTTAAAAGAACTTAAAAATATTGTTTGTTTCGATATGGGTCACAATAAACAAAGTACTTCGAAATCGACAATGATCACTCATACTTTTCATGATGAATGGATAAATACCTAAATATTTTTTATTTAAAAGCAAGGCACGGAAACCTTTTCGTTTACTTAACTTCAGTACTGCAGACTTTGCAAAAAAAATTAGAAAGGCATTTGGTGAAAAATAGGGGGGTTACCTGGAAAGTTTCCATATTCAGATCAATACTAATTTGCGGCGCTCGTACGCCAAAAACTATTGACTTTATGAAAAAAAAAAATTAATACATAAATTGTAGGAAATTATGCCTAGTCTAATTTTGTATATATATTTTATTTTCGTAAAATGCGTCAGAAATAAGATATCCCCGAAAAACAAATTTTAGGCGCTATCTTGTTAATATGCCGGCGAGAGCGGCAGGGGTACGAGGTGGTAATGTTGAAATTCGAAAAGAGCATACCGAAAAATATGAATCCACCAATTTTCAAAAATTTCGAGAAAACTATCCGAGTAAAACTACCAAATGACTATACTAATAATTTTAAGCCACAGAAATTTTTATAAATACAACCCTATTGGTTGACTATTTGTTAACAAGGAAACGTAAATTACTTAATGATGATAACATATTCTTCAAAAGGCATAACGAGCTTAAATCTATGGGCAAAGTTCTCAAGAATTTTTTTTGCTTTTAGCAAAAAGGAAGAAACATGTTTCTAATGGAGAAATTGTGAAAGATTTGACAATCTGTGCGTAAAATGGTGATGACAAAAATGTTAAAACTCAAGTCGAAATTATTTCACTCTCACGACTCACTACTACGAGAGCAATAGTAACAAACTGAAAATACTTTTCATTGGCGTTAGATTAAAATTGCGGATTAAGTAGTCGTTCTCAGTTGGCGATTTTTGTGTAGTGTGTTGATAAGCATTGGAATTTATTGCAAGAATTCTGTCACCTAGGAATTATAATCCAAGGAAAAGACATTTTTTCGGAAATTAAGGAATACATTGGAAAAAATACTTTATTTTGGGATAAAATGACATCTATTTGCACCGATGGTGTGCACCTGCAATATCGGGAAAAAACCATGATTGCTTAGTTTTAATGCAGAATTTTTGGGGCCCCACAATATTTTTTTATTGCATCATCCACCAGGAAAGTTTCTGTGCAAAAAAAAATGAAATTGGATGATATTATGAATCCAGTAGTATGTTGCATTAATTACGTACGTGCAAAAAGCTCTTCACAGACGTAAATTTGCGGTTTGATTTGAAGATGAAATCAACGTATTTGAACGGTTACAACTTTAATGTTCGGATGTTAATTACATAATACACCAATAGGTACCACACCTTATAACGAACCAACATATTTATGATTTGGTGTTATTGTCAACACCTGATTTGAATCTAAAAATATAAAAATTAGTACAACAAACACATTAT
The DNA here is from genome assembly GCA_010014825.2 of Danaus melanippus. Classification (NCBI taxonomy): domain Eukaryota; kingdom Metazoa; phylum Arthropoda; class Insecta; order Lepidoptera; family Nymphalidae; genus Danaus; species Danaus melanippus. The sequence goes on along the minus strand of JAAAKD020000207.1, from coordinate 8,400,206 downwards.
CAAAAATCACATTTAAATAATATATAATGTTCATTTTTTAAGTTGATAGCAAAAAATGATTTTTTTTATAATTTAAAAAACCCGAAATTTTAGTTATTTTTTATTTATTCATTAGTAATATTTTTTTTATATGACGAAGGGGCAAACGAGCAAACGGCATACCTGACGGAGGTAGTACCATCCCCTATATCCGCAAAAGTATATCGCGGATGCATTGCCACCCTAGTTTGAGGAAGAGGGAGAGGAAACGGTGGGATAAAGGGAAGGCCAATAATAATTTCCGAATCATCCATTTGGCCCAACTTCTAAAAAAAACTTGAGCACTTTGAGTTAGAAGCTGCTGAATGTAAACGAGATAATTAGATGAAAACGCAAAATAAAAATCAAATAATAACACTTATTAAAATGAGTTTAAAATCCTATGTTTGTTATCCTTTAACATGGAGAATGGGTTAAAATTTTAGAGACGCCAATTAAAAGTTTTCCGTGGTAGCTGCGGACGAAAACTAGTTCATGATAAAGTTAAAAAGAAAGTCTTAGAAATATTTTAATTTTGTCATATTTATTTAAATTTATATGTTAATATTTTCAGAAAAATATTTTTGTTCTACTTAATACAAATTATGAAATAATTTGTTATGAAACAGATTGTTATCTCACTGGTCAACCAAATAAAATGAAATAGAAATAATTTTTACAGTTCACAAGGACACTTAAATCAATTTACCCACGTGTTCACAACCTAAATAATATTTCAGTCGCTTATTCTGACATTACATTCAAAAAGATCATCGAACCCAAAGTAATCGGCGCACATCTACAGTTCTAAAGTCAGTTATTTTTAGTGACCTCAAATATTTTTTCTGTTGACAATTGAACAATATATCTCTTATTTTAAATTAAAATGAGCAAAATCTAAAACCTGGTATTGAGATCATGTATTTCTGTACCTTAACCAAATTCACACAAAATGATGTATTTGATATCCGTTAATGTGATATAATATAGGTAGATATAATTTTGAACATTTAGATTAATCATTATTTTATAAAAGAAATAATTTTAATATGATTTTCAAATTTAGAGAAAAAGTAAATATACAAAAATAACCTTTCTGTGTAATTACAAAAATCAATTTAACTTACAAAAGTCGCCATTCACACCAGGACAACATTTTATATTTGTATTTTAATATTGTATGTTTTTAAAATAAGAAATCAAATTTGATATTGGTTAAACATGCATAGGTATAAATATAACAAATATTACTTTCCACATCTACGCTACGATCATTAATGAAAATTTAAAATCATGCATAATATTAAATGTGTATAAAACTTACCTGCTCCATGATGTTGTTGTTGCGCCAAAGCTCTCTGAAAATGAAATTAAAATAAATATCTATTTAAGAAACTATAAAAAAAATGTGCAAAACTGTTCAAAAAATTAATGATTTCAAGAAATAAAGTGCGCTTTGTGCGACTCTATAGGTGTGTACATAAGTAAATTTAGTTATTTAATTACCAAGCCAAAAAAATCATTGAAAATTCTTCGGATATATTAATGAGACGAAAAAGAATTTTAACGACCACTTCAGAGTACCACAGGAAACAATTTAATAATATAATAAAGAAATTGATTACAATAATGAACGAGACCCGAGGTATCACAACGATTCCTTATAAACTTAATAAATTAAGATTATAAGAAAAGTCAAAACCAAAATGTTTTATCGAATCTCAATACTTAAGTAGTCAGAGAAGGCAATGTTCAAATTCATAATATCGGTCACATCTTCACTGTATGGAAATTCTATTACTGCACTCTCTCAGCCTAACAATTACTAATTAATCTGTTATGAGCTGACTTGGATGCACCTTTAACTTCCGCAAATACAATAGGACAGTTTGTAAAAAAATAACAATTCTCAAACATAGTTGTAGGTATTGACGTTAATACATTGTGTTAATATTCCAGCCGCACCTATGTTTACTTTATCGTACATACTAAATAATCGTGAAATAATAATTACATATAACACGGTACTGTGGAGTATTTTTAGACGTATTTTGTAAAACTATCAAACGTATATTATTATACGTATATATATTGAATGAGTGTATGAGCTTGAACAAATTTAAATGCGCATTATTTTAATTTACATTTAAGTTACGACAGAGATTTTCACAACAAAAAAACGGTATTGAATACACATTTTTAAATTGAGTACTAAATTTCGCTTTATTTGAATTAAAATAAGAGTAACTTGAAAAATATTCCGTATAAGCAAAAACACGAATTGCGATATTTGTATATGAAAAAATAATAAATATTTGTGGAATGATAATAATCCAAAGGAGAACAAAACAGGCACATATTAAATTTTCTTTTTGCTAATATACATGTTTCTACCGAATAATACATACATTTAATTTAAAACAAAAAAAAATAAGTAAATCTGGCCAAATCACAATAAATATTAGATCACACTCTATGTGTATTTGTACCTATTTGAGTAAATCATTAGAACGAGATTGTTTTTAGGTTTAACGACAAATGTGACGTAAATACTAGGTTCTATTTATCACCAGGTAACCATGCGATTAGCCTTCATGTCCCGATTCTATTTCTCAGAGTATGTCATAGTTGCTCAATAACCCTTAAAATTTTTCTATTTCAAGATCTAAAAATGGTAAAGATGCATTGGCCTTTTGTACGTATTTAAATAAAAATATACTTATTATATGTATATTTTTCATCGCGTTAATTTTTTATTTTATGTGTAAACAATCACAAATAATTAATTATTAATGTCGAAGTATCAATGATGCTCTTCATATTAATCGAGAAGCAATAGGACAATTGACACTTTTCAGGGACAAAAACTTACAGTATTTAGTTCCTAATAACTCAGCTTACATCCCTTATAATTAACGATAAGCCAGAAGAGAAAATTGAATTGTCACTAACTTTTACATTAAGTTCATCCTCGAGAAATAAATAAGCAGAGGTATTAAAAAACAATGAGTGCAGGGGACAAAGAACGCTTTTAACAAGGGACAAAAACATGGTATTAGCTAGGTAAGCTAACATTATAGAAGTGAATATGACGGGAGCTAAAAGCGGAAGAGGAAGGTAATAAAATCGTACATATCTGTCAAAGTATCATTACTTATTGTTCGCTATGACTGAATTAAAAGCAAACAGTTTTAAATGTAATCACTGGCCGCTATATTCAAGGCTTTTATATATACAATGTTTTGAACATACTTTGTAGCTGAAATTCTTGAAGTTGTTTTAAGTTAAATATTATTCAGGTGTAATCATTGAACGAGTATTGCTCAATGATTACTGATCCTAAGTCTGTCTTGCTCATAATCTCGAAATGTAGGTCTTATTTTAGACAGATAAACGAAAGTGAGTGCGCACGCAGTTCCCAGTTTTTTTACTGTGATCTTTGAAACTGTGCACCTTATGAACATTGTTTAATATTTTTGTGTCAAACTAACAGTGCCAGGTAGAATTGATTAATTAAATGCTAAATTTCATAATTTTAGACTAAGTAATTTATTTTCTTATTATAGCCATATTTATAACAACCTTGTCTTTCGAGTTTATTACAAATTCTTCATAATTATTCATACATAAGCTTAGTCACGACTTACATCAGACAACAAAATAATTAACGGTGCAACTCTACAAATATTGGTCATTAGTGACATTTGTACAGCGCTAATGAAACGTGATGACAAAAGTGTATGAAAATGTCTCAAAATACAAAAAATAACTTCTTCACAGTTGTTGTGTATCTTGCATTTTTCACTCCAAAATCATGAGAGTTATTTGACGTCAAATGATTGTAAGTTTAAGATGTCAACGAGTATTAATGATACTGAACTTAAACGTGACTGGTGCTTATCTGACGAAGGTCTCGCTACTACACTTAACCCATTAATATAATGTATATAGCAAATATGCTTTGTGACTTCTATTGTTCTATACAAACTATACACTGCATTGTGGTAGATGGAAAACTAGTCTAGTATACTATGCATAAGATTGTCTTTAAAATATATGCAGGTTGTGGAAACAAACGTCTTAAAGAGAATAGAGATTCATTTCATTCTTTGAAGATGTATGACCAAGCATACATGTGAAAAAAGGAGACTTATATTTTTATTCTTCTATATTTGAATGTGCACTTAAACTTTTGAGATTAATGTGCGTAGATTAAGAACATTCCTAAGATTCCACACAGTTTTTACTGTACCTAATTTATTATAAACAAAAAAGAACTACTCTGTAATGTAAAATAACTTCTAAAAATTCGGCATACAGTACAAATCTATACGACATATCATTATTTTGCCGTAAAAAAAGTTTTACAATTTGATATAACCCTCTTTTTCCCGGATTTTCTAATATTATTAGAAGGTTATTGTCATTTGAGATAAATTAGGTTGGTGCTCTGAAGGTAAAATCATCCATCAAGATAATTGATAAGCGAGATAAGCAAATATTTTCAAATATGGCAAAAATATTTCTATATCAAAGTACGTATGTATGTCGCCACATGAGAGACTAAAACGTATTTATTTATACCATTGTAGCGTAATCTATTTATTATTCTGTATCAGTACAATTTAATTATCATTGATAACGATGATTTGGTAAATTTTCAAGTAGCTTACTGCGATTGGTTAGAGCATCATTAATGTAGAAGTTTATTTAATAAATGAAAGCCAAAATCGTGGTTAGGTTACATTAACTGGATTTCTCGTACAAGCGTCTATAATTTTGTCAAACTATTAGCACTTGTATTTAAATATTTCTATGATGATAAATGATATTAGAATAAAAAAAATAATTTATGACTAATATAGTTTTCAAATAAAACTCTATACCTGTTTACTTTGATGATTTTGAGCGAATACTCTAATTCCGCTCAATTCTAAGGAACGAGGATCCAGAGACCGACTTCTCGGTTTTTCTGAATAAAAAACATCCTCATCCCTTTTCCCCTTTTTCCATCTAAAATAATTTGCCATCGCCCTGTCATTCGCGAGCACAGCACATAGTTTTAAACTATTAAAAAATTCGTCGTAATTCACACATGTCCATTGTACCCGTGAGGTCGTAACGCGGTGACATCTCCTCCAATACTGGGAGCTAAAAACGCTGTCACGAGACGTTTGTTATGCAACTAACCAGCGCTAACGCAACCACAACCGCTAAGTTCCGAAGCGGAACTTCATTGCGTTCGCGATCCTTAAATCGACTATTAATATAAATTAATATAAGTTTCTGTACCACTTGATTTTATAGTAGTTTGTCACATAAAGAGGCTGTTATGAAATAATACTAGCTAAGTACTTTCGCTATAAAAATAAACATATGAATTGAACTATAATTTTCGTTGCTAAAAATTAAGTAACAACCACAATGAAATAGACCTGGAACAATATTGTACTTATAAAGTTACACATAAAAACGTAATTTAAATTAAAAAAAAGGTATTTGTAGAGATTTCATTTGATGGCCTTTGTTTAATACGGAAACACTTCCCGCACAACTGTTACAGATAGATGATTGTTTCCTCTGAAGCTGAACAGCATAAGAATGTAAACAAAGAATATGAGGGAGAAATTATTAATGTTTTACGTTGAAGAAATGAGAACTACTTTTATGTCATATGTACATAGATATATGTCACTTAGGTAATTAGTTTGTACAATTTACTTTTCTAAAAACGTATATAAATGTATGTTTCCATTTGACGCTTGACATGTTTTAATATAATTTTCATACTGATAACTTTTATCTTTGAATAAAATTCAGACAAATCATAAGTGAGGAACATATATATGTATGTTTAATACTATTAATTTTAATACGATGTTGAAGTGTTCTTATCTAGAATATCTTTCGAGTTACATTCTTACATCTTGGTTCGTAGTGTTGTTTGCGATTAATATCTACATTATGAAATGCTCTTAAAAATTACTGCTCAAGCACTTCATATTACGACGAGGAATACGGCGATGAATCTCCAATCAAGGGTCTATTCTAATCGATCGAAATCGATTCGAAGACATTTAGACGATAACATCGAAGCTTTACTTAACATTTTCATTAGAACAATTGCATATACCAAATATTAATCAGTCAATATAGGTATAAAAATGACCAAAGTTTTTTTCCAAAATATTACAAAAGTAATACTAAAAAAGTTTCTTAGAAAGCATTAAAGAGTCGTTTATAGAAATATTTGACACTTTTTTTTAAATTTTCCCAACTGTAATCTTTATAAATGATTGGTACGACAAATGGCGGTAATATTTTAGGTCTGCAGCCAGATTGTATTCTAGAATACAGTTCAGGTACTCTAACATTACTACTATTGAAAATTAAAGGTAAAATATATAAAAATAACTAAGGCTGATGGGAATATGTTAAAAGCAGATGAATTTTAATATAATCTTATACATCAAGAATTTTTCAAAAAAGTAAACACAGAAATTCCATAACGTGACACAATCACAATGTTTTCTATCTTGATATAAGATTTACATTTAGATTAGATTAGCATTTTGTTCTATTGCAACAAAATCATATAACAAGATTCAGTTTTTTATATTCTATCAGACTCGTTAGTGTACAACATTTCTTAATGAAATCATATTGGGGTTAAGAATAATTCAAACAAGACTGAGATAGATATATTTAAAAAGAATAAAATTACTTCAGCAAGTCTCTTACTATTGTAACATTGAAATAATAAGAATGATTCATATAAAAAATATAACTGTTATCGTCAAAGCGGACTATTTTAATCCTTTTAATAACAATAACAATATAATTATAAAACACTTATATAAAATTGAAATATATTAAAAGTAATAAAAATATTAGTCCGCAATAGAATTTTTTTTTTTTTTTTGGAAATTTATGTGTCGATTGAAAATATTTATCTACTATTTAATAATTTAAATATGGCTCTTTAATGACGCACTAAAAAAAAACACCAAATATGGAAATAGTCAAAGGTCAGAAGCGGTTGTTGACATAAAAATTTTGTAGTTATACTACTTACATAAATACATACCTAACTACTTTTTACTAACACCGTTACTAATTCTACTTGGTTGACGTAAGTTTTTCAGAGTTTTGTAGTACCCATTTTTAACACTAATTTATCATTAGGGATATTAATTATTTGGTTTTTTAAGAAATATAAACAGAAATTACCCACTTTATTTATATTATATAATTATCTTACATAATAATATGTAAAGTTATTTTCGCTGTTATAAATTAATCGTGACAAGATAAACACTATGTATGTTTAATTTGATTCTTACTTAAAAACTATAGGATTTATTTTACTATAGTAAATTAATTTCTACATACTAAGTTCCTCAAAATATATCTAATAACTGGTTTTGGCTATATTTTATAAGCCTAGTCCTTCTAATATGTGTTTAATTTTCTTTTATGAAAAACTTATCAACAGATATTTATGAAACTTTATAATATAATTCATACATAGGAATATATCATATAATAATTAATACCTTAGTACATAAAGTAATAATTGACGATAAAAAATAGGGATTTCGGTTCAATTTTAATAATAAATACACAGAATCCATTCTAGCCTTCGATGGCAATCTCGCAATACTGACACGTAACCCCAAACACTATCAAGAACTGTTGGATGAAGTGGATAAATTCTGTGAGTGGGCGGAGGGATTGAGGACATGTCTAGCTCTGGCTAGAGTAAAGACATCAATTCCATAAACAATTTATGATAGCAGCACATAGTAACAGAGTAGGATTAGAATCAAGTAAGAAAGCCAAAGATACGAATATATTAAGGTAAATTTATACGCCGTTAGAAGGGGGAGCAAGATCTCTAACAGGTAAATTTCTATAAAACATAGTAAAAAACTTGGGTCTATCCAGAACCACCATCAATTATTCATTCTTAGGACGGACTTTGAAGGAAGGTCTAGTACGTGCGTCAAATTTGGTTTGGAAGAGAGAACAGCTCAGAGGGTGGAGATGAAAGTTTAAGGCCCGTTAAACGCTCACCTACACCATCTGACTTGAGTCCCAGGTGTTGGTTTAAGGAGCCCCTTAAACCTGCACCTGGGCCGCAGGTCCCAGGCACTGTTAAAGCTCCTCTCCCTGTAACGCGATGGACCCGGCACCCAAACGTTGAGTCCATGGAATTCTGAGATGTTTTCGTCTACACTAAATTCCCTGTAGTCGTCACGGACACATGGCATAAAAGTTGTATGGTGTAAATGCTATATGATAGAAATTGTAGCCGTTCCCAACTATATTTACTTTCAAAGACACGTCACTTGTATCTAACTAAATCATTCCCAAGAAAAAATAGTTACTCTAACTGTGACCTACATTACAATATCAAAAACCTTTATAAAACGACATCTAGTGTAAATTGTTCGAAGTAGTTAGTAAACTGTTTACTTACAGCTCGCCTTCGTTCAGCGCCATCTGGTGGTATTATCTGTCCCGGTACGGAGGCGCGTCCGCGGAATATATCCATGACCTTGGCCATAGCGCTCGGCCGACGCGATGTTGATGCCGTAACAGTATGATAGTACTATAAAACGAATAATTAATCAGCATTTGCAAAACATGAACTTAATGATTTTACTGTTCTATATCAACTACCCATTCAAAGTATTCATAGTTTCAATATTCTTAATAATCATACATAAAAAGTTACATATTTTTTCGTTTCACAGTCGCTAAAATATGTTTAGCCAAACCACTTATCACATATGTATTTGATTTGTAAACATTGCATATGATATTGAAACTTTTAGGGTCACGGTATTCTAGATCAAGAAAACATGAAGAATCACTATTTATATAGATGACGGCATTGAATGTCTTTAATATAAATTGAGAATATTCGTTCACAGAAAACAACTATCAAAATTAATATTTGCGTCAGCAGTTTACAGTGAAATTAAAAAAAAAGTAAATAACATATTTTATCTTATCTACAAAATGTGACGACAAAAGGAATGTTAGTTGTAGTAATAAGCAAAATGTAGGGCAATCGGCTTGACGGTTCTAAATAACATACATCATGTTCGTCGCATGTAACAATATTGAACGTTCGTTTGACCTCTCATTAATTTGAGGGCGTATGGAATTCTAATAACAATTATGAACGTTATTAATCACTCTAGGAACATTAGATTGTCGTAAGTGATGTATCGTAAACGGTATGTAATGGCGTTAGCGTAACCCATCTTTATTAGCAGAACAATATCTTTTGTAGCTGCGTACGTCATTTAATTTATACTATCTTTAAATTATTTAATCGTTAATGTGTTATTGTAATTAGATTAATTACCCTCGTGTCACTTCCAGGATGTGGATGAGCAGAACCGTCCCTAGTCTTGACGGGTGGACTGGGGCTGGCAGCTTCCACTTTCGCTGGTTCTTTGGCCGGCCCTGACTTAGTCATGCTCTACAAGTTATATAATAATTATAACATACACCATACATGAATTTCCAGTACAGATTTACAGATAAGAACAATAATTATCTATTTTATAATATTTTTCTTATAAATTCGTACATTATTAGAATACACGACAATTATATTCAACAATTTTGACGCATTCGTAATGTTAATAACTCTTCTGAGCAACCTAGCGATCTGATTTAAGGATAACATCAACAGAATTATACTAGTGTAAAAACGAAAATTAACGAGGACCACAAAAATATTCTAAGACGCATTTAGGACATATTAATAGCCCACTTACGCATTTGAATAAAAAGACTACATTATATCTCTGCCACTTCGTTCATCTTACAATACGAGTTCCGTAATTCATTAGCGATCTTAAAAATCTGTTAATATATTTAACGAGAATATTAAATTTCATTCATTGTTACTAAAAGAAATCTGACCAAAAACTGTGCTGTATATTCTATATTTATAATAACCTGTGTTGTCATATGGCAAGCTGTCAATAATGTCTGTATATCCATATCAAAGATGTTATAAACTGTTGGGTTACATAGTAAAGATAACATTATTATAACTTCATTAAATAAAAACTTATAACATTAAAATTTATTTATTGACAAAATGTTCAAACAATAAATAAATTAAACCTTAATGGACATAACTTTATGCTTTAAGAAACTATTCCACTGTGTATTCGCTAAGAATCAAAATAAGAAAATTAAAATAAAATCTTTTAATAATAATTTGTATACTATTAATTTATTTTACATTTTTTTTTATTATATCCTGTAATGTATTTGAACTAGTATAGAGATGTTTTAAGGAAAAACATTTATCTTCCATATATTAAATGAATTAATTAAATAAATAAACACATATATATATACGATATATATCTACTTATGAAGAAAATGACAATACGAACTCACTTTCCTTCGCAAGACCTTGACAAAGGATTTAAATTAAAACAATTTACACTATACAGCTTTATGTTAAGTAACAGTTTTTTTCTTCAAATAACATCAAAATAATAATATTAAATCACATTTAAATTAAATCACTTTCTTTTAATACTTTCACAAATAAAATATATAAAATTCTTTCTAATCGTTTGTGTGAAATATTTACCTGAACAGCTGCTTTAACTTGTTGTATGATGGACGGTGGTTTTTTGGCGTCACCGCGAGGCTTTGACTTGAACATATCGAACAAGGCGGGCCTGCGACTCACCCCGGAGGTTCCTGAAATATTATTGCTTATATATTTATAAAGACTTCAATAAAACAAAACTGAAAATCTACATTAATAAAATTTTGCCTACAATACTGTTTACTTCATACTATTGTTGAAAAAGATCTTTGTAACTTATAGTTACTTGCATTATATCTTTACGATTCTTAGTTAAACCCTCGTAAAACTGTTTGAATCACATATACCTTTTTAGTGTTAGTGTTGTTTTACCGTTTTAGTGTTCATGATAAAGTTTATTTAAGTTAGCCGTTGAAAATAATTTCATTACCGTTTCAGTGGCATTTGACATTACTTTAATTTTACGATGTCCTTTAAAAGGTTTTAGGTGTGACCAATCAAAAAAAAAATAAATCCCTTAACAATTTTTAAAACCAAAGACATTATATTAAAATAAGGAACACAATGTTTAATAACTCTTTTAAAATATGTTACGGATTTAAATCGGAACTAATTAAATGCAACAGTAGATTCAATCTTTCGAAATAAGAAATATATTTTTAATCGTAACGATAATAACTTTATATGTATGTATATTGATTGATAACATGAAAATTACTTTCATCCATTTTGAAATAGTAAAAATGATGTTAAATGATTTTTAGGGTCAAACCAAACTGGTTTAAGTGAAATAGATAAGATAACGGTGTTGATGTTTTACCATGTATGGTCTGTTGGTACATGGGGTGGGCTTGACCATCGTCAGCTGAACTGCGACGCTTGCGTTCCCCGACAGACTGCGTGCTCCTTGTAATCGCAGCATCCAAACGTTGTTCTGTGATGTATTACGTAATGTCATTTAGGGTGTTTGTTGTTTATATGTTTTAACAGATATGGTGAAAGTTTAAAGATTTTACTAGAATAAATGTAAGTATTAACAATTATAATACAAATTAACGTTTCCATAATAGATTTATCTTGATATAAAACAATGGGTGTAGCATTATATTTTTGTTCGGTATTTAAAGCACTATAATAAATTTGCATTGTAAGTTTGAACATAAACAAATAATTAAAACTGCTCTCGAATTGTTAGACTATTCGACGAAATTAATTACTGCCTCTACTTAGACAAAATGAGACAGTAACTCTGTATATGTTTTTGTTAACAATCTATTACAATACGCATTTGCTGTAAATATGCACGAAATGCCCGTGTGGAATAATCATGTTAAATATTATGTAACCATATCAAATAGATAACAGCATATTCTCGAAGAAAATTTTAATTATAAAACACCTATTACGGTAAAACAAATTAATTTGAATGTCACAATTTACTATACAATAATTTATAATTGTATACTGAAACTGACGAAGCATCAATAAAGCGAATACCAAAATAAATCCACCGCTGGTGATGTAATGGTTATACTGTTTATTTATGCACAGGAACGCTATGCATTATGCATCTAAATCGCAAATCGTCAAGTTTAACAAGACAAGTTTAAGATCTGATGCTTTTGGTACGCATAGCAACGTATATAAGGTACATTGGATTATCATTTTTCCTAAATAAAAAGGTTTTATTACAGTAGAACATTGCAATTTTCTCACAATTATTAGGAACTTATGGATATTTATGACTAATAGTAGGCCAATGTTGCATAAACCTTAATAGCAATAAGTCATTATTGAAACTAGGGCCTTCATTTGCGGTAAGAGTTAATAGAATAAGAAAAATGAAGTTATAAAATAAAGAATCACCTCGTTTTTGTCTTCTTTCATCGCTATATCGTCGAACTTCTTTTTCCTTGGCGATCTTTTTTGATACCTCTTTAACTTTTGGTGCTGGTTGCGATTGCGACCCCCAAGTCCCTGATCTTTCACGTTCAATCTTATGATCGTTACTGGAACTATCTTTAACGTCTTTTTTGATAGCAGATAAGGCTTCTGTTGGTTCGTCTTTATTAACCTAAAATATTTATTTACGATAATTTATAGATCAATTGAAATTTTAAATGATGTTTTCTTTATTTATATTACTTACTTTTTTATCGTCACTTCTTTTTACCCAAATATCTTCGGAGCTGGTTAATGTTTCATCAACTGTCGATCTAATTTCAATTAAGCTACTGTCAAAATATTTTTTATCACGATGGAGATTCTGTCCTGTAAATATTGCGCGTACACTTGGCCTCTGTTCCTCCGCACCCTTTGTGCCGAAATGAACGGTGTGAGAGTTGTTAACTTTAGTACGCAGGGCACGCTCAAAAATATTTTGTGGCACCTGCTCAGCCTTAGTAACTAAAAATTTGTGCTTTGCTCCCATGACCGTACGCTTCGATGGATCTATCTCGGAAACATCATCTTTATTGTCAGAAAGTAGTTGTTCCTCAGATGTTTCTTTTTCTACATAGCTGTCAATACTCATATCCTGCTCTTTGGATGAGGCAGAGTTACTAGTTTGTGGCGTCTTTTCTGACTTTGTGCCGGGTGACCCATTAGGATAGTGGTGGTGAAAGTCTTTCTTTTCGTCATCTTCGTCTTCCTCTCTACATTGTGATAAACGGCGTCTTTCAGAATACGGAAAAGGTGTCGGCGAGTTCGCAGTATGACTTGACAGATTATTACAGTGATTCATAAAATAGTGTTGAAAGAAAGTATCAGTTTCTGGTGTATCATTGTTGTCACCCTGTAATATGTCTTTCAAGGCAGCCAGTGATGTTATTGTGTTATAATTCATAGCATTAACCAAATCCTCACTATCAGTGGAACTCCCCGAATCGCTTCCATTCGGCTCCATGTTAGCATTCTCAGATTCATCTTTTGTATTCATGTTTGCGTTATCGTTTTCAATTTTGTTCTTCTTATCATTTTTAGATGTTCTCTTCTTCCTCTTAGAATCCATTGAGCAAATCGAAGTTTTATAAGTTTAAACTAATTTTTAAGTACAAAACTATATCACATAAAGTCACATGTTAGGTTTTCCTATACGAAACGAATTAGGTGATCTCATAACAACAACAGTAATTCACGTCACCGCACATATGACATATGAATGTAATCGTACCAAAAATATCTCCCCAGAAACATTTCATGAATCTGAAAAATAAAACATATAATCACTTAGTAATTCATACAACAATTATCAATCATTTTCTATTATTGGTAATAATTTGAATTATAAACTACATTTACTACATACTTGTTTTCTTTACAAGTTTTTTTCTTATTAAATAATTGGGTGACTTATATAATGTGTTTATATGGTTAAAGCGTGTATAAAAACTTTACATTTAATATTAAATCAATAACCAAAATCATTTATTTATGATTGTATATTATATACCTACCTACTGAACATGATTGAACATTATTTATAGACTAACAATAAAACTGTATCTTACTCTACCAAGAATTCATTGATTGCGTTTTAAATTTTAAAGAGACTTCTTATATAACCTTGCCACCATGTTCCTAACAATGTCTTCAGACTGGGTAATCAAGGATATATAAAATTAACATATTAATATTGAAATATATTGAAATGTTTTCAGACAATATTTTGTATAGCTTGAGGACGCAGTGACATCACGTGACCAACAAATGTGACCCGAAGATTACAAAACATACGATCGTAGGGTAACTAAAAGTATGTATAACATATTGCAATTAACTAAAGTCTAAACAATATTAATCTGTTATCAGGTTTGTTATGTAGGACTGGAGGGTACTTCGATGTTCATGTGATAACAACTGGCATAAATAATTATTAAAACGGTCATTTCCACAACTATTAATAAATGAAATGTATTTACAGAATTAAATATTAGCCAGCAACGTTTTATTTTGTTTAAAAAAGAAATCGATGAGCAATCAAATAAAAAAGGAGTATCTTAATAATAAGAGGATATGCCTTTTATAAGGGAAAGGTCATAGTAGGAAGTTTGTAACAATAAAAATGTATTTATTGACTTAATACTAATAAGTAAAAGGGCACTGAAATATGTTACTAGCTTACTAAGAACAGAAAAAAAGAGATAACTTTGACTGTAATTATAATGATAAGAATTCTTATCCAACACAACATGATAATATAATGATTGACCCAAAAAATATTTAAACTACTAATTATATTACATATTTAGATTTAAACTCGAATTATTAACCTTCAAATTTATCGACAAACAAATAATGGACGAAAAATTTAAAAGAGTGCATTAAGGGAAAATTATTCACCGAGTTTACTTAAATAATGTAAAAAGCGATTAGTAGTAATACATAATTAAATTTAATAGTTTCACATGGTAATAATTTAAATATACTTAAAGGATTTCTAAGAAAGAATTATCTATTTTTCGTCTGACATAGGTATTTCTGCTTCATAATAGATAAATAAATGGAAAAAGCTGATACAAATACAGTTTGTGAATACTTTACAGAACAGTTAGAATTATAGGTTTAATCTAGGGCGTAGGCTAATTTTTGTTCTTTATATATAGATTGACTAGAATACTGATTGTATAAAAAAAAAACAATAAGTTACTTTACACTACAGGGACATTTTTATACAGCGTATTAAATATTTCTTTTTTGATATCATTCATATTAATTTTATAATATAATCATAAAATAATAAACTAACATATATTTTTTTATTAACATGCTTTATAGTTTCTGTAGAAACAATGTTACCAAACTGATAAATGGACGCCAATAGAGCATATGCAGTGGTAATAATAACTTTAGATTCTGGAGCTGAATATCAAAAACAAAAACATCGGTTAGCAGATATTGTTTAATAATAGACAATATATGACCGAAAGTCATTTATTGTATTATGAAACGTTTACATAATATAAAACTAGTTTAGTAGCATAATTTAGAATTTTATATGATTTAAACAAAATCTATCCAAGGGTTCGTAAAACAACAATAAAAGTTATCATAAATTACCCTACAATAATAAGTCTTAATAAATTGTGCAACTTGAAAAAAGTTCGTGTCAACCGACACAACCACTTTTTACTTTAAACTTAGTCTATAACATTTTTTAAGAGTTATTCTAAATTTAGTTAACTTTATATCTTTTAAAGATACACTTAATACACAAAACAATTGGAGGGCTTGCGAAAGATTTTATCAACAGATAATATAATCAAACCATAAGGTTAATAAAATACAGTTTGGGATGTAACCACTCCATTTTAATAAGAAGATGTATTATTGGATAAATTATTATTATTAACTATTTTAAATCATTAATGATATACAAATATATACATATATATAATTAAATATTTGTAAAATTATAAAAAATTTAGGTAAATAAATGTTGAAACTGTCTTTTAGTGCAATGATTCCGCTTACTACTGAGATTATCAACATATTGTATTGTGGAATAATAACAAAAATACAATATATTTGTCATCCAGAATTAAAGATTTCCTAGATATATAAACATTCTCTTACTAAAACTGTTAAATAATATTTTTTTTTCAATATTAATTTTTACATTCATTACATCGGTTTATTCGATATTTTTTTTTTGTATTTGCCACATAATGCTCACAAATAATTGTACAAATGAGGTAAATATGATTTATGATTCATCGGAGCATTTAATAATTTCCATAGTATTATAAGCTATGACTATCCTATCTGACACAAATCATACACAATCCGGGGTATTATAGCAATAAATGGTAACTTTACTAAACTGAAAATATACATTTTTATATAACTACTATCTGGAATCTTAAGCGTGTTATAATAAGCGTGTAGAATTGAACGTTTGCATTGTTCCAAGACACCGTATTATTATCGGTCTTTCATTTTAACGGACACATTTACACATCCCATAAACTAAAATAATGAAAGATTTTATTATATGCAAACAAACGCTTTTTAGTTTATTAATTATATTAAGGTACAATTATAAAATATAATAGTTCTTAAAATCTGCTGAAAGAATTTTTGTTCAACGACAAAAATGCGTTAATTTGTTACAAGGGACTTCGCTAACCATGATATTAAGGAAGTAAAGCATATATAGTTTTCATTCCAAAATAACAGAGATTAAAAATTATATAATAGTTACCTAAAGCGGAAAGAAAAATATAATTACGAAAATATTATCCTGGCCTAAATTTAGGTTGCCTTAAAAAAAAACTGAAAAATAGGTTTTAAATAAAGTGAAATAAGTTGTTAATTAGTAAAATAAAATATATCTCCTGTATGGAGTTTAGAATGACGTTACTTCCAGAGAGACGAAAATCCTAACGACTGTTCTGAAAACATAGAATACTTTCGTTGTAACAAAACGAGTATATATGTAGCATAAAGTTTATCAGATTTATTCAAGGTAAATTATTCATATGTAGTAGTATATTTTTCGTTTTTCAAAATATCCACTAACAATTTGCTTCAAAACAATTATTTAAATACGAATAAAAAAAGACAAATTTTGGCAAAATTTTGGCAAATACACATTACAACAACTGTGTTGACGGCCAGACGAGATGAGAGTGACTGTCAATAAGTTTTGTTTTTTGTATTTCGTAAGAAGTTTCAGAGAGAAGCAATGACAATCAGACGGACAGGCAAATATTGTAAAAAAAAGAGGCATATGCGTATGTGTACTTCTATGTGTATAAAAGTAATAAGCTATTATTTAAATATTACAAACAGACGCTTTAAATTTATTTATTTGCAGTAATTTTGGGTATGAAATGATGTTTAAGCTTCAACTTGAAATTAGTTTATTTTTATTTTCTTATTAAGATTTTATGTTATTTGTTATGAAAAAAGTAAAAAAATGAGTGTCTATTAAGATTGGTCATATTTAAATTAATTATTATTAACCTTTAACAGCAAAAAACATTTAAGTAAGTATACTGAAATATATATCTTTTTGGCCAGTAATCCTTATAGTTTTTGCTTTGACAGAATATAAAAATAATAAAAAAGTTAATAAGAAAACTATATAGCTGTCATTGACATGAGCACATAGAAACAAATAGGTCCTTACCTACTGCCAACCCACGAATGACATCATACTCTAATAATAGTCAGTCAGATCGTAAATAGTGTAAGCTACTCCGAAATATCAACAAAACAACGATGTATTCAACAATTTAGTTTGAAACGCCGTCATTTACATAAAACACTAGTTGAACTACCTAAATCTAATTTGTGAAAACAAAAGCGATACAGCACAGTTGTTATCTTAGGTGCATTTTAGAAATTAATTATGATAAATTAATATACTTGAGAACCGTATGTCACATTCGAAATCACACTAAAATTTCTACACCTGTGCAAATAAGTCAATTAATATGTGATAACAAAAAATCCTTTATTTTGAGTATTAAAATTTTTACATAACATTACACCTTTATGAAAAAAATTCTTATAACACAACAGACAACAAAAATAAAAAATTGCAAATAAATTATGTTGGCAAAAATGGAGTTGTCTATTTAAGAATATCAAAGTTACAAACACGAAAAACTCATAATAATATAACCACTAAATACTACAAACAATTAAAAATGTCTATCCTGTACTATATAATGTAATGATTTTGAGGAATCTCAGTTATAACCTAGGATAGGATAAATAAGTGTATTATATTATTCAAACACAAACAAGTGTTATCAATACAAAATAAAATTATGTTTTTCATTGTTTAGAAGTGCAACAGGTCAATTTTTTATTCAAAACCAATTTTTTTATCTTGAACGTATTAAAAAAGTAAATAAAATAGTTAATTAAACGTTCTATATTAAACTGACTTACAGATTACTTACATTACTTAAATTAAACTAATACATACAACAGTCTATTTGTTCACAAAAAATTACCGACTATGAATACAATGTAACCAAATCTCAGAATGCAGTCGCATAACTTGTCTCGGCCTACACGAGAAATATAGATAATAGATTTAATTCTACGAATAAATGAATAGAAAATTGTTTGAAAAAAAGACGATTAACGTCAAAATAGTTTATAACTTGACAAATATTTTTTTAATCTAAAATTGTTATTATACATGTTAATAATGTCGAATCATTCATTAATCAGATCCATATCAATAATTTCCGAGATTATATGTATCTATATAGTAATGTATAGGAAATAACGTGCCATTAGACTACTGTCATGTTTATTTGAAATTGTTTTGTATGTACCTTAGAGGACATTGTATATAAGTATGCGTCCAAAGTACGGGACGCTACCACGGTACAGTTATTGTATGACTATCTGTATCCATAACACAAGTTTGTCGATCGTCACACAACTTACAGACATAATTTTTCAATAAAAAATCGTAGCCTATGATAGTATCGAGATAGATTTTTAAATAAAACCTGCAATGTTTCGTATATTGTGTGGCGATTGAAACTAGTGTGTAAAGTGTACAGAACTCGAAAATTATGAACCCTTTTCATTGAGATAAGCTGTTAAAGGCTTTGACATAATCAGTTTAAATCTATGACTTTAATTCACAGTTTATTAAATAATTCAGAAAAAACAAAGAAATCATAAACTGTATTATGTTATTTTCATATAATTCTTAAGAAGATAATGTTTAACCGACTTCTCGAGAGCATTTAGAACAAGAGAACTCTTGTTACTTGAAAATTTTTACCTGATCTATAATTTTATTAAGTAAAAAGCAACTTAAATAAATATTTTAAACTCCAAATTAATATTCTTTAGGTATTTAACAGTTTGTTTATATAAGAAACAGCAACAACTATCAAACTTTAATTTACATCTAAAAGCCTCTGGGGTCTAATTAAGACTGAATTTATTTTCTTCTACCCCCAAAAAATATAAAAAAATACTGTAAAGATTAGTTATACTATCTTTTACTTATTAAATAAAATGTTAAAGTAAAAGTAGACTCAGTTGCTCCTTATTACTGTACCATTTATCTGGCAATGAAGTCCCTTCAAAATTGATACAACCTTCCAGCCATTAGCCGTAATGAATAGATAGACTTCAGTTTAATTAATTTGTGTAGATTTCATACTATACAATTTGAGACTGTAGTGATTTTCCTAAAAAGTACAATAAAAAACAAACACTCATATATACTTTTTAGTTTGTTCTGTATTAATTAATATATAAAAATTTAGATAATCCATTGAGTAAAGCAGTTACATCAATTTAATAAAATCAAGGTCATCTTTTGAATAATACAGAAACAGGAATAGTCATTGAAATGTTGAAATATATTTATAATTTACTATTTTTAATCCAAAGTTAGAATGTACATTAAATGAAATGCTTCTGCAGAAAATTAGGGAATGGTAACAGTAAATAACAAATTTTAAAAATTTACTGTTTTGTAGAAATGTCTTCTTCTTCTTCTTCTACCTGGCATTTTCCCAGCTTTAGCCAGGGTCTGCCTTACATGTTGTGAATAGTTTTGGCTAATTGTTTTTACGACCGGCCGCCTGCCTGACATCAACCCTCTTTTAATACATGTTTTAATACAAAAATATATATTATTTAATTTCATATTAAATTTGTTAATGAATAATTAAATTCAATCAAGATGAAAATTTGAAGTTTACTCTTGCTACTACTACTATAATGTTAGCAGAAATAAAATATATATGTTACTGAAATAACCAATAATTAAAAAATTCAAATATCAATATCAATAATATTATTTTATTTCTTTAATAACACATGATAATTTATGTTATAGTTGATTATGAATAATATATTTTAAATATTGTTATATTATGATATTAAACATCATAATTAATAGTAATTAACTAAAATGTAAGAATCTTAAGCATAAATTTGTTATCTATGACTATATTTTAGTTATCATACCCTAAATCTTAGTTTTAAATAAACAATAAAAGTTTCATTGCTTACAACTTGACACAATATTTTTTTCTATTGATGAAAACAAATATTTGAGGTTAGTAAAATGTAAAATTTTTAGAGAAATTGTCAAAGACATTTAATTATAAATTATATAATTTAAATGAAGTTTTCAACAAAACATGTAAATTTTAATGTAATTTCAATGTAATGATGCCAATATACCTGCATTAGTAAGCGACACATTTGTGAGTAACTAAATTATTACTCATTGCTTATTTAGTGAAACAGAATCTCAACATTATCCCATACTTAGAAGGATTTAACCCTTAGAAAAGGATTACTCTGAAAAATATACACATAATGCAAATCTACCTCCCTATTTAACAAATTAGTATTTAAATATTCAGCACCCCTGATGTGGGTACTTTATAATTCTCAAAACCATTTGTATTCACTTTGGGTCTATATCTATACCGTATAGTATAATGAACACATGCAGTTAGTTTTCAAATACAGTTTTTGTTGTATATAAATAACCATTATTTAGAGAAGATCTGCAATACTCACCACATAAAAACCATAAAAGGGTGGAATCCAAAAGCATCATATAAATTCAAAATCTTTTTCCTTATTTGAGAAATGATGTAACTCTAGCAATTATCAACAGAAATTTAAAATGTAAAGAAATATCTTCATGTTACTAATACAGACTAATTTCAAAAATTTCTTCATCTATCACTTGGTATATTTAATTTGCCACATTGTCTTTTTAACTGAGGGTAGTTATAAAAGACAATATTATATCAAGTACTACTGCTAAATGTTCCAATGAACAACAGAGAAATTTAGATGATTTATATAATATGGATCCCAAAACATAGACTTAAAATTTAAGACGCATTCAATTTGGTGTTACTATTTAACTTATTGGTATTATTATTAAGGCTTTAAATAATAAAGAAGACGTGACCAAATAATGAACAAGAGAGAACAAACCGTATAGACATTAATATCCCAATCAAAACTCGTCAACGACGCGAAGAATGTCTTCCTCTTAACATTTTTGCTCACAAATCCAACACTTATAACTTTCTTATATTTCGTTAATATTATTTAAAATTTAATCTCTATATCTAATTTTACCGAAATCATTCGAAACGATACACTCCACTTGACAGTTACGAAGTTTCTGTTATGATGTACTCTGTGAAAGTTACGGCTGATAATTAGAGAAGTCTATGGATGGTGTTGCTAGATAAAATACAAATACACTGAATTCTAAAGACACAGTTATTTTGTATTAATTTTTTTGATAAATCAGGATTTTATAACTGTTATAACTCAAACAGGATCAAGATGATTATTTTCTTATAATGATTTTATGTAAAAAGTTATGAAAAATCGTTTAATTTTATATAGTAGATAATATTAAACTATGAAATTTCTACGGATATACACAATTTTTACTGTATATAAGCAATGTAACATTAAACTTATAATCTTTCATATTTTTTTTCTCCTGGCGGCGCTACATTACGACGATTAGTTTGACGTCGATGTTTGTGTGTCTATGTGTCTTGCGACTTGCTCTCAGCCAGATCGACCGATTTCGATGTCGTTTATTTTCATTCGAAAGCCAGTTGTCTTACACTTCTTGCAATGGTCTGGCAATTTTAGCCTATGATTACGTGCTGCTATAATCGTTACATGACAATTAATGCTTTTTGAAAGTAATAAAGTGTATCTGTTATAAAGATGGAAATATACAGGGTTACAGGTTAAGTCGACCGAAATCCTTTAAGAGAGGATAGATTCCATCATTCCTAACCAATTTGAATATGGCACCCCATATCCTAAACCTAACCCTTCTCAGGTTATTGGCCTTTGAATTCATTTTACAAAAATTACAGATTTTTTGTCGATTGCCCTTTTATTTTTGTTTTGTGTCCCAATTTTGTATTATTTTTGTGTAGAAGATTAATTGCTTTATTATTTTAAGCTACAAAACTGCCAGTAACTATACCAAATGAGTCGTAGTAAACAGTCAATTGTTAAAAAAATAAATAAATTTGAAAAAAATATTTTTTCTTTGTAAGATATCTTTAAAAAAGTATGACCGATGTACTGCAGATTTGCTAAAAGTATCTACGGCTCTTCAGCTTTCCGATAAGGTATAATAACATAGGGTATTATTAGAAAACAAAATAAAACAGTCCAAATACATTATAAATTAATTTTATTCATGTTTTACATTGATTTTCTACATGCCCTCTGCTGTTTTGCACACATACACGCATTCTTTTTCTTAGGCCACTTTTAACAACAGCAGTCGTCAGTCTATTTCTTATTTTATTAGCTGCGTCGATAATTTTTTGCTTTAAAATCTTAATTGATTGTATTGTGTTCAGTTCTTTACACACCAAACTTTTCATATGCCCCCATACATAAAAATCCATGGGGGTCAAGTCAGAACTCCTGGCTTAATAAAAAAAATATAGGTATAATAATCATTGATGAAAGTTTAATATTTGAATTGTATGTTACACATTTTTAGTTACAAAAGTATTAAATGCTATATTAAGATTTCATTAAATTTAAATTAGATGTCAAAGTGAATAAGGTTCTTTTAATGAATGCTAATTTGGTTACTAAGCCTGATTGCTGGGCTTTAATAGATTTGGAATTCTTATTTGAAATATATATTTTTTATTGTCACTTGATGTTCAAAAATAACCATTTATTTAAGACTTAGTGTGGTAGGTATTAGAATAAAACAACACATTTTTTTAAATTATATTAAAAACTCAAAATACAAGGAATTACAAAACAGCGGTCAAAAACCTAATGTAAATATAATTTTTTTGTACAAAAAAATATAAGAAACTAGTCAGTGTTTTATAAATTTTGGTTTACATAAAAAACTTAAAGAACTTCTATACAATGTTTCTATAAAACTTCTAATAAAAATTTTAAACCTACAGAATAAACAAACAAGGCAGAAAGAATGGCCATTCAAAATTAATAAAAATTATTTTTAAAACCTTGTTAAAATGCAATGCAATGATAAATTAATAAAATAGAGTTAAATACAAGCAAATAGAAATTAATTGCATAATTTTTTAAATTATTCATACCAGTCATCAAATTTCATCAGTCTTACTTTACTAAAATTATTACAGACTCACAATATTACACCATTTTAGGAAATTTTCATCCCAGGTGGATATATTATGGCATTCTTCCTCTATTTACTATATATTTTTGAAAACTTGTTTGAAACATATGTCTTAAATGTTAAGTTGATTTTAATTGGCTAAAATAATAATTTTATTATTTGGCCTTACATACTCTATCCACCTTATACTAATTTGGCATTGCTGTTATTTCTTTCAAGATCTCTCCTCCATCAATGACTAACTTGTTTAATTATCTTCAAAAAAAAGGCAGAGCAAATATAAATTTACATAATTTTACCTTAATAGCAACTTAACAGCTACAAAGTAACATTGGCAATTTTAAACCACCTGCAGTAATTTTCCATGCCTTTAAAAAAGTGACTGAGTCAGACTCAACATAAAAACTTAAACAATATTTAAATGCAATAGGAATTGACCAGTATAGTAACTTTGTAAAAAAAATCTAGGAAAATATAAGATAATAAGAATTATGTTAACCTATTCCTACAATTGCAGATAAATCACATATACGCCGCAATAAATATACAATTATTATTTGAAAAGTACACTTTAAGTGTACAAAAACAGAGTATCCATACAATATTCATACACAGTATACTAAAACTAGTAGGTCAATGTGGTCAATCATCTAATATAGAGCACAATGAGCCAAAATATTTAGATTATATTGACCATACAGACACATAGGATTCAAAACATTAAAGATAAAAATTGTTTAATACATTTAATTATATAATGCCTTATTAAATGAGGCCTGTAAATACTACACAAATATTTTGATATACCTAAGACAATATAGACATCAAAAGCTATTTTTTTATATATATGTAACAGGAGGGAAGGCAGAGGGATTTTACCCTGCAAGAGGATAATAAACACCTAACATTAAAATGGATCATTATAGAGTTTTCAAGCTTCGTACTAAATACTCCATGACAATTTTGGAACATTTAAATTTTTATTGAATACATACTTATCTTTTGACAACACTAAGAGAACATGCATTTTTTTTTTAATATTATTATAAGATATGTTGATAATCGCATATTTGCTCCACACTAACATTACTTAAGTCACTAATAAATTGAATATGCAACATTCTAAATTACAGTTTACAATTTAATAATAGTTGAATTTTAAATGGTCTACTACAATCATATTTGAGTTTTCGAACTTCTTTTACTACTTTAAAACTTTTCACAGTTACAGCCACAGCTTTTTTAAAACACTTTAAATTTTTTAAAATGACTGGAACTTTTTCTTCACTATAATTAAAACTTTTAAAAGTTACCTCCACAGCTTTACGAGACTTTGCTACATTAGTTTATTAATAAAAATAAGTTGAGAATGAAATTTTTGAGGGCACATAGGTTTGTGCGATTTATAAATTTAGTATTAAAAAATTCTTTCAAAATAATTTTTCCCTAATAATTTCGTAATAAAAATTTTAGTATAGTAACTACAAATTTCATATCACAATGTCTACATCAGTCTCATAGTCCTAAGATTCACAGAATTACATTGTGAAAGTATACAAATAAATATTAAGTACACTTAAGAAATAATATGTAGCTAAGTCTTGCCATCTTCTATACACTTTCCTTTGATGGAAAACAACCTCCATGTAAACCTTATAAAGTCAAGTTAGAACTCTCCCTCATCAAACACCTCAGCATGGAAAAGGCTAATATGAAACTTGTTGAATAGTTTGAATGCTAGCAAAAGTGAATAGCAGCTGAGAATCAGGCTATTCATTATCATGAACCATCATATGTACGAGAATTTCTCTTGCCGACCATTCTGGTTCATCACATTGGCATAAGCAAATTGAATCCTGAAAAGAAATTAAAGATATCATTATAATTATGAGCTTCTTTAAAATCTCTACGTCACATAAGACTTCAGGCTAAGAATTAGAGGACAAGAATGTCAAAGAAAAATCTTAAAGAAACTTGTGCTTTAAAACAATGATACCTTAATACAAAACATTGAAAGAAACTTGAGACAAAAGTATTTTATCAAAAATTTTGAAGTTCTACTCTTTAAATAATAAAATCATGTATTTAAAAAGTTTCTAAAGTATTTGTTTCTCATATAATAATCATCACACATTCATAATATGAAACTAAGTAAAAATAAAAGTGTTAGTAATATACATAATTTAAGGATGTTAGCTTATTATATCTGCCATCTGGGAGAAGCACACTTATCTTTAAATGGGATGTTGTATATAAAGTAGGTAATTAATAGTATACATACTTCATTTTAATAGAACTTAGCAATCTTGTAACCAAAAGTGATCAGGTGATATTGACAGAGACTTGTCTATGCCCCTAGTGATGTGAGTACTCCTTAAGATACTTTATCTTAATTATTATATAAAAGTATTAAAAAAAAAATACTTAAATTTCTTCAAATTTTGTTAAGAGTCTATAAGTGAGGTTTTTAATGAGTTTGCAAATGCAGACTAGTGGTTACACAGAGGAGATTTTTGCATCCCAATAGCACTAAAATGACACACTTTAATTGGGAAGCGATAAAGGTACCGAGATAACTCGGAGGGGGGGGGGAGAGGAGCAGTTGGAATTGCTAAGCATTTACTGGTGGGATGTATGATACTCCTGGCTAGCGGTCAATACCCGTGTCGTCACGATAGGGTGTAAAAAATGATACGTAAAGCGGTTAGTCTTTTGGTAGTCAGAGCGCCAAAAGAAATAACCATAAATTAAAGATTATTACGTTTTGTGAAAGAAGGCACTAGGCCTATAAAATGAAACGTCAAGCCTTATATGTATTTATTTATTAGAGAATTTTCAAGCTCATCGTGATAATAGAGCTTACGGTTCCAAAGGAAACCAACTTCCCAAAAGACCATACAAACAGGGTTAACAAGTATTACGAGATAACTAACGATTTAAAAAAATGTTTAATTTGTACTTTTTAGCGCTATCTATGTTTAGTTCCCCCGCTAAATACCAGGAAAAAAAGGATAACTATCTTTTTTTTGATTGATTGACTGATTTTCATCACAGCCTGTTGAATTCACTATAATGTTTGTGATAATCAAATCTTTTTAATATTTGTGAGTTTGTTAAAGTTTGAATAATAATGATTATAAACATCTTTATTTAAAAACAGAAAGTCGTGTCAGTTACACTATTTGTAGCTTAAGAACGGCTTTACTGCCTTTAAGAAGGAACAGAGTTGCCCCGGTCAGCTATATATTTCTAAGTAACGCAGGGGAAGTCGCAGACAATAACTAGTTCATTACATAATTATCATGTACAACACTCATTTTTCAAAGACAAATAGACTTTGATGAGTAAAAAATGATTTTGTCAATTTGACAAATGCATTAAAATTTCTTGTTCAAAATATTTTTATAAAATAAATGTATGTATATACAGTTGTTTAGTGATGAACAGATTGTTAAAAATAGTGATGGGTTCATTGAGATGTATTTATTATCAGGACTTATATTTCATTATATTGTAACAGAGTAATCGTGGTCAATCGCTTTGTTTACAAGATTGCTAACTTCTATTGAAATGGACTATACATATTATTATAACGTAATATTATTTTACACACCTGTGTTGGTTGGTAATCCTTTCGAAGTGTGTCTTGTGGACGAAATACAAGACAGTGAAAACCGAAGCAAAGAAGGCGATAGCAAACATTATCGACATCTAAAATTTAATACGACTATCTTATTAATATATTTTTTTATTACTGCTTAGTGCACAAAATAATCATTGCACTGTATTTTGTGTACAAATTTTTGCATTTTATTATAGTCAGTATAAGTTTTTCTCAAAAAATATTTAGTAACATTTTTTAAGTTAATTTATCATAAATTTGGGATCAAATTAGGTGAAGGGTATAATTAGATAAAGTTATTCATAATAAAAAGAAAGGTAGACAGAAAAACAATTGTGTACATCAACTGTATAGTTATAATCATTTACAACTAACTATCCTGTATGATAATGGTCAGCAATTAATTATTTTAAACTACCCTAACTCCAATACTACTTAATTTAAATGTAATTACAACAATTTATTTTTAGATTTTATAGCTGTATTTTGATTTTTCTTTTTAAATAGTATGATAATGTGAACTAAAGTTTCAATAACCTTAATAAATCATATAGTTTTTAACTCACTTACATATAATTTACACATTATATCTCAGAATTACCTTTTCATAGAATAATCTTGGTGTTTCTTTCATTATAATAATTTGTTAATCAATGTTTACCTTATTAAGTTTCTTCTGCTGTATATAAAAGTATTGGATGTTATATTAACTACAGCCATGTACTTAAATAAGTTGTAATTTTTTAAGTTGTGTTTTTCAACTGAACTTATAGTACAGAATTTCTGTTGCACAATACTGAATGCATTCATTTTAAATCAAATAAAATTTGTACTGAGATTTACCTTTTTGTTGCATTCATGGGTCCAGTCAACTGTGATTAGATTATCATACAAGTCCATAAATTGTTTGTATGAGCAAATTTTACCGCAGTGTGGTAGATCTAGAATTTTTGGTTCAACCAATTCAACAGTGTTCTTGTAAGATACCTGAATGAAATTTTTTTTGGTGACACTATCTAGAATGTTATAAAAAACTGTTAATGTTTGAGGAAATATATTTTATTATAAATACGCCGAATTTATTTTCCAAAACCTTACCTTCCAAAAGTTCGAAAATTATAGTTGAAGTGTATGCCGGGCAATTTCCATCAAAGACATCCAATGCAGTAAGAATATTGCCTATGGTAAAATCATGTCCGCTATATATAGATAATTTAATAGAATCATCTTTGTTCGCAATAACATTATCCATTGTGGTCACAATTTCTTTGAATAAAGGTCCAACCAGTAAACGAGCCATTAGAGGTGTGGCAGCGGCTGTCGAGAAACTGTAAAATATTATGAAAATATATGTTAGATGACAATCTCTACAAAGGCAGTTATTTTGAAACGTAATAACAGTCCACCTGTAACATGCTGGTTCTTTCATTTTATCCGGATACACAGACTGAGTCCATGAAGGCAAAGTAAAGTTGTATAAAGACTCAATAAAGAGGACATTATATATATCATTAATGTCTGTGTAGTCCTTGATTTTCATTCCCGTATAAGCAGTCAAGTAACTAAAACATAATTAACATATTATAATATAAATATCTGTTGTTTCAAAACAAACAGTTGGAGTAGTTTTTATTTAAGTTTGTTGGCCATTGTACAGCTTGACAGTTTTTTTATGGAAATTTGTATATACTTACTCCATAAGTTCATTATATCTGCTTAGCCTGTCTTTATAAGGGGGTGAGTCTTCATATTTCTCTTTTTCCTTGGTATATGGAATGCATTTCCTTTTCATTGCTAGTAATTCGTCTTCTTTTTCTGGCTTTGTATGAACAGGTATTGGTTGCCACATCAAATTTTTATTCCATACGGATTTTCCAGTTGGAGGATATAACCCTAGTGATTTCCAAATATACATTTTTAATTAACTTGCAAAATACAAAATAACTTTAAACTAATTATCCTACGAATATTATAAATGCATAAGTTTCAAGCTGTATGAGAACGATAAAGACGATGTTGTATTTTGCTGTGTCATACTACCACTATGAATATTTAGCATAGATTAGTAAAACTTTACAATAATGTAGTTTAGACGTAAGAATAAGACAGGCTATAACTTATTCCATCAATAAATGTAGTACCCTGACGAAGAAGGGATAAAACTTAGTGTATATGAAGACATTTGAGACTTTAATATCACTACTGATTGATTACCACGACTACTTAATACTTTATGACACTTTAAACAGTTCTTTCTGAGCCATAATCGGATTCTACGCAGGGGAAGAAGTAGGAAAAATTCGACTAAAATAGTTTTCTAATAAATATTTAAAAGAGTACTAATACTTTTATTTTTATATTATTAAAATAAATTCCCTATCGAGTTCTTCAAATAATTGCAATTAGTTTAGTTTTACCTTCAGAGTTTTTTACAGTTAGAACAATTAAAATATAATAATCAAAGTAATTTAGATGTCGTAAATTGCACCCGAATTTTACAATTATTTAAGTAATTATTTTAACTTTTATTTGCGCTCTGGTATATTCAATTTATTTGTAATAAGCACTTTTGGCACTGTGTTCTATAGTAATATAAATTTCGATAGCTCGATCCATCTTGTCAAAAACCTTAAAAAGAATGGAAGTCCTAATTTCGTGATAAAATAGTCGGCCATTTTGAGGCCTGAATAGCGAGAATCGATAGAAGCAACCGGACGCATGCGCGTTAAGGTCTAATGAAATAAGCAATCAATATGGAGCATATTATATACAATTTTTTAAATGGCATTGCGGAAAAACATTAATGTAATATTAATATCGTACTTTATTTATACTTGGTATTGTTATTATAAGTACTTATCCTTTCAATTTGTTTTAGGTAGTAACTATCAAAGCAACGTTTTTAGACAGATTACTTTTTTCTATATAAATACGTATACTACTCTTGGATTTGACACAAGGAAACAAGTGGATTGATGTTGGTATGAGGGTTATGTATGAGTATTTGATGAATTCATGGATTCTTACTTAACTTTAGCAGAGATCCATATATTTATATACTAAGTATTTTTTTCAATAACCTTTAATAGGGAAATAATACACAACAATTTTGATACAAATATATACTTTAATAAATTTATCATGTTATGTATAAAGTAAACAATTAAAAAAACATTATGATATGGACCTGTGATAATATTATCATATTTAGCTTTGACATTAATATATAAATTTGTTTAAAATTTCAAAATCTGTAAACATGATCTATTTATATGACTACAGATGTGAATGAACCACTGTATTAGTAGTAGTATTAAATGATCAGTAGATTACATCTCAATCTATTTTAGGGATAAATTAATATCAGTGCAACTGATTACTTTGTTTGCAAGAAAGTAACTAACATGTGATATATAATATAACTAAAATGACTATTATCTTACCTGCTAGATTTGCTTGGGCAGACATTAGCGTCCGGTCGACATCTGTTGATCTGATGTACACTTCCGCTGAATCAAATTGTTTGGATATCAAATTCTTGAAATGAAAAGTCATGGATTAAATATAAATAAAAAATACTGTTTTATACCATAGCAATCAATATTATGAATCAAATATATAAAATATAATGGTAATGTTGCATTGCTTAGGTTTGGAATGGGTTTTATGGGACAAGGTTTGTTATAAATCCTGGAAGTAGTTACGGAGCATTTGATTATGGTATTTACCTAAGGAATAATCTATTTTTTGAAAATTATATATATATATTTAACACAATGAAACGAGAGAAAAAATCCTCAATATTATATGTAATAATAACAACCAGCAGCGCATCTAATTCTTTCATTTTTGAAAATAATTTAAATCTATTCCTTAAAACATTTTAGGCACATAAGAAAGTAATTAGAATTTTAATAAGAACCTCCTCCTTTTTGAAGTCGTTTAAAAAATATTTCGCAGCACAGTATTGATTATTTGAAGCCTAAGTTTCGCGTGCGCATGTGCCAAAACAGACAAAGGAAAGACATAACGCAGGGTTTACAAAAATCAATAAATTTGATTACTTACCGAATAACGTTTTCTTAGCCATTTTCCTAGCATGTAATGTTGCTTTTTACCCAAATTAGTCAGTTCTCCAAATTTCACCGGCCAGAGCGATTGGTTATTATAGGGATCTGTTGGAAACTGATTTACAGGGGTTCTATCGCCGTGCCTAAATACAACCGCCGCATATTTAACAGTTTTTTCAGCATGAATTGATGTCAACGAAAGCAAAAATAGACTTAGAACCAGCATTTTAAAGGAATACTAAATCACAACCATGGATTATTTTATTATAGAATGAATGGAAGGGCTTAAACACTTCACTAATATGGTTTTATCCAGACTAAATAAAAATGACAAAAATTTAAGCAAGGCAGAGCTTTATTAAAATTTCACTTTAATAAAGCAACACACGTCCTAGTCCCACAATCACAGAACTAGAAATACTGATTACTCCTAGGCTCCAGTCTTACAATATGATGTACGTCCCACTTTGATAGATCAATATTCAGCTCAGTGTTGCTATCAACAAGCAAAAAGCAATATTGTTTTTCTAAGGTTGCCAATAGTTATTTTTACCTTAATAATAAGTATGTATGTGGAGCAATATAAATAAACTATAAAGCTAATAAAATGAAAAAAAATAATAACAGAATATTTAGTAATTTATAGATTTTCTTCTCCATGTACAAACCATGTATAAATAGCTTATAGGTTTTAAATATACATATAAAACTATTTCAAATTACTTCGATACAATAATTATAAATATGTTTATTTCTTTATTATACATTTTTAAAGGAGTAAAAGATTGGATTAAAAGTTCAAAACTACGTCCTGTACGCAATGAATATATACTGTAATAAGGAAATTTAATTATATTAAAAACATTTATATATTTTTTACATACGGATAAATAATTTATCATGTAATATCTTTTCGTTAATGTGCATTTAATAAATTATCTGCTTAATGCTTAAAAAACGAATTGTAAATTAAGTTAATTTAGCCTTGTCACTATTTTTTATCTTTTAAACGACTTATGGGGAGCAATTTATTTGTACTTATTATTTGGTTCTTTAGAAAATGTGTTAAAATGATGTGCTATAATATTTAATTTACATTTATGTAGTAATTCATAAATATAAATTAAATATTATATCGATAGGTTTTTTACTTCATATCACTTCTTTTTTGTACCAAAATTTATTGAATAGTTACTTTACTTCCGGAAAATAATAAGTAAAAGTAAAGAAGTTAACAAAGTTGAGTTGAGTTATGATAATTAAGGGAAATAAACCGAAAAAGGGGAGGGGGCTATAAAAAATACCTATTATATCTTGATTATTTTGGCAAACAGCTATTGAAGGGAACTTATACAATACAAAGTACCTACAAACTATTTTTTCTAAGAACGATCGTAATTTATGAATTTAATACTATAATGTGCCAATAAATCCTAGAAATGTGTATGCAGTTAGTTCAAGAAGTAATTCGGATTTTAATTTCTGAGAGTTTTCATGCCGGCACGTGGTACCTAATTATGTTTTTAGCTTTAAAGGATAATTCGTGTAAGAATCAATAATTTATTGTATAAATCGATTCCATCGACATTAAAAGTGTAGATATTAAATCTAAATATTTATTTAATGTTTAGTAAATGGTCTACGTCCCGAATAGATTTTTTAAAGAAGTTAGGAGACGCCCTAAACACATGCTCATCGATCCGTACGGTGACATTACGATTAGTAATAGGATCACCGCGTCACACAGTGGTTCGAAATTCGACTTTGGTGGAATTATAAACCAAAGTCGGTATTTGGATTGAAAAAATTCATACGTACAGATTAAGTAAAACCTATCAACATTTGTTCAGTGCAGTTTTTATGAAAATGCTTACTTTAGCAGAAAAAAAATATTGAAAAAAAAATGTATGGTGCAAATTTGAAATTTGCTTTTTTTTGAAAATTCTTAAAAGTGTTCAAAATGAAACCTTTTGTAAATGATTATATAACATTTATTTGATATTTTCACAAAGAAATCTTTTACTTATACTTGCAGCCTTGGCCAAAAAAACATCGGAACTTTTAATTTTTTAATTTCAATTCTTTATGATAGTTGTTTTTAGAAATTAAAATTTATTACATAATTTCAATCACAAAAATACATTTTTAAAAATAAGAATTATTATAGAATAGAAAAATAAAAAGTATTTTAAAATTATACATAAAAATCTTCTATACCAATTGTACAATAACTTATTTAAATTAAAAAACACAAATTAATGTAGTAACTATAAACTTACAAATCATTCAAAATGATCTGGCGCATTTCCTGGAGCTTCTTCATCAACTTCTATTTTTTCTTCAGCTTGTTATTAATAACTGAGTAAAAGACATTCCATGCTTTGAATCATCATATGGAATGTTGATAGTCGATATCGATATATATTTTCCCGTATAGGTCTTGAAAATATTTGATGAAGATCATTAGGTTTTGCAAGACAAACGTTGAAGATAGCTGCAGACGGAGTTTCTGTAATTAAGTCTCCGCAATTTGAAACAATCAAATTTTGTATTTCTTCCTTCATTTTAGCTTGGTCTTGCTTATCAAAGTCAACAGTTTTCTTTGCAAACTGAAATTTGATAGTTCTGCAATAAGACTTTAAAGATAGATTAGGATTATTCCAAATAACAACATTATTGGTTCCTAGCTTCAGAGGAACGAGGCTCGTCATGAACACAGAAGAGCCATCGAATCCTGCCAGTTCATTCCTTTGCTTGTAGTTGCTCTGGGTAGAAGAACCATCAAATCCCAATTTGCTGGTTAGCTTTAAGCTTCCATTGGAAATATTTAAATTATTACCAACTACTTGAAAAATCCTTCGAGTTTTTACATCTAAAAGTGTTTGTATTTTCAACTTCACTCTATCTTCTTATATTTCAATATCTCTGGCATCTGGATAATACATTTTCTTAGCTTTAAACAGCTTGTAGTAAGACGGAAGCTTCAATCGATCTGACAATAAAGACTGTAAAGTGAGGTACTTCCACTTTGACAGATCCAATGAAATAGTAAGGGCCAGAACTTGATCTTCCTGCGATGTCTTCTTCTTTTCGTTCATAAATAAAAAGGATTCGACTGCTTCAACCCTATCAGGTTTCTGCAAAAGATGATCGATGATTCGAGCAAGACCTTCTTTGCTATTAAACTTTAACTTTGTAAGAAAAGTAAAAGTCATTTCCACTTCCGGATATTCGAGTACATTTACCCGATCGCATTTTCTTCTGCTTATTTAATAAGTCTTCTAAATGGCTTTCTTGATAAGATGTCTATATAGGTGCCCCTATCACTAGTAACCTACGAAGTAGATGCAAAGCAAGGAACAGGTTCTTCTTTTTCGGTGGAATGATGCTCCAACTTTTCGGTCTCTTCACAGATCCACATTTAGGCCACTTAATTCTTGTTTCTAACCAGTTCATATGCTTCTTCACTAATGTTTTTTGGACCCTATGTGCTTCGGTCCATAGATGATTTAAGTTCACAGTGAGAGATCCTGCAAAAGTTCAATATTTTTTCAGAATCTTCTTGCGAAATTTCAAGTAAAATTGCTTGATGCAGTCGTTTATAGTTGTTAAGGTCCCCAAAACATAGAAACAAGTAATCGTCCAGGTAGGTACCGAATCCAGCCATGATTAAGTACGTAGTTTCCTTCACGTTCAAATTTCCAGGTATGTTAACTCTTAAAGGGTTGCATGTCCAATGGTGCTCCAGCAGGAGCTCCTTTTGAATGATTTTTAAGTTTATAGTTACTACATTAATTTGTGTTTTTTAATTTAAATAAGTTATTGTACAATTGGTATAGAAGATTTTTATGTATAATTTTAAAATATTTTTTATTATTCTATTCTATAATAATTCTTATTTTTAAAAATGTATTTTTGTGATTGAAATTATGTAATTAATTTTAATTTCTATAAACAACTATCATAAAGAATTGAAATTAAAAAATTAAAAGTTCCGATGTTTTTTTGGCCAAGGCTGCAAGTATAAGTAAAAGATTTCTTTGTGAAAATATCAAATAAATGTTATATAATCATTTACAAAAGGTTTCATTTTGAACACTTTTAAGAATTTCCAAAAAAAAGCAAATTTCAAATTTGCTCCATGCATTTTTTTTTAATATTTTTTTTTGCTAAAGTAAGCATTTTCATAAAAAACTGCACTGAACAAATGTTGATAGGTTTTACTTAATCTGTACGTATGAATTTTTTCAACTTTAAATACCGACTTTGGTTTATAATTCCACCAAAGTCGAATTTCGAACCACTGTGCGTCATCAGACAGTAATAGTAGTAGTAGGACTAGGAATGTCTCACTACTCACAGATAAACACACGCACCGCACACGCCGCCGAGAGCGTGGTCCCTGCTTCCACACGTCCCTCGCGAGAGGGCGTCGGAGGCCGCTGCTGGCAATCCCTCCTTCGTCCACGACGTCCTAATTTTGTGGTCCGAGTCTCACTTTTAGGAGGCGCCCTTAGAACGTACGTACCCTAGGGGCCCTTCAGGCCCCCTTGGTAAACGCCCGGTCCCAGCACTGGCCCAATTTTCCTGTGACGCTGTGAAATATACATTACAAAAAAATTAAAGTTGTCAAGTCAGTTGCTTTGTTTGAAACTATTTTGGCTTTTCGTTAATTTAAACCTATCCCAAAAAATTAAAAAAACAATCTTTATAAAACTGGGTCCTAAAATCTAAATTTAGAACACGGCCAATTCCGAACGTAGACTGTTCATGCTTAAGGTAAATCAACTTTTAACCAAAAAGATTTCTACAGGTGATAAAAAATTTGTGCAGAGGCATTGAAGAAGGAAACACTTAGCTGAAAATATAGTAGCCGTTAGATAAGTTGTTAAGAATGTAAACATGTCTATTGGCTCCTAAGATTCAATTTTTAGCAATTTATTCGGGTATGTTGGGTGGCGGCGAATTTCAAATACTGCTCAATTTGGACAAACTGTTAGACTGTAAGAATATCTAAATTTGTTCCAGATGGTCATAACTCCTAAAAAAAACAAAGTGTTTATGCTTATGATTTGCAAACCAAAGAACAATCTTACAAATGGAAAGTGAAGCAGGAGCCTAGACCGGAAAAAGCGGCACAATTTAGGTTGAATAAGAAGGTTTAGATTTATTTTATCAATTGCAATTAATTGTCTTTTGTTTGTTGAGTTCCTCTCAAAAGGGTCAATAAAGAATAACGAACATGTTAAGATAAGAATTTTGTGACACGAATGCGGTAGGTTTTTTTCTCTAGATAATAGATATGGCTATTTTCACAACTTTATGATATCTTGGGGTTTATCGATACCTCGTCTTTATGGAAATTTTATATTGAACTAACGAACTGAATTTTAAGAAGAAATTTGGTAATACTTAATGAGTAAATATGTAATTTACTGAAAGTCCTTCCTATCATTTGTGACAAATCTTTTTTACGCTTCATTTGGGCCCCCTATTAATTATTTTACAATACATGCTACGTGACTCGCTGTAATATTATAATGTTATAAAATGAACATAAAATTGCTACCTTGTGAAAAGATAATAAATTTCTGTGACTAAAAACTAACTTGCTTTAAGAAACGTATTACTTTTTTGTGTAAATTCTTGTTACACAATCTTTATACTTTTCTTGTTACCTATACGTTGTTTTGGCTAATAATATTAAATAGGCACTGATGCACATCCTACCGCTTGCTATTTTTTTTATTTACTCAAATATTTTCTAACATTGTATACAAGCCCAATAATTCTTAATAAATTGAAACTTGTATCGCAGTATCTTCATAAAAGAACAGAAAAATATTTTTTTAACTCTCATTTATGAGACGGATCTTAGTCTTAAAAAGTATTAAAAACAGAATTAAGATGAAATTTTGTCAATCTTAATTAAAAGAGATAAGCATAACAGTATTAAAATTATTTAGGTAAAACTAAAAATTTTAAGAAAATGAAGAACTTCTTAATATATATTGCCAAAACTTTTATTGTTTCTCTACATATAATCGGTTTCGATGGAAACATTGAGTAAAGCAGTGAGAGCAGTCTTCCTTGGGCGTCTCTTCTATGGCATTTTAACTCATCTACTGTCGCGAAATGAGCTGTCTGACCGCAGTATGAACAGATTATCTTTTTTCCTTGACTTTAAGCTTTTCTTTACCTTAGTTGGCCGATCCTCGGAAGGAAACACCTAATGAGCTGAATGTCTTTTGGTTGCGGGTTAGTAATAATACATCCAGCTTTTATCACCTGTGACGATGTCAAATACAGCATTGAGTCACCGCTGAGTCACCGCTGTTGAACTTATCTAACATTTGGCGACACCAGTGCATGTGTATTTCTTGTCGTTGGTCAAAGTATAGGGAATCCATCTGGTAAAAAGCTACCTGACGCCTTAATGTTCGTGTAATATTTTTTGAACTTAACTCATACCAAAGCCTGGCTTTTCTCTCTTGTATCAAGCGTAGCACAGCACTGATGTTATTTATAGTAGTCGCTGTTAAAGGACGTCCCTTGAGTGGATCATCATTGAGATTCCTACGTCCACGCTTAAACTCGTTACCCAATTGTAAATAGTGCCACGAGATGGAGGTTTATTAGAAATGCTAATCGCAACATACTTCGCATATTTGTTGTTAAGTAAGCCCACAACGAAAGTCATAATAAATCATTTACCAAAAATTTTCTCTCTCTCTGTCTCTTCCATAAAGTGCTGACATGGCGCCCTGTGAGTTTTATTTATTCCCAAGAACTAAAGATAATATTAGAGGTATTCGTTTTATGTGCCCTGAAGATTCGGTGAAAGCGTTTCGAAAATGCCATGGAAGGGACGACTATCCATCGAATGCGACGATGTGTAGAGAGGAATGG
Source organism: Danaus melanippus (assembly GCA_010014825.2). Classification (NCBI taxonomy): domain Eukaryota; kingdom Metazoa; phylum Arthropoda; class Insecta; order Lepidoptera; family Nymphalidae; genus Danaus; species Danaus melanippus. The sequence continues at coordinate 8,361,861 of JAAAKD020000207.1, read as the reverse complement.
AGATTACTTCGAAAAACAATAAAAGTATCAGCAACTTTCTAAATTAAGCTATTGTTCATTTTCTAAACATTTTCAGTGTTACCTAGGTTTAAAAGAAAATTTAAATTAACTCACTATATTTTTGTACTAAAATGAGAGCAAGTAAATTAAAAATCATACCCTCTTGGGACGTTTCATGTATTCAAACGGCATTGTTTTGGTAGGAAAGTTATCATTGCACCGAAGGCAATTGTAAGGAACTATTTATTTTGACTTTTGAGTAATTTGGTACTAACAAAGGACCAGCGATATCTCTATACCTCTTAAAAATACGAGGGTCAAACTGAAAGTTATTAGAAAATCAAAAACTGATTACATTAGCCAGTTATTAGTTTTATTATATCTTTTCAAAATATTGTCCATTCACGTCAATACACCGCTGCATGCGATGTAACCACTGGGAAAAGCACTTTGCCCACTCGTCCTTAGGGGTCTCTTCAATGGCATCGCGATACGCAGCCACCGCTTCTTCAGCATTCATGAACCGCTTTCCTTTAAGTTTTTCTTTAATTTTTGGAAATAAATAAACATCATAAGGCGCGAGGTCGGGGCTATACGGCGGGTGACCCAGTAATTCAACGTTTGACAGTAAATCCAGCTTTCGTCACCTGTTAGTATGTCGAACACAGCATTTGAGTCACCTCCATTAAATCTTTCAATCATTTTATGGCACCAATCCACACGATGGAGTTTTTGAGCCTCAGTCAAATTATGAGGTATCCACCGGGCGCAAAGTTTCCTGACCGCTAAATGTTCGTGGAGGATTTTGTGCACTTGACTCATACCGATGCCTAAGCTTGTCCGAATCTGCTGATAGGTCACTCTTTTGTCAGTCTCTATCATACGCCGCACAACACAGATGTTATCTTCAGTCGTCGCAGTAGAAGGCCGTCCCTCACGTAAATCATCATTGAGATTAGTGCGACCACGTTTAAGCTCATTAAACCAATTGTAAACAGTCGCACGAGATGGGTCCTCATCGTGAAAGGCCAATCATAGTCTATCATAACTTTCTTGTTGACTTAAATGACATCTAAAGTCATAAAAAATCATTGCACGAAAATTTTCTCGTGTTAAATTCATGTGGACGTGACACAGACAATTTTCAATTTGCCGACAAATCGTAAAACAAATGACATGTATATGAAATATATACTCAGTAATATTGGCAAAGAGTTCTATTTTCAAATTTTAGAATTATTTTTTTATTATTTTGTTTATAAGTGGCCAGTTCTAAGAACTTTCAGTTTGACCCTCGTATAAAAGGGGTGTTGATAACCAATGGACTTACAGAAATTTGTTTGGCCTAGGTATCATTTATTTTTTAGGGTTAGTAGTTTTTTTTAGGATTTGTATTTCTAAAATTACTATTCGTGGAAAGTAAAAAGTAACTGTAACTAAAAAAATAAAGTTTTTTTAAAAAAAAAAAACCTTAGTATATACACAGAGCCACAAAGAAGAAGCTAACGACAATACAATGTAGAAGAATGTCTTGGTGAGAATGTATACATTTTGATTTATTTAAAGTTGATGAATTTAATGACATACTGTTCATAATTTATAAACTCTGTCTAAAATTTTTGAATGAATAGTGGTTTTCGTAGGACCTGATATATTATGTTTAGTTATAAGGATAGGGAAATGATCATGACCCTATGGTCAAGACACTAAGTATTTTGGCGGAATAAGGCTTATCTGGCATTTTCATGAAAACGTTCTCTAGCTTTCGGCATGAAACGATTTAGGTCGTATGGATTAACTTACATTTTCCTTTTTCATCACTCAGGAGTATTACCTTAAACGCAAACCGTATATAGGTTATATAACCCTATATATAGGTTATATAACCCTACATAGTAGGTAGAGAACAATGAAAACCTCCAAATATACTGGGAATGGAAAAATATGGATACACTTTTATTAACAAAAGGATAAATAAAATTCGGTATTTAAAATAGATGATAATTGGTTACCGCTTTAGATTTCAGGCCCCAATTTTACTGGTAGACCCCGTCGGGCCACGCACCCCTAACAGCAACAGACAAGACAAAACTAAAAAAAATCGTTTTAGGCATAGCGTGGTTATAAATAAAATGTATATTATAAATAACTAAATTAAAATAAAATAATTCCTAGCAAAAGAGTATATTTGTATATTAATAAATCTGGTTTTATCGGTGGGAAGAAATATTTGGATCTCAATTTTATATTATATTTATTTACTTATTCTCAATAATAATCTCAATAATAATTAAAATAATAATTTATGACTCCGTTGCATAGTCTTTATAAAATCATACGAGAACATTGACAAAGTTTAACGGGATTGTTCTTCAATTGTTAGCTTGCAGTAACATAAAAACACTGAAACATTCTTATCTCCTGTTTTTACCATTTTTATTAAAAAAATAAAACAGAATCGGCAAGTATAGTTTTATTTAAATGTTAACCAGCCATAAAAATCTCAGAAGCAGAATGTTTACCGAATTGTTTTGTACAAAACTTAAACTAACAGTATTTTAATTTTATTTCGGGAAATATTATATCAGTATCAGAAAGAGGTTGGCATTTCATTTTTATATTTCAACGATTAATAAAAAACATTAATTATCAATTTGATTCCGGAAAAAGGTCATAAGACACGTAAATGCAAACAACGTTTCACGCAACATCTTTTTATTGACTTATAGAATACTATCTACTATACATATATGTATAATTTTTTTTTATTTTATACATATATGAAATTATTCTTTGTTTTATTGGTTACGAGTTTTTTGTACGAACATTATGCTATTCTAGAGAGGTTGGGACCTTAGAAAATTTTGTAAAAATATATCTTTTTGTAACTTCATTATGTAAAATTACGTAATTTAACTAAGCGGAAGGATTTTATATTACAATTAATTATTAGTTCCCCTATTGGTATATGTATCCCTTGATGGTATATGTGTAGTTTCTTTCGATGATCCGGCTATCTAACAAATGTGAGATTTTTATTTTCGATTTTAATTTTTTGATGTAACAACCAAATAAATAAAATATTAAGCCTGACGCTCTCTTCAGATTTAGAAAGGATATTTTTGAATTAAACTTCCACAAAATAATCTGTCCATGTGAAAAAGCATTTGTTTCAGTTCCACATAATATGAAATCTCGAGTTAATTAGTGATAATATTTGAACTTGATTAGTCGAATCATCAGCCGATATTTAGTGAACTAAAGTCCTACCATAAAAGCAATGACTTAATCTTAATACATGTATAAAATTTAAAACACGTGTGAACTTTTTGGTTTCAAATTTATTTTGTGGTTAATTTCATTCTTGACTTGTTAACAGTTGTGACCGCCATCATAAGTTCATAAATGTTATTTGAACCATTTATCCTGTTATGCGGTAGGATACAAAATTATCATATTTATGAAATATGTTTAATGGACTACAAAAATAAATCCACATACTTGCTCGCATTGTGCGGCAATAATTAAACTACCCAATTTAACCTGTGACGCTATTAAAAGGTTAATTAAAAGTTTAAGGTTCAAATAAAATTAATATTTTTTCAAAAACGTTACTAATGTACCTAAGAACATTTACAGCTATTTTGTAATAAATCTATTGAATATATTTGAACAAAAGTATAAAGCTACTTTTCATCTTATAAAAAGGTAATTCATAAAATGGCAAGTTTTAGATTATTAAATAAGCACAAACAAAATAACTAATTAGTAAATTTACAGTATATAAGTTAGATTGTAATAATTATTAAAGAAATAACACTAAAAGTCATGTATACATAAAATTTTAATTTGAGATTTATGATCATGTAATGTAATGCCGGTTATGGCCATTATTAAATATAGTTTATACATATATAAATATATATATAATCTGAGTTATTTAAAATATTTACATTTAGGGATATCTTACTTTTTATAGAAAAGATTCTTCTTCTTCCTGGCAATTTCCCAGCTTTAGCCAGGGTCTGCCTTCCTGCTGAAACTCCTCCACTTTGCACGGTCTTTAGCATCCTCGGTGGTAAGTCCATTGGCTCTCATATCCTGCTTCACGG
>JAAAKD020000207.1:8261056-8357649 GCA_010014825.2 Danaus melanippus | reverse complement strand
AGGACACCACCTTCATGGACTGGAGATAAAGGTATGAAAGTGGTGGCTCGAGGATCCGGGGTCGCGTACCCGTATGCCCAAAACCAAATATCGGAAAAAATACTTAGTAGGGCACCCTCTGAATAAAAATCTTTTTATAGAAAAGATTATCAGGAACAATGTAAATCGGTAATAAAATTATCTGCCGTATCGCACAATTTATGTGCCTATATCTCTATAGAAGTTAGAGGACATTGGACAGTAAATTGAACCATGAAACAATAATATTTATTTTAATTTATATATACAGATAAATATAAAGTATAGAACGTCTCGTTATTTGTCTGCTTTCTACATAATAATTCATTTGAAATATGCAATATCACCAAAGTACTATCTAAATAGTCAAGTGAGAAAATATACGTAAATGATGTTGCTAAGCATTGCATCGCAACCATATTTACATAATGCTCACGTGTCTCATATCGTCTACCTCTAAAAGATTTAATTACCTTTATTTTAAATCTATCTATTTTTTGACTAAAGACATTTAATTAAAATATCTAATTAAAATAAAACTATTACTAAGTCCAAAAAGTAATGTCGTCTTACATGTGCACATTTAAATAAAAATGATTTTTAGTACATATTGGTATATAGATTTAAATAACAAACACATTTAAGCGTTAAAAAATCCACCGTTAGTTTTGACAAAGAAGTTTCGTTAAATTTACTATCTGAGTAAAAGAAATGCTCATACGCATAGTATGTAGACAATGAGAGGCATGTGTCACGCAGCGCCGGACTGCATATAAATCAAGCTAGTTGGGTCGGGGAGGCGAACGGTTGGCAAGCTGAGTGTATTGGAGGTGTCGGTGTTGGAACGGCAGATCAAGCGTGGCCTCCGACCGCTGTAGACCTGCTTGCAGTCGGCGAAAGGAACTAACTCAGTGCTTGCGACATTCCTGACCGACAACGAAAACATGAGGATATTACCGATGTGAGTAAACTTTTTGTAAAGATCAATTTGGCTTTGCGATTGCTTCTGCGATTTTTTTTTGTCATCATAGAAGTCGGTTTTGTAAAACACCCGGATTTTGTACTATTCTTTCAATCTTTAAAAAAAAATACGATTTTATTAGTTTCACAAAGTATAATTGCTATTACACTCAGCAATGCAACTTATAGCCTAAGTTTATAATTAAAACTTCGTAGTGAGAGGTATGCAGACGAAGGTCTGTTTATTATAGGTACTGAATAACATGTAAAACAAGTACCAACTATGAAAGGCATACGTACAATCGATATATTAACTCGATGTATTGTGCCTTTCTAATGACAAGTCTTACTGCAAGGGTCTTGCTTCCAAATAACTATGACTGACGACTTTAGTTAAATTTTACCTTAAAAACTACGCTAAAGTCAAAGACATTCAATTAGTCCCTGTAGTGTTGTTTTCAACTAAAAACTTTGGTATCATTATTTACAATAGGTAATGACATTAAACACGCAGTGTGTAACAGAAGGAATAATCTATAATATTGTTGGAATATCTGTTTATTTTCAAGTTGCACAATTTGGGTTATAAATCTGATAATGAAAAGTACGGATCGAGTTGATGTACAAATTTAATATAATTTTGCATTAATTGAGCGAATACTCCAAACCGGTTGCTGAATGATAGGGTTCCAAGTGGAAAGTTAAATTCGAAAAGTCGTGACCTATGATTAGGTAATTTAATGTTATGTAGGATGGATACATTAAAAGCATCGCCATTTATTTCGAAATATATTGGAATAATGTTTGTAATAAATTTAGTTTATTGCCTACGAGGTCTGGTTCTGTTTGTAAAGTAAGGATGGCTCTAATCCTTATTTGCAAACGTGATAAATTAATTATTAGTCACCTTCATTTAAATTATCTTAAGGAATTATCAACTTGTGGTAGGAAATATTACAGATTTTATACTCGTGAAATTTCTCTTAGTAAAAATCTGCGAAGTCACGTTTTTAATTTTTAAGACGAAATTGATGTACCAGGTTCGTAAAATGTTATGCAACGGACGTACATCTGGGAGACATTTGTAAAAAAAAGTATTACTGACTTTAAAAAATATGGTTGATTACGTTCAGCTATCAAAGTTCACGAATACGTAGCTTATGTAAACGCTTGATTTGTTCGAAAGTATGCCTTTTAAATTGTTTAGATCTAACGCAACACTGATTATTATCTTGTAGCATTGAGAAATAAAAGAACGCCTTCTGGTAAATATTTTCTATTCAGATATTTTGTACTCCGTAGAAAGACAAAATCTTACATCAAAACACTTAAGTCTCATCGACAGGCCATAAACATAAATTTTCAAATTAGATTTTTTTAATAACCAATATTCAGTGATGAACTTCATCTATGTTAGTACGATATTTAAGTGCTTTTAACGCCTTCGTATACCTTATTATATATTTAAATTATAAATGTAACCTTTTGTACAGCTCAAAGCTCGTTTAAATTTCTAGAGCTTTCAAATTAAAAAAATGACACTCAGAAGATAGCATACGTAATAAAAGAAATACTCATTTATAATTAAGGACATTTGTTATTACAATCAGACTTTTTCATTTAGACCATATTTTCCAATTATTACCTACTTATATGTAGTGCTTGTTATAAGTAATTAATGCAGTTACTTCCAGTTGTTGGCCTCAATTAATAAAGATTGAGTATTAAAATTCCACTACAGTTCACTTTTGTTGCTTTTCGAGGACTTACTACATAAATATTAACAATTATACTATCATATCCATTTAATAGGTGTATAGATCATTTTATAGGTATAGAGGTGTATTTAAAAATACAAGTCATTAGTTTGCTAAAGGTTTATCACAATATTATTTCATTGAAGTTACTTTTCATTAAACTCAAAGTACCTTTGAATAAGGGATTCATATTAATAAGCCACTTCGTCGATAAAGGCACAGGCTTGCAAATAAGATTGCATTACACAACCTCACTATTGACATTTATCCATAAGATGACTCCTTACATTTGTATACTAGCATTAAAATAAAACCCGTTTTTATTTTTGTAATATAATATTTAATATTTCATACACCTTTATTATTGCAACGGTGTTTTCATAACTTAGGAAGTTCGCACAACCGCTGTGGGAAGGTTCGCGTGCAAAATTCTTCACATGGATGTCTAATATCTGATAACAATATATTGCGTTATCTGTCAGAAATGTGAAACTTGAGAAGCAACTTTTATTCTATGAATAGAATTCTTTCGTGAAATTATATCGTTACGTGCATAAAATTTAGAAAATTGGGATTTCCCATTGAAATCTGCGTAATGCAGATAATTCGCCACGCTCTAAGGCATTTTGCAGCATGCCGGTGGTTTTGCTTTTTAGATACGAGGTCACCCCAATTCCTATAATTTCTGGTTTCTGACCGACTGACCATGACTCGGATTTTGGATATTTCATTACACATTCGCTACACTGTGGGCACCACAACTAGTAAATCAGTCAGACAAAGAAAGTTGAACTGTTTCTTGCGTGACTTGAATCTAATATTAATGTTTTCCAAATTGTACATGAATATTGTAACATGCACACAATGTAACTATAATAAATACATTTTCGAAAGCAACGAATGACTCAAAAGGTCGTGCATAGATTTTTACCAACTCGATTTCTTCGCTTTATAACGTTAGTATTAGGAACGTTTATTTGAACGCATCCGTTGAATTCATATTATGACGATTATACAGAACTTACATAAAATAAAGAAAGCGGAGGAAGGCTTGTACAATAATATAATCGGAAGCGGATGCGGAAATAGATCTATTGGAGGCGACCCTGCAAGAAGACCTGTTTCTCAACTATAAAATAACATGTTGACCTTTAACCGTCATGGGCTAGGAGTATCTTACGCATTGCGTCCTGGCGGGGAGTCGCACTGACATACCAGCCCGTCGCTGGGCGACATTCACCCAACCTCGTAACTAGTAGTGTTTGACATTTAAAACTATTCAGCTATTTAGCACACATCTTTATGCTAGCCTTGTAAAGATTATTAACTAGGAAGCTTCTTCTCAACTAATTGCATAACATTTAAATAAAAAATTTGCATTGTTAAATTTTGACCTTTAAATGTTACTCATTATAAAAAGGGGGTTAATCTGGTTTGTAATATTGAATATTTATACAACTGTAATAATATTTATACAAGTACAATATGTTTAGTAACAATTTAATTATTAAAGAATTAACCATTTTAGAGTAAGTGGTGCAGAACATTTAAATATTTAAGATATATGTATTTAGTATTTGACAGCAGTGCCGTAAGTTTAAATTCATGTTATTTTGATTAAGTGTACTTATAATTAATAATACCACATTACCTGTTTTATGTACTCCGAAAATTAATTAATGTTATTATTATTTAAGATACCTTATAGCAATTATTATTTAATTAGAATTAATTTATTAGAAATACATACATAAAAATATACTAGGCATAAAACCAAACATTACGTTATCTTCTCTAAACAGTCAATGCTGCTTCTAATATTTATATCTACTTACTAATAATATATTGTTCTATGTAATAAGAGAAACATAGATAGGATAGTACGTGGTTACCCAATAATGGACATACCATTTTATAACATGCATTATCGATACAAATATGCCCTAAAACACACAAATTATTCAATGTTCATAAATTATTATTATTTAAGATCAAACAACAATATTATATGATAGTTTATACGTGAATACAATACAAAAATATCAATCATCATCTTAAAAATTAAGACTGTTTGTCCTATTGCAATCTTTTTATGACACGATAATAGTTTTGGCAAACATTGCAAATAGAAAAATATCTTAAATTATGATATCATACCGTGTCGTTTTTGTGTCGTTAACTGACTGAAATGCTTTTTTTAAGATATTTGTAGATGCCAATAAAACAGATGCAGTTATGAAAAAGTTTTTTTCACAATAAGTAGATTCGAAATTCGTTGTAGTAATATGAGATGTTTCGATTGTCAAAAGTAGGAAATATTTATGATATTTGTCAAGTAATAAAATTTTATAAAAAGAAATTTAATGGTTTCAGCATTGTTCTGTTAGCTTGTGTGGCGATGACTTGTGCTCGGCCCCAAGACGATGAGCCGAGGGTGGCACCGAACAGGGGATTATTGAAAAGAGGTCTCGCTGGAAAATCTAAAACAACCACCACAACACCGGCTCCAGTAGAGGTACATGTCACATATATGAAGCCCAACAGTGATGGTAGAACAGGAAATTGAAAAAAATAAGATCTTAAGTTTATTAACTGTATAAGAAATTAATAAGAACGGTTATTTACAAAAATAATATAAAATGGTCTTAACGCAAATACTGTATTACATTACAATACGTTTGTAACTTGGTTTCGTCACATGTTTATGCGGTTTTAGTTAATCTGTATCGGAACATTAAATATAGGTATCATATATTATTACTGAAGTTACGAAATTTTTAAAACCAGCCATTTTTACCCGAATGCAAAAAGACATAAAGGTGCCTACATGCGTACATCAGCACTAAATAAAATAATTTCAGCAAACCATAAATACGTTAAGATTAAATAATTATGATGGGATAGCATTAACACAGTCTTCGTATGCCATAAAATTCTAAAACAAAATTTAGTTTCTTAAAGACGTATATAATAGTTAGTACCATTTTATTGATTTGTCCCTAACAATTCTTAACTTGACATTGCCTTCATTAAAATGAATGGAATAGGTACTGTTTCTTTTCTCAAGGACCGCATTCTCATTCCTTTTACATCGTTTTGTAACCATGTCTATCACGAATACGGAAAATCTGTTACATCATGAACGGTCTATGTAAATGTCAGCAACATTTTTTACAACAATATTTTAAATGCACCTCAAATAATTACCAGGAAAACGTTACTGGCGACTAATGTGTTCTTTAAATGAATTACAATCAAATTCTTTTACTATTGTATCTCATATTTAATAAAAATATACGTTAAACAAAACAATATCGCAATTTATAGCTTTAATATTTTTAATAATTTATTTATTGGTATAAATATACTAATAATTAAAAATAATAAAAATAAAAAACCTTATTTCAAGTATCTACTACTTATTGGGAAGAAAGGCAAATTTATAAAAATAATGAGCTGCGCGAAGCTCCGATGGACATGGACAAATTACCTTCACGGCGACCTCAACATGGTTCCCTTTCCTCACTGTCATTTCTACGTACGCTTTAATAACGCACTTGAATCGATTGAACTGGTTCTTAATGGAAATATTGCGAATGCAACCATCGGAATGTATGACTGTAACCTCTTTATAGGTTGTGACGTAAACTTCGAGCAAAATATAGTCAGACAACCGCTAAATAACATTTAAAATTTGAAGGTCCATAAATTATGGTTTCATTTAATATCCTGTTTATACATATATATAATTGACAAAAATATTATATGGCTTACACGTCATGTCAATTTAATTAATAATGGAGATATCAAGGAATTTTCTTTTTCTAAATTATGTATATGCTATGTATTGCATTTTAAGCTATATAGGGATTTCACATTGCAGCAATTATGCTAAATTTGTGGCCACATATTGAATTGTTTGATTCTCTAGGCACAAATATTGTTATTTCACTTGTAAGTTTTATGTGTATTAAAATTCGATTAGTGAATAAATTAAAAAATAATATTAATATTCTGCCACATTTAAGGAGGAGGGAGACTATGAAGAAGAAGGAGATTATCCAGCAGAAGCTGAAGCACAGGAACCTTCAACCGAGTCTCCAGTGTCATCCACAGAAGGAAAGAAGCTAGTCTCAGGAGCTGTTCGACCATTTAGGAGTAACGCTGATTTGCTGGAAGCACTGAAGAGACGGCGAGCTCAGGCTGCTGAGGGTGAGTTGTACTATAAATAAAAGAGGTATAAGTAGTTGTAATTATAATCCATCTAACATGCCGACTATTGTTTTACTGCAGCTAAACAACAAGGCAACTCTGCTCCAGTAATTCCCCAACAAACTGAAAGTCAGCCCGAACAGCCAGCAAAATCAAGTTACAGTATGTTTTTTTTATTTTTTAATTGTTAATTGCTTGGAAAGAATAGAATTCCAGCTTTCATAATCTTGGAATTCACACGGAATTTTGCAAAACTTGAGTCTTCAGTCATGTTAAAATAAGTTGCGTAACTCCGATTACTCACATCGCTGAACTTCTATTACCAACTTTCATGGGTTAATGACTTTGTGCTATCTTAGGTAAAAAACGGTTCAACACAGCCACAAGGGAGACCAAAAATGAAGATGCTCCAGCTCCGTCGAAACCAAGCCGAGGGAGATTTGGAAGACGTGAGTAACTTTAAATGTGGTAATCATATTAAACTGAATAATATTTGAGATTCATTATATTTGATACTAATGTTTAATTATTTTATTTGCAGCCTCATCAAGATCATATCAGGAAGCCGAAGCTGAAGAACAAAATGATGCCACTCCACCTGCAAGATCTGGTAGAACATTTTCAAGAAGAGGAGGTCAATAAGCAAGACTTCCAACCCTTATTGCCTCCCCCATTCTCATTTTATCCCATTAATATTAAAGTGATATCACTGCCATCAGATATTTAGGTTTGAACTTAATAGTTCCGATGAATTAGTAATGTTTTTATATCAACTATACTATTTGTAAATTATGTCTAAGTAATATTAATAAATAATTTTAATTTTAAAGTTTTTTTTTCTCTTACTTGTGAAAACTAATTCTCCTCGTGTAAAAATTATTTCAATTTTATTTTACACTTCTGTGACAATAACAAAAAATCAATGTATTTTTTATATCAATTTGTGGTATAAATTAAAATAAATAGACTTATTCACAAAAAGTGGAGTAGGTGTTATTACCAAACACACCAGAGTTAACGAAGCGCTTACTCACGGATCCACAAAAAACGAAACACGTCTCCTTTACTACACAATAATCATACTTATATATAGTGAGAACGTTAAAAATAGTTTCTTTTGTTCTTGGTACTGGTATACAATAGTCGACTAGTTATAATTTCATAGTTCAATTATTCAAATATCTTTTACTCAATGCTTTAACTAAACTAAACAAAAAGATATACTTATTATGTAAGTCACACTGCACCTTTATTCAAAATAAATAGGTTATTATTTGGGCTTATGTCAATTATCATCATGATTTTAGTTTTTGTTAATTTATTACAAACTACATACTTATTATATATAATAGTAGTAAGTGGGTTAGTTAATAAGAAAGACTAATTTTGAAATCTTCAATTAAGCGCAAGTTTGTACGAATTTTTATTAAATATATTTAAATACATGTAGGCATATTGAGATTATGATGTCGAGCATTTTTGTATTACTTAGAGAGCACACGAGTAACTTCTGCGAGTGGAGTGGAATATGTTCCTGGTTTCACTAAGTTGACCAGTTGCTCTGCAATTTCTTGTCCCACACGTACTTGAGCTTCTTTGGTAGAAGCACCTGAAATTATAGGATTTTTTCTTTTGTAATTTTAAGATCCATAAGGTTTGATGAATGTATTACAATGTTACATAATATTGAGTTACCTAAATGAGGTGTAGCGATCAGAGCTGGATGTTTAATGATCTCTAATGTAAGTGGATCAGTTGGAGGTTCCTGTTCAAATACATCGAGAGCTGCTCCTCCAACCTGCGACGGAGATTGGCATAAATAGAATGAATATCTAATGTAAAAGTAAACGAAAAAAGTTGGAAATTTTATCAACGTAAGATCTACACTTGTTGGGTAAAAAGTTGGTACTTTTCTAGTAACATATAAAATTTTTATAAATTCATATCCAGTTTGTATTTTTTTTTTATTATAAACTTGTTAGATGTTATATAAAAACTTCTTAGAAAACCCGTCTAAAATATTCATTTATATAACATTGTTGTCAAGTTAGAACTTGTCGGCTTTGACCCAAAACAAACTCATTTGAATGATTATTCGATTTAGTAATAACGTTTTTATTTGCATTCATTGACTAATAATTATAATTATTGTTAGACCATTTTATGCTGCCAGTTCTCTAACCGAGTAATTTGAAATTTCAAAGTATTTTATTAATAATTGTCAAAATCCTTTAATTTAATAATTTTAAATTATTAAAAAAGACTTAAAAATACTTATGTATAAAGAAAAAAAAGAAAAAATCCATTGATGGCAAAGATGTATCAAATTAAAATAAAATTTGGCAGTTTTCTTTTCAATAATTATACACTTTACTTTATTTATTATAATAAAAAGAATGAAATAGACTAGTAAATAATATTTATCATTGCGTATCCGTGTACATGTTTAGTTTAAAACAGACAAAACACCTAGTGCAACAAGTTTTCGAAACATCCTGAGAGCTTCTTTATTTCACCAGACGTTGCAAGAATCAAAATAGGTCACAGTAGGTCACAGTAGTTCTTATTACATTGTATTCATCTTTTTGTACTACAAAATAATATAATACTAATAACACTAAAAGAAAATTATCTAGACCATATACACATACGTATATTACTGAATTAGATTTATTTTTAACTTTTTATATTTTATATAAACTAGAAAACGCTAATGTTCTTATTTTTAAGAATTTCGTCGATATTTGACCTAAAAAATCAAAATGAATTACTACCTGTGTTCATTACAACTAATAAATATGTTTGTAAAAGTAAAATAAATTATTAAAATACACCAATATTTATATCAAATATTGGATAAAGTTATTTCATTCTCTTTGATAATTGTCTGAGTTAGTTTATTTCTTGAAGATAAATAAATGAAATTTTTCTTATTTATTTAAAAGCATCTCTTACAAAGCTGCTTAAGATTAGTATCAATTTACCTGTTGAGATTGAAGGGCTTCGAGGAAGTCCTTTTCATTAATTAGACCTCCACGTCCAACATTTATGATCTTCACACCTTTTTTACACTGATTCAAACTGTTTGAGTTAATAAAATCTGTAAACAATGAAGTACATGTACTATAAATATAATTAGTCTCAGTATCTACATTGATATTATCCTGTGGCAAGTGTGTGCACTTGTGGCAAGGTACAGTACGCTTACGGCTTATCCCAAATTTGCATTGTGATAATGCATATGTATCTTATTCCCAAAGAAGGTGGATGTCAGGCAGATGGCCGGTCGTAAAAACAATTAGTCAAAACTATTCACAACATGTCAGGCAGACCCTAGCTAAAGCTGGGAAATTTCCAGGTATAAGAAGATAATACATATCAGTCGTGAACAGTTTTATATTTCTAAATCATTTATGGATTAAGAAATTGGAAAAGATTCGTGTGTAAACAGGTGCTAGGCATACTGATGGTGAGGTTATGATTATTGTAACCTTAAGAGTGATATTTTCGTAAAGACTATTTTACTGTGACAAAATACATATTAAATTATATTTTGTAACTTTCATACCGTTATTTTCGTTTATCAAAAACTATTTTATTGTAATATCTCAAGTTTTATTATTATTTTAAATATTAATATCTATAAATTCCTAAATCGATTATTTATTTCACTAAAAATAAGCTTATCGATTCTTATCCGTTGTAACCAAGTGTCGAATATATAAAATGATGCGTTGTTATTAACTACAGACATACAAAACAAAAATTGCTACATCATAATTTAATTGTTACATCACTAAATTCCATGAAAAGTTGTTAATTCATTTTTTTTTAAACGTGATTATAATGAACAACAAAAAGTTATAACTTATTCTAACTTATAGTATACCTAAGAATATTTTAGACTTACTACGGGTAGATTCAATAAGTGGCGTGTGAAGAGTTATGTAGTCTGCAAGGGGCCAAATCTCATCTAATTCCATTTTTGAAGTGTGGAACTGTTGGCATTGCTCCGATGTTACGAACGGATCAAAACCAATTACCTTATAAAAAGAATTATTCACATATAATCTGGAGACAACATTTTAAACTCCTAACCGAATGTATAAAATCAGATAATATCATAAAGGAGACTTTCTCTGTTCATCTTACTTGTTCTTATTTTTTAATTGAAATCACAACTTTACTTATTAACATGACGTTTTTGTTCAATTTGTTATTTCAAGCCCTTAAAGTATAGTTAAAATAAAGTTTTTTAAAGAATCAACTTCTCCAAGGCATGTATTTCAAAGGATCAACATATCTTTTATTTTATGATGTGCAAATGTTTTATAACAAAAATCTTTATCGTAAAGAGAAGTTTGTAAAACAGGTACCTTCATGCCAAACGCATTCATGCGAATAGCGACTTCCCTCCCTACTCTTCCTAAGCCCAGGATAGCTAATGTTTTTCCGTTGAGTTCAGTGCCGGTGTGCTGAGTGCGTTCCCATTTTCCGGCCCTTAGTGCCGAAGCTGCTGGGACTACGTGGCGTGCCAGAGCCAGTATCAAACCGCAAGTCAATTCGCACGCACTCATTGCGTTCGCTCCAGGTGCGCTAACAACATCATCACACCATAAAACATAAGTTTAAACGCAGAGCAACAAGCATATATTTCTTTGTAAAATGAAATAATTTTTATATATTATACTTGTAGATGTCCTTTTATATCAAAAGAGAATCCTAAAATTACAAAAATAAAACAAAGCATTACAGTAACAAATAAAATTGATTTCGCAACTGTTTACGAGCGACTCGAATCAATATTAAGTGATAATAATGATAAGAATACATTGATTACTTTCCAGTGACATTTACTATCGACCTCAACTGAACTTTTCAACTACTCAAAAACATAGCTATAGGCGTAAGGCTCAAATTATAATGTTTATAAGAGTTCATTACTGACTTAAGCAACTGTCCATTCTTGTCGTTAGGTACGTTCGCTTTTATAATACTTTTCATTGCAAGCGACTTACTTAATAACACCGATTCCTCTGCTTCCAGCAGCGGCCACGTCAATGTTATCAACTCCAGCTCCAGCTCTTCCAACTACTTTAAGTTTTGTTCCCGCCTCTAGCACTTCTTTAGTGACCTGACTTGCAGAGCGCACCACCAGTGCATCATGGTTCTAAATTTATTTTTTATTTAAAAAAAAAATCATTAACATCATCATCAAGCATTATGGTTCTAAGTAATTAAAAATTTATTATTATAAATTAATGTACTAAATATTTAATTAAATTTTGATAGAACGACATTCATGAACTTAGGACTATGCCTCAGGTTCATCTATAAAGATAAAATATGAATCTCAGTCATATTTAAGAATCAATCAGAATGTAAGAAAAATTTTAGTAAGAAAATATAGACATAATACAACAATTGAGCAACATCTACTATACAAAACTAGTCTAGGTATACTTACAGGTATTTCTTTGAGAAGTTCGTCTTTAGATATCTTTGCTTTTGTGGTCACTTGAATATTGTGTGAGTTCAGAATATCTGCGCAGTTCGCCCCTACACCATCCACAATCAGTACAGACTTGATATCAAGACCCATGGTCCTATCTATAAAAAAAAAACGAATTATAATTACCTCCTTCAAAAGTTGTGTTGGACATATCGAGTTTATAGCTATTTATAATAATAGAATTTGATTCCTACATAATTTTTTATGGTCTATAACGGTCGAAATAAATTAATATATAACCTTTTCTTTATAAATTATAGTTCACTATAACTAATAGGTGTTAAGTTTTAAGTGACACATTATCAATTGGGTTTATAGGTGGTTCATGTTAATTATTTGATATCAAACGTGTCATTTTATAGATTAATTATTGTTAAAATTCAAAAAAATAAACACGTTATTTCTAATTCAACAAGTTTGAAATAATATGTACTTGATTGTTTTCTTTTTATAATTCTATTAGTGTAAATCAGAATTTAATTACAATATAATGAAAATAATTCCACCAATAAATTTTCAATTACCGAAAGAAATAATGAGTGTTATTGAATTCATAAATTTTAGAATTATTAGAAAGTAATATTGTAATCAAAGTAAAAGTTAATAAAAATATGATTATATGTTTAGTTATAAATTATAATCTAATATTACGAGTTTTTGATCGGGTATAAACAAATGTTAAAAAGAAATGTAAAAAATCTGATTCTTCACAATATTTATAATAAATACAAATAGTATAAAACACAAAAAGACATTTTTGCAAAAACTAATTTAAAAAAATCTGTTTTTTGTGACCTTTAACTCCTCACTTTAAAACGTGCGACCATCCACTTCTATGTGAATTTTAAGAACAGTTTTAGAATGCAAAAAAATATGATTTTTACGTCTTAATACACTGACTATACCCATTTTCAGAGACATGCACCTAATTTGGCCTAAAATGACTGAATTAGATATCGTATCCCGAACCGGTTTCGACAAATGAGCCAACAATTGAGATGTATAACCTAAATTAAGTTTATTTATTACAGTATTCTAAAAAGAGATTTTATAAATACAAACCCTTACCTCATAAAAATAATAAGTAAAAAAAAATTTGTATTTCTCTTAATATATAAAATAAAATAAGGTTGAGGTAAACTAACCGATTAAATAAAGTCACGCGTAGCTTGTTGTCGACTGGAATTTTTATTATATGTATAACATTAGCCGGTGGATTCGTGATCTATGATTATTTTTTATTGTAGTTAAATATTAATGAATTACAAAAAGCCAGTAATAAGTAATAAAACTTACAATGCGTTGTTATGTGTTACGTGGCGTGGTTTGTTAACGACTGGTTGGTGATCACTGAGGTCCAGTGTCAGGACGATGTGACCGCGAGTCGTCAATTTATCTTTAATATAAGTCCATGCCATTATAAAACTGTTTGTCTGTATGTTGCGTCAGAATTTTATTGTGTAAAGAATTTAAGATAAGGGAAATATACTTAATACATTCCCGTATTTCATAACCCTACATTATTATGTTTATTAATACATATGTAACGTGTAGGTTATATAAATGTATGAGTAATTGCACTCTTAATAATATTATTGTAAAATTGCCCATTTAGATGATAATAGTCAAACGATTTGTTTTTTTGACCCTCATTTGACTGTGTGTGACGTTTCTTTTATTTCTTTTCATATTGATATTTGATTGCAATGTTTTATGCAATGGTTATACCTTATAAAAGTAAGTTATATTCTATACATAACTATTTATTAAAATTACTTGCCGTGTTATTCATGGGGGATAAAATTATTAGAAACACAATGTAATAAACAGGAAAAGTTACATTTAAAGTAAAGAGGATAAAATAAAACACAAGCAATTTTTATCTTATTATTTAGTTTATTATCACACATACGAAAGATACAAAACATATCACGATGGCACTAACTATCAGTGCTTCAGCAGACGTTTTTATCATATAAATGAATGTTGCTGGAACGATTTGTAACAACTCGTTCATTAATAACATGTTGCCCGCTTCATATAATAAATAAACACGTTTAGGTACACTATAATTAGACATTTGTAAAATGATTTCAAATGTGTATCTAAAAAACCTAAAATTATATAATGAACAAAGAAAGTAACATTTTTTTTTAATTTTAAGGTTTGTTTTCGAATACATTTTGTTTTATTTTAATTATATTTCATAAGCCGCCTGCTGAAATCTTTTAGCCCCGATGTTTGCCGTTACATTCAAATTTGTTGCAATTAAAAAAAAATCATCGGTGCTGGATTGTATTTTCCCAATTTGACAAAAAGTAACAAATTTAAAAATATCTATATGAAGGCTTAACAAAGATAGCGTCCACGTCGCTTATCTTATGGGTATCTCTAGGCACTTTGGCGATAAGGATATTTCCACCTACAATGGATTTTGAATGTTATTATTTTGGTTTATAAGATAACTAAAGCCATGGACGAGGCTACCAGAAGATAATTCTGAATACATTCTTACAAAAAATAACATCTATTACTAATATGTACATTACACAAATGTTAAGGTTATGAATGAAAATTATAAATTGAAAAGGTTAAGTGTTGAGAAAAACATAAACAGTTAAAAAAATGAAACATATAATATCTATTTATACGTATCGTATCGTACGACTATTACTGATATACTGAGAATTAAAGTAATATCTAAGTAGGGGAGTAATTTGACTAACATTTATGATAAACGTTTACTCGAACAGAGGGTATATAATATCACTTTGCTCGGAATTTACGAGCATCGCCATCATAAATGTACGAGTATTATAGTAGAAATACACTAGTCTGTCGAGCTATGTTGAAACGGACGAGGATGGTTGGCTACAAACATTTAATATGTATTATTATTTAATGCATACCATTGAGTACATTAAGTGATATATATAGTTTTGTCGCTGTCGCATCAGACTAGTGTATATCTGGCACTATTGTTAAGAAAAATTATTTGGGAGCGCCGGCACGTCGAACGGGACGAAGAGGACGGCCTCCAACGCCGGCTGCACGTCTTCTTGCAATCAGCGCTTCAAGTCCCCTAAGGGGTGGTGCCGCTGTCGTCTCTGGAATGGGTGCTTCAGTCTCTTCCTCAGCCTCTCCGTTTTCTACGCTGGTGCTCTCTTCGATGGCTTCGGTAGATTTTTTAGGAGCTTCTGTTGTAGCCTAACATAGAATAAATACCCATATTAATAAAAAAACCCATATTAATGAATAAAATAATGAATAATAACAAGGACTGATTGTAAAAACATTCAACTAGTAGTAATTATTGTTATATGTTATATTTATTCCATATTATAATATAAATACTTTCCAAAAAATAAGTAAATTGTAGAAATTCATACAACTTAATGAACTTTAAATTTATTAAAATAATTTACCAAATGATTTTAAGTGGAATATACTTTGAACATGCGTTTCATGATTAGTTTGATTGTTCTAACCTCTGTGGAAGGCAGTCTCTTCTTAAGTAGCGGGTTAGGTCGTCGTGGTAGCGGAGAGACTACTGCTCGCGGTTTGGGAGAAGGTTGCACTTGCACACGGTTGCGATTCTTTAAGAGCCCGCGAGGTTGTTCTTGTACGGGAGCAGGTGATGACAACTGAATAAAATATTAGTATACCCATATCACTCACTTAATTTCAATATTTTCATCCTTTTATGAAATTTATGTTTTAGTTATGTTTTATTACTATGATAAAATTTGCATGAAATTAATTGAATTTATTATTTACTTCAAATGTAAAATTTCAACATTCCTTGGTGCAGGTTCAAAGCAATATAAGTTGACACAATAAGTTTAAAAGTTGGTAACCTTGATTTACTTTCAATTGTAAATGAGTAAGGCCGGTGTAAATTAACTTTGTTTAAGACTTTTACTTAGTTTGTTTTCATAAATATTATACCTCTGGTTCAGCTTCTGTAACTGGTGCCTCGGAAGCTGGTATTTCTGCAGGGGCCTCCGAGGTCTCTATTGGCGCCGCGCTAGAGGAACCGGGTCTCCCTCTTAAAATGGGCTTAATGCCTAGTCTAGGGCCTGGACGTAGAGCAACCGGTTTCAAACCAGGTTTGCGACTAATAGAAATAAATAAAATTATTGCATTAGTTTCTATTTGTATTTAACCTTTTTGTATAATTTTATTTTAATACTATTTAATATAATTAAATAAGAGTTTCATTTTACTTTATAATAAAAGTTCATTTAAATTAAACTCGAGAAAGTCTTAGATCTCATTACATAATAAAAGTTGTAAAAAGTTTAGGCCACGAAATTTTAAAACTGCTTTATGCCTATATTTCATGTACAAGTTTTTTTAAATAAAATACCCGATAGTTCTCGAGGGCCTTGGTGTAGTTTCAGCATCAACAGAAGCTGTACTAATACTAGCACTAGGAGCTGAGGTATCCGGTGCTTCAGTGGATGATGGTGCTGCACTGGTCGATGGCAACCTTCTCAATCCAGGGCGTAGACGGCTTCTATAATAATCAAGAGTAATTAAAAATTGAATCATAAGTAATATCGGAAGTGTTAAAATTATGATTTTTATTTATACTTTAATGGATTTTTTAGTCTCTAATACATGGATACGCGGATCATGGAAAAATATGACGTTTAAGTAGTAGGTATATTTTCAGTTTGAGCATTGTGGTCATTGATTTCACTTAAGTGAAATGATATGTTTTAATTATGAACGCTAATTTTTGTAAACCAATATACCTTGTGACTGGTGCCTCACTAGCCACACTGCTGGCTTCCTCACTTGGTGCGGCGGTAGTAGAACTTGGACGCGTGCGACCTCCAAACAATCCACGGCGACCGAACGGCTGCACAACACATCCGATTCATTATTTACATCCCTTATATCGTCTATAAAAATCTTTAGGAGTCTCCTGATTTTGATCAGGTAGACGATGTAAATAAAAAAAAACAATATACAGTCTCTGGACTTAAAAAATTGAGAGATACAAGTTACAATAAAAATATGCGCACATGATATCCTTGCTTTATAAATTGTATACCTTTTGTACGCACAAGTTATGCAACATATGTAGTTGAAGTAAAATACTGGTAATATTATAGAGTATAATTAACCTGAGAAAGTAAAAGTAAGCCAATCTGCAAAAAGCAAAGGATCTGTTGGTTATAAGATAACAATCTTAAATGACTCTTATATATGTTGTGTAAAAATAATAGAAAAAATAAAATAAAAATGAAATTAAGGTTCTTAAAATAAATTATTGCATTCATTACCATTCCGTTCATGGTCTGAGCCTGCCTGACACCATTGTATGACTTGAAAATGTAATAAATTTAAGGAATGAAATATAATTTTATCAATTAACTAAAGCAACTTAAAGTTCTTATACTTAGATATAAAAAAATTAAAGTTTTCCATCGTAACATTACTTCCTGGAATATCTTTCCTTTTCTTTTTATAAATACTTTTTGTACACTAAATACAATTGAAGTAAAATTATTATATTTCAACATGTAAGTATATTATTCTGTGTTGCATGTAGGTAAGTGACATTATGAAAAGTGGCTATCAAATATATACGGAGGAAGTTTATTAAAAGTAATTACAATCGCATTGCGGGCGCTCGCTGAAGCATGACGTAATGTTGTAAAGCATGTCGCTTTTTAACAAACTAAATTTTAAATGTACCTTCGGCGCTGGTTTCTCAACTGGGGAGACTGGGGACGATGATTCAACGACAGCAGCTGTGGTCTTTCGAGTTCCATTAGGCTTACCGAATCGACCTGATAACAAATATGTACTTATAGTATGTGCGTCTAAATAAAAACAAGTTTAAAACTGGAATGAAGCAAAGACATGTTAACAATGGCTATAAAAATTAAATTTTTAAGATATTACCATTTATGATAAATTCGCATCAAACTCGCATAGCTTTTAAAAACGCACATTCTCGCTATTGCCTTAAATTATAAATATAGCAAGGAAAAAAAATGAATATCGATATTCAACGAACAAGTATCTATTGTACGATGTTATATCATATGGCCCATGATACATCACCAATATAAGACGATATATAGTCTGTTTACCTCTTACTCTAGTAGATGTTTCTTGTGGGGCTTCCGTGGCGGCACTGGTTGAAGCAGAGATACGAGGTCTAGATCCAGCACGTCCCTTAAATCTTGATGCACGAGTAGGAACAGCGGTTGAAGTCGTGGTAGGCTCGGGGGTCGTTGTAGTAGTAGTAGTAGTTGTGGTAGTAGTTGTAGTTGTAGTAGTTGTTGGGGTTGTCTCTTCTTCAGTAGTGCTAACTTGCTCAGTTGTCCAACCGTCGTCATCAAGCGTCGTACTTTCATCTGGGCTTATCAAGTCATTAGATGGGCTAATTTCGTTATTTAAGTTCTCTCCAGCCAAGTAGGCGTATAAATCTAACGCTACTTTTTCCATAGCTGTCATTGTTGTATATTCAGTAGTATCTTGCTCAGACACAGTGGTTTGCTGGTAATCTGATGGCAATTTTGAATCATCAACTATTTCTTCAAACTTTACATTGTTTAAGGGACTATGATTTTCTGATTGTAATTCCTGAACATGCGAAGGTTCCTTAGCAGTTGGGATAGCTTCCACAAATTCTGTTGTGGTTTTGCTTTCTGATGAATACCTTGACGGTGGTCTTTTGTATGCCAAAGGAATGTCTCCGGAATGAACTTTAAAACTGTCAAGATCAACTAAATCAGAGCTTGGACGCCTGTAAAATAACGAGAAATTGAAAAAATAAATAAATGGATATATTGAGTATTTTTAAGGCATATTTAAATGTGAAGGAACTTTGTAAGACATTAATAGATACTGATTATTACACTTTTTCGCTTTATACGTAACATTTATTACTAGTAAGCACTGTAGAAGTTTTATTTATCCATTTACTATATTTATTTTAAATATAATTGTGTATGTTTTTAATTGCTTGAGTAAAGCAAACTACAATTCTCTAACTCTATAAGAATATCTTAAGCAAGATTAGAAAGTTACAAATAAGAAATATCTAAAGATAGCAAATAACCTTATTGATCAAAATATTTTAAAAACACGATAGAAGTGCAGGTTCAATAAACCTTTCCCAATCACCACAGTGGAAGCTAAAGTGTATTTCATAGAATTATATAAAAAAATGTATTTAGCGTTTTACTTTAAGCATGGTGCATAGTATTTGACTATTAGATTGTTAATAAACGTTACAATATATAAGTAACTACTATACCTGATATGAGCACGCATTCTGCTTCGATTGGGACTAACCGATTCATTAGGCACAGTATCAACCTGAGATCGACCACGTTGTCGCCGTGACTCGGATGTTACTTCAGGGACATAAGTAGTTGAACTTGCAGCAGTAAAACTACGTCCACGAGGTGGAAAACGTGTACTCGACGGCAGCCTGGTAAAAAAGAATGAAGTATTTGTACGTACACTTATTTTCTTCATCCCAGTGTTTTCTTCGGGGTGCAGGGACCTCACATGGACTCGTGCATAAAAAGGCAGTATGTGATGTCAGGAGGATGGTAACTATTCACTTTGAGTTATTTGTTATTTATCTAGTTCTACAACCCTGCTACATTACATCCCATGCTAATTTTACATGTACATTTAAACATCTACCAGCGCATAGTAAAGCTTATGCTACTTGTCAATAATATTATTTCATGTGCGTTATGATATTAAAATACAATCTTACCTTTCTTCTTGTGATTCTTCTTCGACTGGCGCTGGGGCTATATTACGACCTCTGCTACGGGTTCTTCCAACAAGTGGCAGTATTTCATTATGCACTTCTGGGGCAGCCGCCGTGGTGGCACTAGATCGGTCTAGAGTAGTATATTTTGCTCTCGACTTAGACTCTCTAAATATTTTATTTTCATGATCTTGTTTTTCATAAGCGTCGTTCAAATTAGAAACTGGCGCTGATGTTGTTGTGGTTGTCGTAGTTGACATTGTAGTAGTACTTACTGCCTTTTCTTTGCTTTCTTTTTTAGCTTCTTCTTCTTCGTCGTAATAATAATATATATATTCATATTCATAATCTTGTCCATTTGGTCCCTTTTTTACTTGAATTCTCGAATGCTGTTTTTGTTCAGAACCAGCTGTTTCCAACTTAACATTTGAAGATAACAAACCACTATTTATATCGTCAATACTATCAAAATTTACAGGAATATAATCGTACGCTTTCGATGAACCTTGAGCTGATGTTGTTAATATGGGTTTTTGTGTGGTTATTCCATCCTTATTCTTTAATTTGCCAGATTCTGACATAGCTTCTAAAGCAACTGCCATTTTAGGATTAAAGTCCTTGCTTTTTAAATTTTCCTTTATTTTAAAGTCTTCCAACTTTGATGTAGGAATATCGACCTCTATTGACTCTGAAGCCTTAATTTTTTGTCCCTTTTTCAATAAAGCCTTTTTATCTTCTTCAATGGAAATAATTCCTTCCACTGGATGTTTTAACTTGCTACTATTTAACTTTTTAAATATTTTTAATTCTCCATCTTCTGGTTTTGAGAATCTATGATTTGGATGTTTTTCGGGTATTTTGTGAGAAGTTTCGAAGTTTCTCAAAGGAGTCTGATGGCCTGAACTCACCAAGACATACTCTTCTCCAGGACGTGGTTCTGTAATAATATCCACCTCCCCACAGACTGTGTAGAAGATACAGAAAAGTAAACATCTGTAACAATAAAAAAATATGGTCTACAAAATAAAGTACCTATTAAAGAGGGTAAATGGCTAATATGTGTGAAACCATAGTACTAAAAACCCTCATTGTCTATACAATATAAAAATGGAATATATGATGTAGTCATGTGAAATCGAAAATTAGAGCGTGGGTTTAAACATTACGCTTTATGATTCTACTTTAATGCATATCGATGAAGTAATAGATGTAGTAATAGGGTAATAAAAATTGTCTCACGAAAAGTACTTATCAAACTGAAGATGTTCTTTCATCGATAACGATCATCTTCTTCCGAATATTAAATAAGATAATAAATTAAATTGTTAAAGCGTTTTCATAAACACTATTAAATTCGGCTATGTATCTCACAATAGCCACCGTTCTTTTATATTTTTTCCAGATTTACTTTGTATACTAAATTCAAAATATACATAAAAAAAAATGTAATTATAATGAGCCATATAATTTTAATAATTCCGTACACGAATGCAATCAGATCGCTATACAATAAGTACCGGTTCAATTTCACTAGATGTAAGGTCGCAATGAGCCCAAGGCTAGGTGAGCGTATCCATTATAGATACAAATAAAACCAATGTAGCAAGAACTCCAAAGTTTTCATACAAAGCGTCCTAACCTGCAGGTAATAGACATCCTTACAGAAGCGATGAACGCTCTTGTTTATTTTGCCACAACTTGTAGTGTGACCTACGTTATACACACTACTTTATATCTAGGAATTTCATTACCAAGTCACTATTATAATTATTCCCATAAAAGGAATGTTCGCAAAGGAGGTAGCTAAGGCAAAAATGTATCTGCGATTCCTGTTCTTTGTCATATATTAATTGCTTAACCAAGTGTGAGGGAAGTGTTACCTTTTAAAATTAACAAGAATTTCAATTTAAAGAGTTATTACAATTGAAATTAATATATTCTAATACAGTTACAAAAAATCCAACTATACTTTCTCTTCTCTATTCTTCATAATCGTCACCAAGTCTATTATATATTTCTTCACCACTAGCCTTATTAATTCGTAAATATTTGTTGTAAAGAGGTCTATAGTAGTAAGCTTTGTAATCGTGACGCTCTTTCATATTTTGAAGGACCTCATTTTCTAAGCCACGTAATTTTGCTTTCTGTGCTTCTTCATCAATGTAATGCATAAATTTTTCATATTCCTGTTGTGGGTTATTGTGGACATAACGAGCGATAAATCTTGTAATTGGATGGCGGTGATACTCCCAGTGCTTAGGAACATAATCTTTCGGAATAGGCGTTAACTGGGCAGGACCAATGAATACGTTGGTATAGAATATTATAGCTCCTACAGGAATTAATCCGACCATTAAGTAATAATGAAACATATCTTGGCACTTGTGCCACTGCCATCTCGACGGCGTAATAATAAATTTTTTACATTCGGACATTAAAATCTTACCATTAGAAAATTGTGCATTTTTTATCAAAACAATTTCATTAAAACAGGAGCCTAATAATTTTTTGTTAATTGGACTTCGAAGAATACTTACAGCCATTATAGAGTTTAATGAAAATATCTGTTTATAGAGTTTTGACAATTTTTTTTAAAATCAACAGCTTGACGTTAATACTGAATATGTATTACCAAAAGAGGTATAACTTAAAACATTATTGTATAAAGAAGTTCGTCTACATGGAATAAAGCCTTTTTTGTTTAAATTTATCAAGATTTAAGTAAATTATGACACTGTGCCTTAGTTGTAAAGGACATAAAGTTAAAACCTTTAAGATGACCGGGTTTTTTAAATCCCTTTTTTTTTTGTTTTCCCAGGGGAAATCTGCTCACTGATACCCAGCCGAGCGGGGACTTGACCGGGTTATGTGGGGTTTACCGACCCACTAAAACTCCTGGGTGTTCCTCTTCCACGCCACCTAGGCAGGGCCGCGGTATTATGAGAGCTTATCTCGCGACCCTGACGACGCTTGTCCGCTCCGGACCTCGAACAAGGGGGGACAAATCCCCCCGCAATCCACCACCGCGAGCCGCCCCTGGAACAAGAAGGGCAAGCACCACACTGATCCTATCAACGGGCGACGGAAGTCCCGGTCTGCCACTCAAGATGACGTCGCCCGGCGCTTAACCTATGGCTGTATAGAGGCCAGATAGGTTCGACGCCGGTGACCAGTTCGCCGACGACGGAGAGCAGGGCCCTCCAGGTCGTCCTCCCTGGCTCGCTCCGCCGCCTCCTTCGCGCTGATGACCGCTTCGGCGAAAGCGGCTACCGCCTCCCTGGCCTCCTCGCTGCCGACCATAGCCGAGATTGTAGCCGGCAACAAGAGATCCCTCCCTATGACCGCAGTCAAAGCGGCGCGGAGGCTGCCCCACACTGGGCATGGCTCGCGCGTGTACTGCGCCGAGTCCTCCACGTCACCCCCGCAGTGATTACAGGCGGGGCTCCCTTCCCTGCCCACCACCCGCCACAGATACCTGCCGAAACATCCGTGTCCCGACAGCAACTGCGACAGGCGGTAGGTGAGTGTCCCAAACGTGTGACCCACCCACTCGCAAAGAACAGGCCTGACTGCGGTCGCCGCTCATGACTGGCCGTCGGAGAAGCCAGTCGCTTACCCCATCGACGATAGACGTCGGCCGCCGCCTCCCTTCTCCATTCGGCGACCGACCCGGACGCAACTCCTCCGTCACGGCTGCGAGCCTCCGCGCGCCGGTGATAGACTGCCGACAATGCTTCAGCGTCCAGGTACCACGGTGACGTGCCCGCCAGGAAGCAAGCCCCCTCAAAAGACACCGTACGGTACGCTCGCGCCGCCCGTCACCCCATGATATGCTGCGAACGGCGGAGGTAGGTTGTCGTTCGCGGGCTAAAAGATCGGGCCCATACAGGCGCACCGTATAGTGCCATCGATCTAACGACCCCAGTGTAGAGTCTACGACATTCCACACTGGGACCACCGACGTTCGGAAGTAGGCGCCCCAACGCGCCAGCCGCCGCGACCAACTTGGGCTCCAGTCGCCGGAAATGCTCACCGAACGTCCATCGACTGTCGAGGACCAGCCCCGGGTACTCCAACCAGGGCTGAACAGCAATAAACGTTCCTCCGACCACAATACACGCTCCCCTCGTCGGTCCCCTCCGAGGACCGGGGGTTTCTAAATCCCTACTATAATTATATATACAGCAGAAAATAAGTCAGTAAACTCAAAGATTTTTGACTAGGCCATTACACAAATTTTTATTTTATTTGATAAACAGGCATATAAAACTTTGAAAAAATTACTCTTGTTGAGATCCTTATCCATGCTTACAGGGCAGCACCTCTATGCCTAGCACAAATTTAAATCGTAACACGAGAAATAATAATTTTCGTGTTTTTCACTTTAAAACTCTATTTCTACCAAATTTAAGAATGAGAACATATTAAACTTGGTTTAAGAATATCTATTGAAAGCTAAATATGAAATAAAACCACATTCTACCGTTACTATTAGATATTACTATTAGTTAGTAATATCTAATAGTAATACCTATTAGATATTACTAACTAATATATTAAATTTACTCAATATAACATAACAAAAATGAAAATAAAATGGACTACAAATAAAACATACAACATATTATTCGCAATAAAAGCCCAAAACATTTTATTGAACCAGCTCACCTTTCATCTTTCTGGCATAAAGGAGAATTTTTTTTTTGGTAAAATGTCTATTTTGCAATGTCAGAGTGAACGCATATTTCATGATTTATATTTAAATGTATGTAATTTCTAAATTAGTAATTGTATTTTATATAAAAAAAGTTTTTATGCAATGTTTAATAATATAGGTTATTATTTTTAATTGGAATAAACGAGGTATTCTTGTGTTAAAATTATTATAAATAATTTCAACTATAATTAAATCCTTAGTTCAAAACAATTGTTTTAGAACCTACCCAAATTCATAAGTGACTATAGTTAGGTATATGCTGTTGCGAAAGTACGTTTCATTAAATTACATTTTTTAATTGTACACCTATAAGTATAAAAATTCTTTATAGACGCTTATTATAGAATGTATCAAGGAAATCATTATTTAACATAAATAGTTGTTGAAATAATCTTTGACCTAATATAAAAGACATTAGTATGCTCATGGTTGACCTTTAAATTTGTGACATAAAATCCAAGAACAGGTTTAGTGTCTTCTCGAGTTGTTCATCAAAGGTTGGTCGCGTGTTTTGTAAAAATAACATTTGTATCCGTGGGATACCGTCTTCGACACACGCCAAGGAGTAGGTCAAGGACTTTAAATATTTCCCACAACTTATGTTTCAATATGTGAGGGAAATCAGAGGTGCAAATGAATATGAGTATTGTTTACATTTTAATAAACATTATTTAACAAAATAAGCATAATTTGCACCATTATTTAATATCCAAGACTTGATTAAAGTTAAACAATGGAAGGATGTAATTATCTCACATTTAAAGGAAACTCTAAGTGGTTTGTGTGTTGTATCAGTATTTTATGTCTACCATTTAATTAAACTTTATTTAACTGTTAAGCAGTTTTAATAATTTCGGAAATTTTATTTAATTTTTTTCTTCTACTTCATGTAAATATAGATTATTATAGAGATCGAGGAACATTATTAGCCGTATAATAATTAGCTTAAAGATAATAGAAATTAATTTTAAAATAAATACATATGTATTCGTATCGATTGTGTCATAGTTTACGTCTCAAATTGTCTGTGGTGTATAAATCTGACATTAACAATAAAATTATCAATTTTATCCTGGTTGTAAATATAAGTTGTCAATTTAATTACACTTAGCAAATGTTTCGTCATTAATTATAGCTTAAACTAAATACTCGTCTACTGTGTTAAAACTAATATCTAGTCTTCTTGCATAGATTACATAAACTAAATTTTTAAATAGATTAAATAAGTAATTGATTTTATGTAAAAGTTATAACACGTAATTTTTCAACCTGTATATTAATGAATAATACAAAAATATTTAAGTTGTCGCATGTTTAACATCCGCGTTGAAAAATCGCAAGAATGTTGTCAATACTTCCTACTTGCATTGCAATTTGAGTTTTCTCGTTATCAGACAGACAATAAGAAACACTCAGGTCGCATTTGATCACCGATTATGTGTACCGACATTTCTCTTCCACATGAAATGTTATTTTAAATAGTATATGAATACTATTTCTTTTGAATGCTTATATAACAATTTACATTTACAATATTAATAACATTATTCAAAGTTTTTCGTCTTTAGTTACCGGTTTCGAGCTGGTTATCACCGATTTCTCTTGACGTAATGTTTAGTTGCATACATATTCAGCGGTCATCGTACTCAACTTTTGACTCAACCGTAAATCCTACCATATTCGTGCTTTTGCTTATCACTGCAACCACTACAGCCTTCGTTCTGGTTTTGTCTTATTTATCAAGATCAATTAAGATCCATTTAGGAATTGTTTTACGTGTGCAATGTTCACATGTTTGTCTTGATATTAAATATGGAGCGGGAAATTAATAATGCTAAAAATATAATGCTCCATAATAAAATAAAATATGAAAACGTTGATGCAGCATTCGTTAATGTATTTGTTGGAATTAAAGTCGAAGTACAAAACAGAAAAACGTTGATATGATCCCTATAAACGTAAATTAAATTTTCTTGCAGACTACGCTTTTATAACCTTGTCGTCTTCTTATTATAATTATTAAATAACTTTGGCAATTTCTCACAAAGAGAAACAAAGACAAATTAATTTATCTATTGTGATTTTAATAGCGTGTGAATAGAGAAACGTAGATTTGTTGAATAAGCAATAATATATTATATTTTATATTTATTAAGACATAAAAACTGTTTAAAATCCTTGAAAAAAAAAACAAATTCCTTACATTATAATCGAAAAAATATATAAAATGTTATTACTATTGTGCTCTAAAATGTAATAATAGATCGTTATTTTTTGTAAGACTTGTCGTGGTTAATGATAATTATCGTAACCGTTACGTTGAACCCATTTTATGTTCACTCAACCAACGACAAAATAAACACTGCAGTATTTATACCTGATAGATACATTTTGTCCCATGCATATCCTGATTAGAATTCTAGTATATCTAGCCTGTATGTAATTGTCTTCGTTAAATATAAAATACAGACTTTCTTAAACTTAAAGCAACTGTTTAAGTTATGCTTATCACTACATGTTGTAATTATATATGTACTTTCAAAAATATCTGACGATCATTAAATTTTGTATTCTTAAGTCTAAAAAATTACTTTTGTCTAGACCTTCTAATAGAATTTTTTTAAGACTGTAAAAAGGGAAAGTGAGTTGCATAAGTTCAACAGCAACATATTTTACATTGTATTCTTGTTTAAGGAATTCTGATGTCCCAAAAAATGTATGAATAATAAAAGCTCGATTGAAAATTGGAAATTCATGTATTTCATAAAAAATATAACGTAGATCTATAACATAAAACGCTTTAATAATTACACTTGTAAGATACAATCACTTTCTGGTAAGGAATGTGCAAAATTCTTATAGTAATTTATCGTAACACGTTTCATGTCACTTTAATATTATTGCTTCATATAAAACTTTCCAATATTTATTTATTTTTTATCTTGTAATAAGTATAAGTATCACTTGCAACTATTTATAAATTTATAAATGAATGTAAATTTATTTTAGTTTTAATTTAAATCGCTTTCTGACTTACAGTATACAACATCACCTATTCATCTGATTTAAGCAATTAGTCCATTGGTGACAGTAAATGTAGATATTGTAAATCGGTATCGTGAGACAAGGTCTGGTTTGTCATAGCTCAGACTCCGAGGTCGTCAGTGAACGTACGGGGGCAAATATGCAAGCTTAGCGATTGCCCGCGCTTTTTGTCTCCTTCAGTTGTACATGCGTTTGAGGCAGATAAATAGTAAGAGATAGTTGTTTTCTAAGAAATTAAAGTTTGGTTTTCATTAAATATTGCGTACACAAGATACATGTAACGAGCAAACTCAAAATAGCATAAGTCCCAGACGTGTGTTAAAATCTTGAAACGGTAGTACCAACAAGGAATTTGCTTTGGTAAAATCGTATAAATAATTAATAAAGGTGATTGTAAATGATAATCCATAAGTTCCGATTCGTCACGCTGTACGGTATATCAGGTCATCAAACCTAGAGCGGATCAAGGAAATTGTCATCACGTCACAATTAACACATCGACCGTGATACGAATATTAATGTAATAATGTACTGAGCTTTAATAGTCTAAGACATGCGAATAGTTGAAAAATTATAGTAAATATTAACATGATTGAAATTTTCTTTACTACCGTTTTGTTTATTTTGTTAAATTAATAATTATTATTTATCTAACAATATCTACAGGAAAAATATTGAAAATAATAACATTTTGTATTTATAGGATTATAAGGTGTCATTCAGTTCTAGTTGCCGTTACGTAAAAGTATAAAAACCAAAGCTAAGTTAGCTATGGATGTTCTGTTATCGTCTATTAAAAATCTTCTTACTCCTCTTATCTTAATGTAAGCCACAAAGGACATATATATCTATCAAATAGCAATTTATAAAAAAAATTGTTTGTATAAATAATATTAAATTAATAATAATATTGAAGACAAAACAAAATATATAATATATTTTAGCCATTAGTTCATACACATTAAATATAGTTTTTTGCGATTAAGCTTACTGTACGATAGTTAAGAATTTAATTCATACAACAGTCAAATAACTAGTAGACATTGAGATTACTGACATATGTTTATGTACTTAAGCACACAGTTAAGGGTTGCAAAACAAACAACATGCTATGCAGTCATTGACTTTATAGTTTTAAAAGCCTTATGTACAGACTGGAATGATAACTGAGGCTCTGTCTCACGTCGCGACAGGACGGGAGTTGAATATCAAAAACTTAGGTACATTAAACTTGATACGCAAATCGACTCAAGCGGAATATATATTATACCATTTAATAAAAGAGTAATAAAATAATGACCACTATATAAAACATTGTGTTTATTACTGGATAGATACATATATAAGTGGCAATTTTTCCTTATTAACCATTTTCCAGATACAAGACAGACAGTATACCTAATAAAACAATTATCAACTTATTACTGTGAAAAATATTTTTTTTTAATAGAATTCACGAAAATAAATTAAATTTAACACACTTAGAAAAAATTAAACCCGACCTTGATAATAGGAGTGGTGGAGGATAACTTGTTGATTACGTTTTCCTGACACCCCGTATGAATGGAACTACTAAATAGGCGATCAAGGTTCGTGTTCTTGCCAAATAACTACGCTTCCCTGAGCAGAAATTCAACTTTTACCACAATGCCGACATAAAACATGTTTCGTAAACAGGAACTGTTCATGCGTAAGCATAGTGACAACCTACCGCACCCTTGTAACTACATCAAATATAACCAGAATTGTCACATATTATAGACCAACTTTAAAAGGAGTTTATCTGTTCTTTTAAAAATAATTGCGAAAATTTGTGTATAGTTATACAATTCAAGTTTGCTACATCATTACCTTTGCACCTGCAAAGTAAGATATACTAATAATAAATTAAGAAATAAAAAAATATTCAAAAATAATATAGGCTTTACACCGTGAATATTTTTTCATATTTCTTAATAGCACTAATATAACAATTCTAGCAAACTAGAAATTTATATATCTTAAAAAAGCATCTTAGAAAATCAAAGGTCTTTTATTTATAGAAAGCGTTAGATTTTTTACATTACGAATGGAGAGAACGATTCGACATGCTAAAAAAAATCAAACATATAATGTTTTATTCATCTGTTATCTCATAACACATTCCACAAAAGGTCAGCGTCTTGAAAGTGAAACTTGTCGATGCCGAAAGCTAAAAGCTTGTAACGTGTGAAGATGCAAGCATACAACAGATTGGCTCTCAAATAGCGCGACCGAGGATGAACCCGGACTTTGATGCAACAAAGTTAATCCAATGTTATATTATGACATATTTATATTAATTCGTAACCGCTATCGAATGATTCACGTGTTGAAACTTACATCAATAAAACAAAAGGTCACTGGAAATATGACAAATATGTTCTTGCTTGAAATAATATTAAGGAATTGGGTTACGTGATGTATTTTACATATCATTAGTTATCAAATTTTAAGATATAATGTTCTTTGGCGTTGTATTATATTAAGAGCTAAATGGTTATTATGGTTAAATTATTAACATATCATTATTGTAGCCAATATAGTACAAAAAGATCAATACAAAACATTTATATTGAAAACCATATAGGTATAAACTGGTACAAATACAATAAATTTGTGTTATTCATTATATTTTATAAAACCGACCGACCTTAAGAAAACGATAAAAAGTAGTCGATCGTTATTCGTCGTTTACGGAAGGTCACTGAAGTTGATTCTAATTAAGTATAATGTTTCTACTTATAAAATCATTATGGCATCAAAATCTTATTATAGATATCCCTCACTGGCTTCCACATTCAAGTGCTTACTAATATTATGTAAAATGAAGTAGTAATTGTGGTTAAATCAAACCATTTTATGGTTAATTTGTCTAACTACATATAAAATTTCATAAATTTGAAGAGACACGGGCCCAGAAATTTTTTTTCTACTATATTTTTATTCCTTTTAGATGACTAAAAGGAATAAAAATGTTCGTTCGATCATGAGATCCAATAAACATTTTATGTACAAATCAATTGTGAAAAAGGTAGGTGGGTGTATTTAGTATAGGTATTAGTGACTTTGGTATTTTGCGTAATCGTAAACATTAACGGATGGTCGTGTCCGTCGTCAGTCGTCGCGCCACCGGCTGCCCTTGAGATATCGTTCTACTAAGTAGAAAGTGCAAAGAATCAAACACGCCCAAATTCTAGTTGTAAATATAAGACATTACCTAATATTAAGTAACGTGAAGGATGAATAAGTAAAACTTAGACTAACTAACTAAAATATTAAGCAAAATTAAATAAGGCTACCAGGGAGATGAAACATGAATGATGATTTCATGTTTACCGCAACGCGGTAGGCGAAAGCGGCTGTGGGTTGAAAGGCTGAAAGATGCGATGCAACGATGTACCAAAACAGGCATGTAACCCACTACCTCTATTGTTTGCTAACTAATTAGACATTACAATAATAATGAATAAAAAAATATTAGATAACTTTGAAACATTTACATTAAATAAGTTGACTGATATTAGTTTTGCCATATTAATTCTTATTGGAATGGTATAGACGCAAGTTAAAAACGAAAGTGAAGGTCATATGAAGACGGATGCGATGATGCGAGAGTGGACCGGTTGGAGCCGGCTCTTACGTCTCTAAAATGGACGATCTTGCAACACCAGTGTTAGCCGGGGAAACTCGCGCGGGATATCCGTAAATAAATGGACAGATTACTCCTATTATAAAGCTTTTTAAATATAGTTTTTATAAAGAAAGTACGGAGAGAGTTTAAATATATAAAAAATGTGAGTAAACTTGTCCAGGTAACTCATGCAAATTAAATATTAAATTTGAGTTACTACTTTCTGTGTTATTTTAATAAATCAAAAGTTTTATAAAGAAATATAAAATATCTTATTATGGTCTTCGATTAGAAGTATTACTTCAGATAGAACCTTCAAATGTTTGATTTGTAGGTACTGTATTTTATGTATAAATAAGTTAATTTCATTTAATAATTTTGTATTAAACAATAGATGACTAGTGAAGTATTCTGTACGTTCTTAAGCCGCGTCTCAATTGACAACTATTACGTGGTAACAAATCATTGCTTACATGAATTTCAAACGTGATATAAATATCTATTACAACTTTCTTTTTACGTGTAGAAGTTACGTACATATAACGGAGAAATTTCAATTTTTACTGATTTGTATTCCAAAAGAGAGAGATCGTTATCACGCAAAGGTGATGACAAAATACTAAAAGTGAATTTCTTTAACCGCAAAAGCCTTATACCTGTTAGAAAAAAAGAAAATTCAATTTATATTTGTTTATAGCATTTACTATGACTCAACTAGTGGAATTGATTTTTTGTTTACCGTTCTTATTGATATTTTTGAAATTTATTTCGTGTATTACCTAAAGACTTTTTATAATTTATTTTAGTATGCGATCAGGAACTTGTTTAACTTGCACAGATACTTGAATCGAATAGAAATTACTGAGCTTTTATTGATCATATTCACACCGGAACTGCAACTAACTTTATGAATACTAAATCAATGTAGCGGGAAATTAGGCACAAAGTGTAACTTGAAATGAGTATTAGGTTGGGAATTTTTTATACGCTTAGAGTACAAATGAAGTACGTAAGTAAGCTCATGACTTACTCTTTGTACATTTTATACTTACGTGGAAAGATACAAGATATGATTTGGTTATTAATTATAAACTTCCCAAATTTCTCTTGATATTTATGAATATCATTTGATATGATTCATATTGTAAATTATGTAATTATTATTTTGAATTTACTCTGTACACTCAGCCATTAAAAATATATACCTATTAGACTTTATAGATTTATATATATAATAAACTTTTTGACTCAGGTAGACGAGACTAGCGAAGAGTAGATTCAAATAAATACTATATATCATTTAATATTGTATAGGAATGTTGCATACATATGTATATAACTACAAATTTTAATAATGGTTTTAGCTGACCCCGATAACATCCCATTACTCCTAATTAACTTGCAAGAATTCTAATTATTTTTTATTACTCATAACAGGTCAAATATTTTCATTTTTGTTCTCTTGTAATTACTCGTACTTAACCAATAACAAAAGCTTTTAACTACATAATTTAAAGTAATGAAATGTTAGACAATTAGAATGACCTTCTGCAATGTGATGCAATTATAGAAATATTAAGTAATGCTTAAACAATGTCAATAGAAAGATTACTTATGATACTATAACCATTCACCACATTCCAACCTCTAATACTCATTATCATTATTTAGTTTGTAAGTTTTGAAATCATAAATAAATATATAAATGTATATATATATATGTGTGTGTGTGTTTTTTGTTTGTACGACATGGTCTTAATATAATTAATCAATTATGAATTTAGGTCGTCCAGTTCTCAATGAGGGAAACTTGTATCAAGGTGTTTTACACGAAAGAAAGTTTTTATGACTTAGTTGGTAAGACGCCTGCTGCAGTACGACGATTGAGGTGACTGCAAGGTTAATGAACATAATGTCCACGCAAAGCTTTTCCTGAGCTTTCATTGTGTTTTTTTGTAAGGTTTTTATCAAAGGTGGTTTGTAGTAGAGGTTTATATTGGACGACAATGTGCGCGCTTAGTCGTGCATATTTTAAAAGCAATATTTCGCAGCCTTCATTGAGAAACACGCGCCCTCATTCGTGATGTCAGTTGCTGTTAAGCAACCAGCACCCGATTTCCACATGAGAAACTAGATCTTATTATCTACCTGGATGGAGAAGATCACTCCTAGCTGAATGTATGTTACGTAAAGCTCTCTACAGTTATGGTCGAGCGATACAAACAGATGAAAGTGACATTGTAGGTACCCCGACAGGTTTATATCCGCTATTTTATGCATAATTATTTTCAAATAGAAAGTTATTAAGAAAAATTACAACACGTTATTACGAAATAGTCCTATATAACATTTATAACATATATATATAAATATTTCTAAACAACACGTTGGATATTAAAATGAATAGAAACAGCAAATAATTTGAAATTAATAAATATAAGTTAGCAAATGTACTTACATAGCTATTTTGGAATCCATGTTGACGTTGTTTAGCAACAGGGAGCGCGCTTTGCGTGAGTGGTGCGTGCGCGACCCGGCGTACTCTGGCTGCAACAGAGACTTCGTCTCAGCACGCCTTTCCCAAACGACAAACAGTTGCGACAGTGGAGCTCAACTAGGAAGCTGCATCGCACATTTAAATGCAACGTTAATGTCAGAGAGCGTTTAAATGCCAATAGCGGCGACCTTTCGGTTTTGAACTAGGTTGCGCAAGTGAGGATGGCCGGTCGTGTGAGAAAGGCTAGTGCGTGAGGGTACTACTAGGTTACTAGATGTGGTAAAACGCACCGGTCGAGGAGGTAACACCGCTGGCGACGCGATACCGAACGGCGACTAACCTCGTCGCCTCGTGCGCACCTCTTACTTATAGCCAAGCCAGCACGCACTCAAACCCACCGTCACCAAACTGACAGACCAAACACACTGTTACAGACACTCGTCAATATATAACATAGAAACATACTTCAGGGCATACAATAGGAAAATTTAACAACTCTGCTAATAATAACACCAGAATCTTACAATTATTTGTCAGTTTAGTAAGTTTTAAATATTTTTAATTATTTTTTATAATTTTTTATTTAGTAAGTTTTGTAGTTAATGAAGTCCGATTATCATATTACGTGACTCAGTATGAAACTTGAACTATGGCGACATAATGTATTTTTTCACATATTAAAATTTATATCCTCAGACCATTGTTCTTCCATAAAAGATACGTTTTAAATGACAGAGTCTAAAACTCCAAAACCGGAGGAACGACATTTTGATTTCTAAGTCAGATTATATTTTAAAAGTTATAAAGCTCACTATTGTTAAAACATTAAGCCTCTCTAATAATTAAACAATAGTATTAATTTCGTAATAATTGTAAACATTGGATGATTGAATTATATGATACAATCTGCCCGTGGCCCACTGCTCTAGTTGCGCTAGCTTTGACCCGCGATATATTATATTATAGGTCATTTACAACGTTTGCCTTCTCAAATATATCGAGATATCTCTCGCCTCTCTCGGTTAAAACCTTTAATATAATTTTGCATAATAACAAACATCAAATAAATTACTAAACATAGCAACTTTGACCAGAAGGATGTTTAGTATATTCCTCTAACTATGTTTATAACTTATTTTTCAAATATATTTTCGCTTAATTTCAATGCAACGAAAGACATCAACGGGCTATTCAAAGACACTCATACTAAACTCAATGAAATCTATATTATTTTCATATAAAATTACAATGTTTAATATATTTCTTCAATTTAATTTCTTATGAATAATTATACTCTCTCGGTGGCGCTGTCGATACCAGTCATGCCAAAAAAAAAAGTGTTTTGGTAATAGCTAATAAGTAACACAAAAAAAAACTCTAAAAAAAAAATTTTAAACCTATTTTATGCGTGTAAGCACGTAAGAACTTTGTTTTGTGTTTTATGCCAAAGGTACTTAAAGTTACGGAAGCATAGTTATGTAACAATAAATATAAAGAATAAAAATAAACTTTTGTCCAATTAATTTATACAAACTAATAGAATAGAGCCAAGAAAAGACTAAACTTATTAATAAAAATAATAAATAAACTTTATTGCGCAACGAATTGATATAACAAATATTAAATTATATATTAAAAAAAAATGACGACAAACGATGGATTTTTCGCTAAGCCAGCGACCTTTTCCAGGCAACCTTTTAGCATAAAGATGGGTTAAATCTGAAGTTGGGGTTGGCAAAATAAAAGATAAAAAATTAGATACATATGAAAGTATATAATTATATATAAATACATATATATATATAAATTTTGAACTATATTTTGAAACGTCATAAAAATATATAAATTAAATGATAACGGAACTGTGAAAACTTATATTGATTATAAATTTCCTAAACATTATGCATGCGGAGATGGTAAAGTTACCTAAGGATTCTATTTACATAATTATGGAGACGAGTCGCCTTCGCAGGTATTTAATATTACGAATATATTATACATTTTATAATAACGTCTTCCAGCCTAAGTATTCATATTATTATTTTTTTCTTCAAGCTTATCCATCATTAATACGAAGAAGATAAATCATGCTCCTTAATAACGTATTCCTAAGTAGTTGAAGAAAAAAAAGTGTGATTAAAGCATTAAAAGGCAATGTTAGGTTAGCCATTTTCCATGTTGAAGAAGTGAATGATAATTTTTTTAATAAAACATTACTTAAATTCATCAGCTGCCAAAACTTTAACAATAAAACAAAAAATGGTACTATGACACTACTAACCCAGTATATTTATAATGAAAATCATGGGAATGTTAATTGTAATTTATAATTTTAAAAATTACAAAACACTTAAAATGGTTTTTGTAATTACTTATATAAGTAGAATAAAGAATTCATTAGTTAAATTTTCATATCACATATACATATGCATATATTATAAAACGACAGAAAAGCTTCGTTATAATTATTGGAAACAATATGTTCTTCATTAAAGTTGTAAGAAAGAAATAGAAAATCGATAACGGATTTTTCATTAGTTTAAGGGCTTCTGCATTAGTTGTTTAGTAATTTTAGAAAACCTAGTATTCCTTGTGATTTACAACTCATGTATAGAATTCTAGATCGTCAAAAAAAATCATAACAAAATATTCTATCAAGCTTTTGTATACCTAGAGATATTTTTGTAAAAAATAATGGTTTTTATTATTATAATAGTTTTTATGAAAGTCAACAGTAATATACATTTAAGTGAGTGCATGACGTTGCCAAATCATTTCTAGTAATAATTGGTTATTATATTAAAGGTTTTTCAATTATTTTAAGTATATTTCGATATATAATTTTTATACTTGTTTATTTAACAAATTATATTAATAGTACGTTTATCTTGAAATCCATATATCGGTATAGATTTTATAAAAACAACTTATCTCCTATTTAGTATAAGAAAATATAATTAGAATTCAATTTAACTATACTCTTCACGCTAAAGCTAGTTGCCTTCTGTGGTATGTGACCGGTGAGACGGCGAAGGACGCAAATGACTTAACACACACTAAATTTGTATTTGAGGACCGAGAAATCTCGAGACAATCAAGTTAAAATCTGTCTTAATTAATGTAATTGCTTAACTATAACATTACATTTTAAATTTTTCACCTTAAACAAAAATTAACAAACCTATTACAACTCAATCTGTAAATTTAAATATTATTCTCCGATTTTACTTCAAAATAAATCCGTGTCTTCGTCTTGGTTACTGGATATATATTAAAATTAGTAGAAAATTATTGACTTACATATACCGAATTTCAGATTAATATTTTCTGCATGTGATCATCACACTTTTGTGCTTTTGATACCAACATTTTAGTAATTTAAAATTTGTCATCCGGTATTTTTATTTTTTCATTAATTACAGTTCATTGGTTTTCTACCGGCCCATACAGGTGCAATAGGACTAAAATCAGTCGGCTTAGTATAAGTTTTCATCGTCACACTGAGTAATAAGTATTTGCAGAAGCGCACGATAATTAATTAATCTATAATCTAAAAAATCAATAACCAATGTTTATATAATAATGCAAGCAAATTTACAAATGAAAAACTATTGGAGCTCGATATTTAGGATAATAATAATAATATTCTGGAAGGCGAAAAACAATACGAGTTTCGTCCTTTGATATTTAGTTCATTGTTATATTTTTTTTACGTTATTAGTAATTATCTGTTGTAAATTCAATATTATGTTCGTGTATAATTTTGGAAATTCCAATTCTTATATCATGGAATTTTCTTCACGAAACAATTCGCACTCCTATAGTCTCGGCTAAGATATTATTAATGTTCATATTTTCTATGTGTTCCATGCTAGTCTTCTTTGGTTTTTATAGGCTACCACAGGATATTATATGAAGTTCTCTGGCAATAAAGTGAATTTAACAATGAATCAAGTTTTTGACTACAAACTAAGTTAGATAGACATGAGTTTTCCTTACTTCAATTTCCCCGTAAAATTGCTGAAGACTAGCATTAACGCAGGAAGTAAAATCAAAAACAATAGACAATATTATGTTTTAGTAATACAGGGCGTATGTTATATAATTTATTAATATCTATTTGGGATTTTTGGTAAATTATCATCTTACTCATAAGAAGTGAAATAAAAGAAATCTCTCCTAAAACTTTGTATTTCACACAAAGTAGATTATGATTTAAGTAAATTTATTTATTCTATTTTTTTTTCTCATCTATTTTCAGATTAACTATTACTTCAAAGGACTATCTATATATTTTTTTAAATAATTAAAATATTTTTTAAGCTAAAAGAACACTTATCAGTTTGATATCCATATATATATATATATATATATATGGATATATATATATATATATATATATATATATATATATATATATATATATATATATAAACGTGTATGTATTACAATACCTTGGTGATTATAACAAAATTTGTGTCCGTCTAATACAGTCACACTTATTCAATGATTATTGTATCAATAAGTACATAGCAATTTGAAAGTAATTTGAATCTTAAAATGTTTCGAATATATTTAATGAGTCATCGAGGGAAATTCATAAGTGCTAGTTTTGAGGCAAATAAAAGGAAACTTTATTGTCTTTTTTTATTGTACACAAAACTTTTAAACTAAAATGTGATAAGACAATATTTATAAAGTTATTCTATACCATTGTCAGGCAGTGAAATGAAATTCATTCTCTCACTGATATTAACTGTTAACCATGACTGTCTCGTTCAGTTAATTTTTTTAAATGAATAAAAACAGTTAAAAACAGTAGGAAGTAATAATTGCTTCGTTTAAAAAAAAAATATTTTCTTTCTTTAGCTAGCTTGAAAACCAATAACGTTTACATATACATATATATCTGTATTTTACTTCCTTCATTCACTACAAAAAAAAAAATGAAAAAACAAATAATTATATAAATATCAAATATCAAATATTTATATTTAATTATGACATAAACTATTTACTTTGGAAAATTATGTTTTTTTTATTAACGTGGCCTAACACATAGCTATTAACTAAGCAACTGCTATAAAATTTGCAAACATACTTAGAACACAACT
The DNA here is from genome assembly GCA_010014825.2 of Danaus melanippus. Taxonomy (NCBI): domain Eukaryota; kingdom Metazoa; phylum Arthropoda; class Insecta; order Lepidoptera; family Nymphalidae; genus Danaus; species Danaus melanippus. The sequence goes on along the minus strand of JAAAKD020000207.1, from coordinate 8,318,412 downwards.
CCCAACGACACTGCGAATCAAGAGGGTTTCTACAAGACAAATGCATGGCCTTATAAGGATGACGCAAATATGTATTACGAATATATGTATATATCAACGATATGACTTTTATAACAGTTGGAAGGAAATCAAAAGTATATTATAATTTCTTATACCAAGAAGTTAAGAAGTCGTACAGCCATCGTCAGACCATTAACATAATACGACTGGAGTAAATGTCAAGGTTGTGTTATGTGCCATCGCTACGGTATGTCGAATTCAACTCGTTTTGTTCCCCATAGTTGCGACAGCTGAATACTTAATCATTAAAATTTGTACGCACATTCTGCATGACTCATAGTAGCAAAAGCTTGCAATCGATATGCAAACGACTAGTATAGACTTTATAAGGACTTATTTGTAACTAGATAAACCTATAATATAATTTATTACGTCTGACCATCATCTTAGTTTAAAGGTTCAATGGAAGAGATGGTTAATTTGACTAGTGAATTAATAAACAGATCTGTTAAATCTACACTTGTAAAGAAAATATAAAGATTACAAAACAAACCTTAAGAATTCAATATTTCTTTATATGTAAGGTAAGTCCGGGGTAGATGGCCATATGGGAGAGATGGCCTATCGAAATATTTTAAGGATTCGTTCATTAGATATCACTGTTTAGCGTTTAGTTAGCTGCGCCTCGTACGTGAGAGTATCGGTACCGCAAAATATTTGGCAAAAAAAAAGAAAAAGTAAGTAAATCCTTTGATTTTTGTTTCAACTAGTGTGAATATTTTTTTGATGTTTATTGTTTTACACAATTGTGGTGTCAGTTTCTTAAAATAATGGTGATATTTGTATTTCTTACAAAGTATACAAACAATGCTACGTTGTAACCTCAAAATTATTTGTTTCGTGTTGTTACTTGTTTTGGTTTTTGGTGTGGCTATCTCTCCCGGAAAAAAAGGAGAGATGGCCAATTGCAGTCGGTATATGATGGCCATGTTGCTATGGTGCAGAAAAGAAGTTTTTTTGATCCAAATTATTTATGTCTCAAAAATCAGCATACATAACAGCAGAAATATTTTTAGAATGGTCAAAAACACGAACATTGCACTGCATTTGACACGATGTGCTCCAGATGTCGCGAAGAGGAGAAAAGAAGACTTAAAAGTACGAATTGAGACCAAAAAGTAATTATTAGTCTAGAATTAAGTTATGGCCATCTTACCCCTAATACTATGGCCATCACGCCCGGACAACTCGGGAGAGATGGCCAATTGTGATTTTACAAAAACTTAAATTAATAAGGTGATCTCATTAGAAATTGTTACTTTTATGTTTATTTTATTATAGTTGATTCTTTAAAGTTTAATAAATAATAAATATTATCATAATAACATGAATATTTGATTTCTGATACAACTTAGAAAAAACTATGGCCAACTACCCCGGACTTACCCTACACGTATTTTTTACAAATAGAAAAAGAACAATAAAAGCAAAAGTAATGGTATTTAAGACCTTTTTCATCTATTATTAAGAATTCGTTTAAAACTTTGTTCCAATATTTAGCACATTTTATTATTTCTAATACATATATGAAACTGAGATTTGAAATACGATGGAACTTAGATATAATAAATTTGACTTCTTTAAGAAAGACATCTGAAAATTATCATAAAACATTAAGTATCCTTTACAAAGAGAATTGTTAAATTCTAAAAATTATATTTATAACAAAATAAAAATTTTTTTAATTTGGTGCTAGTTTTTATGTTCCTACTGAAAATAAAATCTAATCTGAGATTCTTTCACACGATGACTCCCCTTTAGCTACACTTATTATTCTGAAAGTATTTGAGGCCATTGTCGTACATTTATTTGTTTCGTTTGTAATAAAAGTGATGGTAAAACAATATAAATGCTTTTGACCGAAAGAAGTTGCAAAATTTAACGATAGTATAATTGTAATTTATTACAGCTTAGGGGTATCTGGCAGGGGGTAGCAACTGTCATAAGTTTCCGGCAATAGATGACGAGATTTCTAAAGTTATCCCGAAGTTAATACAAAAAAATTGAACTTTATACTTAAACAAATTTTAAGTACTATTTTATAAACCTTTACTACCTGTTACCTGCCCAGGTAAACACAATCCAAACTCTATAGTCAATGGTCGTTCTTACCTGTATAGTAGACATGAACAGAGAAACTTTCAACTTTTATAAAATAACGAAGGTCTGGTCGTCGTAGGCTCTTTGGCTTTTAATGAAATATCAAAATTATATTAACAATAAATTTGTTTCTTGAATAGGGTAAAAGTTTTAGGAAAGGCACATGATAAAGAAATAAAAGAATTTAAGATACATAATTTATTGCATATTATGAAAGAGTTATTGAATGTTACTAATACACATTTTAAAGTAAATGTCTTCCCTTTGTATTCAAATAAAACTATAACTCTCCCGATGACGCTGTCAAAGCCGCACGGCTAAAAGCAGTATCCATTACAAAAAAAACAAACTATTTTTTAACATACATCGATATCAATGTGTAAAATGACTGATGAATTTGATTAAAACATAAAGAGAAAAATATGTGATATCACAATACACTTACCAAGTAGGTTCTTAACTAAGTATAAATTGAACTAGATATTTACAAATTTGGTTAATAAACAATTAAAAACTAAATCCCAAATTGTCAATAGTCATAAGCCGCACGGTTAAACTTTAATTTAAAACTGTCACCCCCCGCGTTCGTGCAAACAACGACGATATGTTATAATATAGGTTAGACAACATCACTAACAAAAATAAATTGAGCTATTATGATACCATTTCAACTAATTACATGGAGATAAATATGAACACATCCAGCAAAGTATCTTCGTACCGAAACACTAATTTCATACAAATTAATGATTTCAATTATTACAAAAAGTTATTAAAAACTTGAGATAAAAAACGAAACTACATTTAAAGAAAAAACCAAATGTTGCTAGGTAATGAATTTTTACTAAAATGTTGACTTGGAAAATACGATATTGTGCCTCGTCTGATTTTGCTATGTATCACTGACACTAGTAAGGCTTTTAATAAATATTCATAACATAGCTAAAATGTACAAATGAAAATCCTCACTCTAAAGACTGATTACAATCTCGTATCTATTGTTATATTGTGAACTCATACTGCCTGAAACGGAGATGATTGAACCGTAAGTATTATAATTACTATTCACAGCATAAAATATGTTATATATAAACCAAATAATATATATGTTATATTATAATAATTGATAAGTTATGCATCACTGAAGATTATAGTTTTGTTAGCTTGTATATATGTTACAAAAATACTCATGAACAGCATATTAAAATTTCTATAAATACATTTTAAGAACTACTAACTATTACACTACTTTCATATATTTTTTTTAATATAAAGCTTTTTTGTATTTTTTTTTTGTTTTGGATTACCTTAAAAAAGTTTTAAAGGTAAAAATCTTGTGTTAGCGATAATAGTAAGTACAAAATCGAATATCATGAAAATCTAAATTATTATTAGTAAGATAATGGTATAATTGAAATCAGCTTTTTTTTCTTTTTTTTTATTGTTTTATCTTAATTTTATTATGCTTACGCTACTTAATTGTACTTGCAATATGTTGTTTCGTAGTTTATGGGAGATATTACATTAATTGTAATTTTAAACATCATATACCTACTTTTTATTACACTATAATTTTAAGACAAATCGTAAATATGTTTAAAAAGATAAAAATCTTAGGTCATCGCTTTAAAAGGTCGCAATGGTACAGGCGTTTTAGAATTAAGGCAATTATATGAATAATCTGTTGAATTACGTTACTCGATTAAAACTAGCACAAATATATATTTACACTTACTATTTGTTTTCACTTTTAATACCTACCTTAAAGAATATAATCTAAATATGAATCACACTCAAGATGATTGTAATGTATTATCACTATTCTTGAAGTTAACATCTAACTTCACGACTCATAAAAGTTAATCATAGAAAATTTTAATATCATTGCTTATTATTTTAATGCTCATTGCCATATACGAAATATAACACATATATGAAAGATAATATTAAGTTATCTAAAAGATATAAAAATATAGCAGGAATTAACTTATTTTGTATGAGTAAAACAATAGTAATATAATAATCATACGAAATAATTTAACTGCCAATTCATCAGTATCCCAATCCCACAATTTAGTGTGAACTTTTGACATCTCGGGGGTGAGTTTTCGTGACAAGTGAGGTAGCTGCGTAGAAAAATGATGCACATCCATCAAAAATACAATAGATTCGATTGGTTTGAACTTCAAATGAGTACAGTCGCGAGTTATAAGAATCCAGATGGTACATTCCTATAAGTACATCTTAACTGAATTTAAAAAAAAACCTACCCAATGAAAATATCAATAATAATGTATCAAGTTCTTGTACAACAGAATAAGTCATATCCTGCTAGCATTTCAAGTTTGAATGTCATACAAAAATTATACTTCTAATATTTGATAAATCCATCAAAGTCCGAAATGAACGTCTTTTAAGTAATTGGTGAATATGAAAAGGTCAAAAAGTATATTTTCTTAAGAACCGGATCATTATGTATATCACTCAATTTAGAAATGTCGTTTGGTAGGTGGCATCGTTGCTCAATACTGCTCCAATGAAATACTAATGTCGAACATGAGTAGATATTTTAATATTATAGATTTTAATAAGCATATGTAAAGGTCTCATCCAGTTCAAATCAAAATGACGATTTGTACTTTAGTCCAAAAACGGATTTAAGTTAATTAATTAAGATAAAAGCTTACATATTATTGAATTTAATAATTTATAACGACCAGGTACGTTTTACGGTTACACCACAATATGGTGGTGCAAAAGTTATGACAAACGAATATATCAAGTAAGCATATTTAGAAGCCAGTTTTATGGAACCAATTTCATTTGCCAAATTTTCATTATACTTTAAAATATGAACAACATTCATAACGACTTAGTTGAATGAGAGAACTCTGCTCCTATATGAGGCTGAGGATTACAACTTTGACTGAACCTGTACATTAGTAAGAACGTCCATCGGATTCACTACCTTGATAATGTTTTGTTTTTAAGTAGGAGAGTCCGGTCTGTAACTAAAGTCACAGATATCTCTTATGGCACTGTTAAGAGTTTTTGTGAAAAAATTACATGTGAGAGTATTGTCAACGCGATTGTAATCAAAAAGTTGATTGGATCAAAAAAAATCTTGCTTTATTTTATGTTTGTTTACCTAGGATTCTCTACATTTATTTCATTCCGAACACCTTTACATCACCCCTCGTACAGATCTATCCTTTTTATATTAACTTAAACAATCATTATAATTTATGGGAAATAATAAACAATTATATCATTCTTTTCAGAATAATTGCAATATTTCTGTACTAAAAATAACATTGCAATAAAAATATTATATACTGTAAATACGACTCTTTATTATCATTGTATGGTAACAAACGGTGAATCTTATGTATAATTCAATACAAATATATAAAATTGACAGTCACTGAATTAAACCTAAATCAAAGGATGGCAAACACTTTGTTTTTGAAAAAAATTACGATTATAATACAAAAAGATATGAATCGTTGGCATGGTCCAATGCGGCCGTATGTGAAGGAGAGAGAGAAAGATTTTAATATTTTTATCAACTATATCGTATATATATATTTTTAATCAGATAAATGTTAAAGGCTCACTCTTAATGTTATATATAAAACGTGTACTCATTGTATCATAAGCCGTTATCACAAAGACCTAGTTTTGTTTTCATTGTTGTACTGGTCTAACATTATGTACCTAATTATTTTGTTACTCAATCTAATACGACGCCACCAAGACTTAGCGATTTGAGCAAGCGTTTTTGTTTATGTCGGTGTGATAAAATTAATTCATAGTAAGATAACGAACGCAACCGATTGCATCATAAGGAAAGTTGTCCTTAAAATGTTTGCTGCTGCGAAAATGTAAAATAATGTACATAATTAAAAATGGATAACTGACACGCTCTCATCTTAACACAGATCCACAAAACGGTGACATTATAAAAATTTAAGTAATTGGCCAATCAAAATTCACAGATATATAGTGTCTATGATAGCTTTCACTTTATATGATAAATTTAAAACTAAAATTCATTATGGATCCCAGGCTGGACTACATTTTTTGTTGAGGCAAACTTCATGTGCGTTAAACAATTGGGCTTAGACGTGAAACGTTCAGACTCCACTCATTCAACTCTCACGCAAACTAATATACAAACTTATATTACAACGCTACGCTAATTCTATACATGCAATTACTAGATATCAATAAACAACCCAAAATCTAATGACTGATAATTTGCGAACAGAAGAAACATGTCTAAAGTTCATCGTAGATTCGAATGTATTATTAAATTTCCACTTCCACAAACGTTTATAGAAGTTAAATAGAGACTGTAAGAACTTACACTTAAAGTATTTTAATATCACAATATGTAATCATCGACTACCGTGTACTCTCAAGCCGTGTAGTCGTGAAAGTGTTTAAAAATAGCTAAGAGAATTGCTAAAGGCACGAAAGCGATTACTTGGAAGAATGGCATACCTACACACTTTCTTTGTATGATATATATTTTTGTTACACCACGCTGTTATTTAAACAGATTATTATAAAATCTTTCATATTTTTGAAACGCTGGTCATCCTTAGAACTCCGCGTGTTACGATATTATACGACTACAAGGATGTCTCAAAAAGGCAAATCATACATACGCTCTGTTGTAACAATGTCAATAAAATGTTTGCAACAATCTTGTAAACGCTCAGATTTCGTTATACGGTATGAACTTCACCCAAACTAGTTTAAAATACTTATAAAGATTACAAAAATATCATCCAGTTTGTTTAATAATTTGTTTTAACACCAATAGTTTTGGTATTAGGAGGTTTTTTCATGAAAGTTTGTTATTTGCGCACTTGTTATCGTCCTCTATCTACGTTCTTTTAATAAAGAGAAGAATTATCACAATAGTCAGTAGAACATATAATTGTTCCTCCCTATCTGCAAATCCCACAACGACGTTGAATATTTAGATTTCGTAAAAACAATCAGCTCGAAGACCATATGTCCAAAATATTTTTATTTGGAACGGTTATTTGTCAAAGTAACAAATTCTGACCAAATGGTGTTCAATAAACATTCTATAATGTAAATATTTAGTCTTCTCATCTTATTCGTAATCCGTGTGTTAAGTCTTAAAGCGCAAGTAAAATATACAGTGCGACTACTCATGATCTGTAAACGCTGGTATTGTCAGACGAGACTTCTCTTTAAACAATTAATACTTAAAACTTTTTAGTATATTAATTTAATCATTTCCATTTAAATTTTAATCACAGGAATACAAATACCTAAGCACTAGTAGGTACAAACACGCGATATCACCTGTCTTCAGCGACTTTTTTTACTAGTATTTTGTAAGTTGTTGTTTTAACGAACTCTGTCATGAAAGTCGGACTGTAGTGACAATGTATTTTATTTACACTTAAGACTTAAATAAGACAGTTTTAGACATATTTTTTATAGCACCAAAATATATTGCATACCCCCTGAATGTAGTTAGGTCGTGTATAAAATGAGCGCAAACTCCTTAATTATTGCAATACCAAGTGATTATCTTTCTTTTTGAACTTTTTTATTTGTCACATTATAGAAAAAGTATCAATAGAAAAATCTTCCTGATAATTCCCTGGTCGATTCGAATTTATATTATTTATAGAGGAAATTGTTTTTCTTTTTGTCATTTTGAAGAAAAAACCAGTAGCTTATCACATTTAAATTACTCAACATTTTCATAGTATTTCGTAACTACTCTAAAACTATGTAAGGCATTTTGTTAGGTTTTGTTTTATTTTTTTAGTGCTAAAAATAGTGATATTATGAAATTCGGTCAGCCACAGGTTGCACCGTTATCAGTGAAGTAAAGTTTAAATATGTACCAAAAACTACTCTCTATTAAAGAATCCATAAATTTATGAAACAGAATGTTATCAAGCACTTACTTTTACAATATTTGAATATTATTTTCGCTCGTGTAACTTTCATACTTTCGATAATTTTTTGTCCCTTAATTTTTAGGATGTATGTAATGTCATATTAGTAGAAAATGTGTTTTTTTTCTGAGGTTAATTTGCACAATGTTTTTTTCTATTCCAAATTTGTGTTTGTTTAATAACTTGTAATTGTTTAAGTTATACGCTCGGTTCATTATGAGTTCAAGCAATCAAATAAATACATGTGTCCCGTTAAAATGCAACAAAGCATCTATCATGAACGATTGCGCTTACTATGTCAATATTTTTTTTGTTAATTCTTACCTATATTCCAAAGTGCTCCGTAAAAAAAGTTAAACGTGCAAATGTATTGCAAATATACTATTAGACTTCTATCAATTAGACATTAATTTATTTGGGAAACTTCCAACACAAATGATAGAGTTAAAATAGTATTGTTTCAAACTCATCCGCTTGGGAATTTTTCTTTCGTTCAACGCGACGTACGATTATCATATATTCATTTATTAAGGTTAAACGATTTGTTATTTATCAATTACATACATCCTTATTCCGACTTTTCAATTTATTTCAGTTTAAATAACACGAAAAATTGTTAAAATTACGTAAAAACGCATTTTTAATATTCGCACTTTCAACAAAACTACAAAAGTGTGCTGGTAAAACACTTTCAAGTTTCATCCTATTATCCGTTGTTTTAAAAGTCTTTGATGTTAAAAACGATAATAGATATAAAATATTACAAACATTTTTTTGGTAAAAATATCGAACGGTTCGTTTGACAGTATATATTATAATGAGTATATCCGTGTGTATGACGTATGTATATATGTGTGTATGTGTGTGTGCGTGGGTATATAAACCCACGCAATCGACCGCTACACCCAGACGGGGAAGAGCTGGGCGTGGGTCGAATTCTCCCGGTGTTATGGTCGGTGCAGCAGTGGCGTCTGCTCGCTAGTCACACGACGATCGTCACTCCTGCGGTCGCCACAGTTGTTCGTGCAGCACGCTGACACGCTTCGTCCCGCCTGTTAGATAATATAAAAGGTTAACTTCTGCAAGGTGTGTATTATTTATAAATATATCTGATTAAGATCAAACACCTAAATAAGTTCTCATCAGATTGTCAAGTAGTTTACCTATAATTTCCACATGTTTACCTGCGATAGATGCAAATCGTATAAATGCAGTGTGCTGACGGACATGTCCCTTGTCTCGTCTGGTACATCTGGGAGCCCAAGGGCACTGACACCAGAAAGCCCGGCCGCGTCTTCTTCATCACTTATCTCATCCATATCCTTAAACACACAAAAACCTCTCTAAAGAAACCTCTAATGTCAACATATCTAAAACATAAATATTTATGGATCTCTTAAATTAGGGAAAAAACGATCTCTTAAATTTCATATGGAAATGACAATTCCAAAGGACAACGTAAAAAAATAAAATATTTGACATGTCTCACATTATAATTTGTATAGATTAAATTTATAATATCATTAACGTACTACTGTACTTACGGGAAGTCTGTACTGTTGACGTTGCTGCTGATAGTAAGATAAAACAGCTGGCAGTGGAGTATTTGTACCAAATATGCTTTGTTGAATGTAGGAACCCAGCATTGTTTTATTCTGGAAAGTTATATTAATTAATAATTTGCCATTCAGATGTATTTTTCTTGATCTGAATAAATAAATATTTTGTAATTCCAGATTACCATCTCTTTTGAGAAGGACAGATTATTATGGACTAACTTATTAATTTTTTACATTTTTCCTTCATCACATTGTTATCTTTTTGGTTTAAAGAGTAAATTAAAAAATACATTTCAATGTATCACAAGTAATGGTATATTATTAAAAAAACTAATTTTAGTAGAATTAGATTTATTTATAAATAAGTAAACATTACCAACCAGACGTAAAAAAGAAAATTCAATATTTTTTCAATATTCAATATTTTTTTGCGCGTAAGAGACATATTATTTTTAATGATAGGTATGTAAGATTTTCGAGAGTGCTCATTTAAATAAGATACTTCGTGCCTTTTATTATCTTATGAGCTACTCGTAATAAAATGTCACTTCCATCTCCTCTTTATTCGTCTTTATTCAAAGCGTTATTATTATGGAATGTAAATGAATTTTATCTTACTTTTATTTTGGGATTTCTATTTAACAAATTACGGCTCAATAAAACAACCTTTTCAAAATTTTCTCTTTAGCATTAAAGTAAGAGAAGAAAGTGTTTTAAATGTGGATCGTATTTTAGTACCACAAAAACAATATTACTTATATATTGTACACAATTTGTACAAAGGAATGAATTGCTTTAATAGCGATATGATGATCTAGTAGTAACTTATAGGACTTACTAGGGCATTATTGGTCGGTATTGCCTGCGTCATAGTCTGACGCAGCGATCTCAGGAACTGTCTTTGTGTGGGCTCAGTCGGCTGCCAGCCAGGATGACGACACGAAAACGCCACTAGAGATAGCTCCGTTTTACCACCCTCGCCCTGGTTATATTGAGTGTTGGCACCTAAAAATAATAACATACGTATCAAAGGTTTTATTCTTAATGGATTAAAGTGGAATGCCTCCTTCTTCACAGTAGGATAAGAACTGTTGTATATACTTTTTAGTTGTATATATAGCACTTATTTAATATTTCAGAGAACTTAGATACGACAGTCTGACAATTATGACAAAATATTTTATTTACAATCGATACTTAAACAAGACTGCAGACATGTTTTTTTTTTAAAGCACAAATAAAATTACTGCTAATATTATAATTACTAAAGTAACTCTTTCTCTCTGTGTGTTACGTTTTCACGCCTAAACCTGTAACAGATTTTACTGAATCTTGATATAGAAATAGAAGAAACCTTGAAAAGGGGCATAGGTTACTTTTAATGCCGAATCTTATAATAGGATAGATATCTTTCTTCTTTATGAAGTAAGGTAAAAGCAGCCCTAAGTTATTTCTAATAATATAGCCTACCCACAAGTTTAATTCTAGTCAAAATAGGTGAACGGTTACGGATTTTGGTCAGAACGAACGAGAATGATTTTCGGTTTTTGTAGGAAGGCTAATTGGTTTATAAATGTTACTAGTTAGTAATTAAAAGTAAAAAATTCTAAAGGATTTCGAAAACTCTATATGGAGAACATTAAAGGCACCTCCACAGTAGTACCTGGAACCCGAATGTAAATTTTAAAACCTTAACTTTTCTGATTTCTAGTTAATACGTTATGTAATCCATCAGAAATGGTTATCGTGTTTCGCATTAGTGATATTGAAAATATTTACACAATTTCTTTACGAAAAATTATCAATATTTTGTAAAGTATCGATCAAATAAACGCAAAGTTAAGATGAACGTTAAATCTCTTAAAGAGAGTCGTTCTGCACTTTATAATAACTAAATAATATAGAAGGTTTTGGATCCAAATTGAACAATATGAAACAGAATATATAAAGTTTTAAAGGACTTGTGGACACGCAAAAGTAATTGATCTAAACGGGTACATGATATTCAAATAATATAATTTACCTTTTTCTCCATATTTTCCGGGTGTCTGCCAATCAGGATGACCATGGCGGCGAATGTCGAGCTAAATTAGTTACAATATTAATATTTAAAGAAACTTTTTTACATCAATAATAATACTCATTAGCATATCTTTATTTTAATGTTTCTTATTTTATTATATCTCACCTGAGCAAAGGAGCAAACGTCTCCTATACCAAGAACACTAACTGTGAAATTTCTATAGAAATCCACGATATCAACCGCACGGGTACGTAGTTGAAACAACACCAAAGGACACAGTAGAGGGCTCAATAGTTCAAAAAGTATGTATACCTGTAACATTTAATTACCCACTCATTTCGTTGTATTTCATTTTTGAAGACGTTTAATGAACATATAAAATTTTAATAGAGAAAGTAATATAGCAACCTTAATGAACAAAACATCTAGAACCTTCTTTATTATATATTTTTGATATGATAAAAACACAATGTGTTTGTGGTATTTCAAATTAGTAAACATTTTAGAAATTAAACTTTTTACTTTTACCGCAATAAAATAAACCATCTATTTTTCTTGACACTTTTAGAATTTTCTCACATAGTACTGTGCTGAATGAGATCTAGTACTTTTTTACTGACCGCAACTCGAAGATGTGCCACATATAATCCTAAAAGATTCTCCAGCAGCCTCGATCGCAACTGTATGATTTTACAAGATGTCATTTAAGCATCCGAGCCGAACATTATATGAAGCGGAACATTTACTGCTTCGATTTAACGGCTAGTATTAACGGCGCCGGCTTCTAGAAAGTTCGTTGTTACGCTCTGAAACGGAGCAAGTGCTGCAGACTAATCGAGAATAATCTGCAAGACGAACTTACAGATTCTATTCTAGAACATTCGAAGAGCCGGTCTGAAAAGGTGCAAGTGCTGCTGACCAATCGACAATAATCTGCAAGACGAGCTTACTACAGATTCTAAAACATTCCACGTACCGCTCTGAACTGGAACATGTGCTGTAGATGCGCGGCCACATGTCTGGTGTGAGCTCGACCCCTCCACGCCGCCGGCAGGTAGTGCACGTGTCCTAACACCTGTACTAACAGCTCCTCACCACGAGCTGGCCCACAGGACCCACCCAGACGCTCTTCTTCACCGATCAACGCCCTAGTGACAGATTATATAATATAAATATCCCTCTATCTAATAACTGATTTTGACACGTAAAACAACAATCATTTCAAGTGTAAAGCGGCTTCTTTCAGGATAAAAATAGGTTTTTGTTAATTAATAATAGGTTATAATGATAACTGTGTCCTCTGTAGCACTGTTGTCTCTTCCTACCAATGAATATTGGTCTATGTAATTGTGTATTATGATATCAAAATTTTCCGTCACGTATTAATATTCAATAAGCAGTATTAATACAAAGAAAGTGGTATTATATTTTTTAACACCCACAGGAATTTCATCCAAACAAATGTTTTTCACCACTAGTTTGTGTAGTAGAATTTGCTACTAGGCGATAAGACCGCTTTTTTTCCCTGTTTTATACCTTTTTTGTATTTTTGTATTTTTTCGTTTAAATGGATGTTAAATAAGGAATATATAATAAAGTTTGATTATTAATATACTGACCTAGCTCCAGCCAGCACGCATCCTAGTATGGTAATGATAGTAAGCACATGTTCCACAGTAAGAACATCCTCGTCGTATACAGACAACACTACCAGTACACCGAGCACACTCGCCGATAAAAACACCGCATTCCTGTATGTACAACACACGTTACGTTATTACAGATATAAGTAACTTTTATTTCATTATAATGTCGATGTGTAAAATCGAATATTTCTTTCATCATGACTGTTTTTATATACATATTTAATTTTAATTTTAATTTTATGTATTTGTTTTTTACGGATATGTGTTACTTGACAGGGCTTTTGGAAATATTATATGAATTATAAAATAATAATAAACGGTTGATATCATCTGATACATCTTTCAAAACATTTTAATTTAAGAAGTTGTTTTACCAATAAATCTTGTATGAAAAATAACGAGATTTTTATATAATACATAATATCAAATGACTAACTTTGCGAGAACGGTGGTGATGGGCGAGCTAAAGCTGGCGAGGTATTTGGTTGCAGGTTTGTGTGCTCTGTTAAGTCTGTCCCGCAGTTCGTGTTCTAACTCGTTGAAGTGTCTCAGGGTCACTCGAGCGTACAGAGACCATGTACGTAGACCGAGCGATCCGGGTGACCGCTTTATTAACTGTTTACAATTATATATGGAAAATTATATAAAAATGTTCACAACTTACAATCATCTATTATATTTGTTTTTATTAAGATTTTTTTATGGATTCAATCGGATATTTGCAAAATTTACAAAAAAATTGCCTTAAACTAAATACTTACAATAAATCCATAAATAAAATGATTAAAATCTGAGCATTAAAAATAAATATCTGTAAATAAAAAATATTATGTTGATCTTAAATAATTCATACCTCTGCGTAGTTAAAGAAGAAGTAAAGTATCTGCCAGGCCTGGATGAGTGGTGCAAGTATTAAATTCACTAACGCTAGTAGAACTATCTGTCTCTCCAACTGTCTGGCTAGAAGCATTCGTTTTGTATGATCCTTGTAGGCCGATCGAAGCTGCCAACGACTTTCCCACGGGCCATCTGAAATTAAGAGAACCTTTATAAAACACATGTGTACTAATATCAGTATCAAAGTAAGAATTCAACAGTTCAAAAATAAAAATGCAAACAAATATATATTGCAATTAGTTTTTAAATTTCATAAAAAAGGAGTTCGAAACTCTCCATTATATAATTTGTTTTTATTTCTCGGTCACTTGTTTTTAATCCCCGACGCAAAAAGAGTTGTGTGATATTACATTTTTTGTGTCATAAGTTTGAAGTCGAAGTCTGTTTGTGTTATTTATGCTTTCAAGAACCATGTTTTTAACATTTAAGGAGCGGTGACAGTTAACTTATAACTTAGATAGACAATAATATAAAATAATATAAATTCGCAGAAGCTATTCTTGGTCGTATCAATAAGTTTATGTTCATATCAGAAATCTTTACAATATCAGAAAGAGTAAGAAAATGCTGTTAGATCTTAGAAAATGTTAGGTATTAAAACCCAAACAATAATCCAGATATATTTTAAGAATTTTAAAAATTATATAAATAATATGTATGTAAGAATAAAAGTAACCATAGAAATGCAATAACAGAATATGTAATGGCTGTTTGTTCAATAAGACAAATGTTTTATTACAGAAATTTCTTATGATAAATTGTTTATCCTTTCATATCACCAGGCATTTGTAACTCGAATATGAACTTCATACTACAGTTAGTAAAGTACAACCAAAAATCTTTATTATCAGTTAATACAGTTCGAAAAGAGAAATGAAATATGAAATCTTAATTTTTTAAAATATGGTATAGATAAAACATAAATGGATCATTACTCACAAAACAGCAGGAACTCTAGATTCCATTTTAAACCCCGTGATAAATAATGGAAGTCACCGATGAAAGGCACATGTATTTGAAGTGGCAGTAAATTTTTGTTTACCATAGCCACCATGTAATTGTTAAACCTGTAATTTAAAAAGTTATAATCTTTAAAATTACGTCTATAAAATGTTAGTGGAATAATTTTTAATAAAGTCAAAATATTCCAGAAAAATACACAAGAAATTTAATTCAGCATAGCATATTAACATTGAATATTTTACATAGCATTTTGATTTTAGCTACAATAGCATATTTTTATGGTAGAAGAACGCAAGTTCTATCAACTGATAGAATTAGTCAAAAGTAATGTATACCATATATATATATTACATACAGCAGTACATAGTACATCAATATAGCAATATATTTCCACAGAGTTTCATTGCAGTTACGCTAGCTTAATATAGAGACTGCTAAATTATTTCTGCATATGATTATGTTACAAAATATTTGGCAATAATGATATTTTTCTTTTATATATAAGATTAATTTACATATTAAATGTATGATAATATAACAAATAATTTAAATTCAATCATTATTCTTTGTTGATAAAAGACCAAAACAAAGAAGCACAACTAAATGCCTTACAATTAGTGTACTTAATTATTATCATTCCCTAGTTAAAAGATAAAGTTTTTGCAGAAAATCTTAACATATTATTTTTAAGATTCACTAATATATTAATTGATTGGTAAGCTTGTATTAGTATAACAAAATAGTTTTTACTTATTCCTTAGTACCATTCGCAACATATACACTACAAAAGGCATTTCATGAATTATCTGTTCATTTAAATTCTTAGATAATATTATTAATAAATTAATTTCTTAAAAAATATTATTATTAACACCTTGAATAAACCATGAAAAACAACTATCTCAACTTGTGACAGTTAGCATGGCATTAAAAGGTCACTAATTGAGCACAGCACAAAATGTAAATCATCATAACATTTTAATAAAACAATAGCAGCTTCGTAAAACAAAAACCAAAAGCGGTTTGCAATTATAACTTTGATTCAGCAAATATCACGCTAGACCATCACATACATTAAATATACATGAGGATAATAAACTGTATGCTCCTAAACAAAATTTTTTAAACATCCAAAAATATTTTTAGTTTTATTACTTTCTGTTATCAAAAAAAATTTTGTTGAGAAAAATAAAGTAACTTGGTTTTTTCAGTAACTATTATACTGTTTAATATAAAGCTTGACATCAAACATATATGTATGTATTACATAAGTTTTTACCTGAGTATTCTGTGGTATATATCTAATTCATTAATCTCCTGCTTGTGAACACACATTTGGTGTTCAGGTTGGGCTTCCCTGACTCTGTCTTGTATTGTTGACCAAGTCACCCACGTCAACTCACTCTACAAATAAATCCTTCATATTATACATTGAAAAAAAAATTACAAAAGTTTAAATATAGTTTATAAATTACCTCTTTAATTTTTAGTGCATTGTTATAGAATAATTTTGTATCATAAGCATAGTATAAGTGATACATGGATATAAAAAATTTCATTATCCAAATGATACAACATAAGGTTATGAGGCACCACCTGAAAAAGAATAGGGAAGCATAATAATTTTCTGAAATATAAACTTCATTATTGGAATAACTGTTGACATCATAGTACAACAAAAATGATGATAATGAAAAACAATTACACATACATTAGTTAAAATCACTTTTGTGAATAATTAATGTATCATAAGTATAATTACATATACATTAGAGCTAACTATAATATTACCATAATATTAGGGGTTAAGTTGCTTTTTAACCTTAATACTACTCATGTATTACTGATATGTATTTATTTGTAAGCAATGAGGTTATATTATGTAATTGTTGATTGATATAAACAATGAATTTTCCTTATTATGGCTACATTTCCTTTTTTGATTTAACTTTAATCTTTTCATCTGTTCTTTTGCTTTTGAATCAATTTAAAAGTTTCAACAACTTAGGATACCATCTCTTAAGATAAACCTAAGACTCCATAAACCAGATTGATATACTTAAAGAACAAATTATTGAATATGAACTGTAATCTTACATATATTTAAATATGTGTTACAAAAACTACATAACTATAACCAACATTCATTTGTTTACTTACCAAGTCCATGAAATGTGGCTAACACAAACAGATGTAGGAAATATTACATCATTTAGAGTTAATTTTTCACTTCTGTTTGCTTCTGGATCATTTCTAAAAAGTCTTGGGTAGTCAACACAGTGCACCAGAAATGTTGAAAACCAAACAATAAATATAAATTGCAGTAAATAAAAAAGATCTGACATTATCATTGGATAAAATCCACCTCTAACATAGTAACTATACATTCTAGTAAAGAATGAATCTAAATCTTTTATGTGATTCCATCTGCCTGAAACAAAAAATATACATTGTTTTATTTTTATTACACATACACATTGCATGGTATTTATAGTAAAATAGAGGATATTTAATAAATACTACATTTATAATAATATCAATATCTTATTATAACAAAGATATGTCTATAAGCAACATGTAGATCATTAATAGAACAATTAAAGTAGTTCAAATAAAGATAAAGGAATTTTAAATAAAATTTATACAAATATTATAGAGATGAATTTTTACTTTTGGTTTGAGGTACTTTGTGGATGATAACATTAGTAGCATCGTCATGTTCTTGGTCCAGGGTGATTAACGTTGGACTGTTGGTATTTTCAACAGATCTCGCGAGTGGAGGAGTCAATTCGTTGTCTAAAGCGCTATACGTAAAATCTCGTCTAAAATGTGCCATGTTAAAAATATTTCTGATCGTTTCTACGTCTTACAATTTTACGCTTATATTGTACACATTCTTGAATTTGGCCCAGAAATTAAAAAAAAACATACAATACAAATGACTAAGTATATTGTCTAACAAAGAGTTAACACGTCAAAATTCCAAGCAATTATAATATACTTAAAACACAGAAACCAAATAAAAATAAAAAAAATAAACTGAACTGGCTCAAGGATACAAAGAATTTTGTAACATTAAATCAATATGTATCAAAGATATTCACAATCCAAATGTCGAAAATAAACCAACAATGAATGACAGTTTCGTACAAACAGAAATAATTCGTTACACGCAGAATATAAATTGATATATTTATTTAATATGTCATTTTATAAAGTAATTTTAAATTTTAATTATATCTTCAATTAAACTATCTAATTATTTTTTCGTTAGTATACATTTTGTTGGTTTACGGTCATGAAATTATGTAATTAAATTCACAATTTCGAATTCAATGATAATCATCTGTACTTCCATTCATAATGACAGTTGTCATCTGTTCGAGTTGAAAATTGAAATCGATTGTCATAGCCAAGAACTGTAAAATTGTTCATTGTCGCTATTGTTAGCAACAATTAATCTAGAAATAATAATTATTTGTTGTAAATTTATTATATATGTTGTCTTAAAATCTGGATTTCACCATAAAGTAGCATGACATCTAAGGGCAATAAAATAATTTAATTGTAGTTCTTTTTACTGTTTTATAAATAAATACATTACATATGTATATTTCATTAATCGATAAAATCAATAATTTTGCTGATCAAATCACTGTTTGGTAAAACATATTTAACAATATTTGTTAGAGGGTATTCCTAATATCGTGTCGGCTTCTGTAAAGTTACCAGACTTTAAATTGAAGAATGCTCTAAGTAATTTAGGTCTTTGTTAATATTCCCATATTCTTAATACAGTTCTAAATTAAATTAAGACAATTCTACAACAATTATTAACAGTGTGAAAAATGTTTATTGTGGGCCTTACTGGAGGTATAGCAACTGGAAAAAGCACTGTTCTCCAAATATTTCGTGAAAATGGGATAGCTGTAATAGATGCTGATGAAGTTGCCAGGAAAGGTATTAACTTATTAAGTTTCAAAAGATCCAATTAATAGATGCACAATTAATATAAATATTATATAACATAGTCAACAATAAAAGTAGAAACTAAATAATAAATGTCCAATTTAAATATATTTTTTCTAATAATAGTGATATATAGCTTTACATTTATATCAGATATAAACTTATTATGTTTGATTAATGATGACAAAAATAGTTTTGACTTTGATTATATATTTACTTGGTTATCAATCTGTTCTATATGAACATAATATAACAGTAATAGTTGTAACAGATTCTAAAAGAGCATAGCAAGCAAAAGTTATAAACAGTGTGGAAAATTCTTACCACACTCACACTTATCTGAACTTTGTTTTTAGAATGATGCTGATTATGACAAAAAGTTTATTTAATTTATCAAATATTGTTTGTAAATTATTATTTAAAATAACAATACATTTTTGATAACATGACTATTTAAAATTCACTTGTTATTTGTTAGGAGAATCCAAATTCATGATAGTATTTTTTTGAAATGGGAGGTAAAATGAAGGATTATTTAATTTAGTAAATTTCTTGATTTAAGAACCTTTAAAAAATCAAATGTAAATTTTAAAATCTTATCAATCTGAGACTAAACTTGCACAAAAGATTACACAAATAAAAACAAATAATAATATTAATATAATAATGTTCTTTTCAAATTTGGTTAGGTAGAGGGGAGCTTGGACAGTGGAGGTGAGCGTTTAACGCGCGTTAGATAGGGGCCCCTTAAACCTACACTTGGCTCGCAAGTCCCAAGCACTGTTGAAGCTCCTCTCCCTGCAATGCAATGGACCCGGCACCCAAACGGTGAATCCATTTAGTGCTAAGAGGTTTCGTCTCTTTTAACTCTTACAATTTAGTATAAAGTTTTCAATTGCAATAATATAATGAAAATATATTACAATATAGAAATATAAATATATATAGAAATATATATTTGGATCTTATTCTACTGATGTTGTCAAGTAAAAGTAAGTAGGTATAAATAGGTTACTTTTCCATGTTCTTGTCTTGGAGCTTTTATATATTACCATAATGTGTCTTAAACATTGCGATGTCTCAAATATATATTTGTAAGTGTATCAGCTGTTTTAATAAAACGAGAGTTGAATGTGACAGTAATGTAAAAGATAGTTTACTTTGGTGGTGTTCCTTAAGTATTTCATAATAATTATTAAGAAAAAATTGGAATATATGTGAATCAAAAACAATGTTTTATTGTAATCTGAGACTCTCATAATTTAAATAGTTTAATTAATTTATTGCAAAAACAATAACAATTGTTAATGGAAATCTATGGACGCTACATGTTATTTAATCATCAATATGTCTGGCAACAAGAATTTATTTATGATTGTATTGATATCATTTATCTGTGATTCAGTTTTAGAGCCAGGAACCAAGGGTTGGGAGGAACTGAAGAAATGCTTTGGGAATGAGGTATTGCTGCCAGATGGTAGAGTGAATAGATTAAAATTAGGAGAATTAATCTTTGATGATAAGGAAAAACGTCGTCAACTTAATGCCATAACCCACCCAAAAATACAGATCGCAATGGTGAAAATGGCTTTCAGATATTTTTTTTCTGGCCACTCATATGTTGTAATGGAGGTGCCATTGCTGTTTGAAACTGGAAAAATGTTAAACTTCATGCATAAAATAATCACTGTCGTTTGGTAAGTAATCACTCATAGTTAGTATACTTTGCAAATGTTGTTTCTTGTTTATGTGGAATTTTATTACAGTGAGGACCACCAACAGTTGGAAAGACTCTGCAAAAGAAGCGATATCTCAGAAAAGGTTGCTTTGAAGAGAATCAAAACTCAAATGCCATTGGAAAAAAAAGTTGCTAATTCACATTTCGTGATAGACAACTCCGGCGACAAAGACAGCACATTCATGCAAACAGAGAGTATCATACGTGTACTTAGACGTTCAAAATTTACATGGTAAAGACTTATATATTAAATTCAGATTTCATGTTTATCATCTTACGTGGTATTTTATTACAATTGTTGATTTCAATTTCCAAGACCGAATTATTTAAATTTTAAACTATGAATAAAAAGCTATGATTAAGGCCGTTTCCGCGACGGCAAGGTTTTTGTGATAATAACTAAAAAGTAACCTGTTTTATTTCGTGACTATTGTTAAGTAAAAATACAATACATCGAAAACGGTTCACTAGTATTTGCTCGACGGAATAACAAATTAACATACAAGATCTTATTCCTAGAAATAAAGATGTTTTCTTCACGACCACGATAACATGAGATTTATGCTGCAAAATATAATTTAATCCTCTTTTTCAGGTACTTTCGGGCCATATTATTGATAACTCTTCTCTCGATTGTATTTGGGCTTGCACATATAACAACGAACATGTTACAAAATAAAACATAAAATAGTAATTTTGATTCATTTATCCTGCAATATCCTGTAATACAAAATAATCAATTTATTTTACATTCATGAGATATAAATTGCAAAATTTCTGATATCTTACATACATATGTATTTTGTTTAACCATTAACATCATCTAAACATTTTTATTTACAATGGTTGCAGTTTATCTTGAGAGTCAAGAGCAACAGTTTTATTTGAATTAGATTTTTTTTTAAAAAATGTAGAATTCTTGAGTAACTGTCGTGTTTCTGCCCACCAGTTAAAAGGTTTCATTGTCGTTGTAATTGAAACGCTGACGTGCTTTCTGTAATTCTCGTCATTGTTGCTGGACGTAGAATTGTTTAATATTATATCAGTCAAATTTATTTCGGTTGTGGAAATGTTTTCCTCTTTTATAATAAATTTACCCTTCACGGCGTCGTAGCTATAGGAACCAAATATTGCTCTGAAATAATTTATAGATTTGTAAAAAGAAATGTGACATACATATATCGTCATTAATAGAGTATTTTAACACTTACGGCTTCAAATTAGTTTCAATCACGTAACGAGGAAGTTTTGACCGTATACCATAGACCGCATTGCAAAAACTAAAATTGTTATTATAATTGTTAACGTTAAATAAAATAATTAATGTATTATCTACTACCAGTCCAATGCAAATTAATTGATTATTCCATAAATATAGGTACAGGTCCTAATAATTATTACACTAATAAAAGTTTCGAAGCTGATTTGATTATTAGATACTTACAAGACTAAAAAACAACTTGAAGATATCAAGAACCTACTGAAAATATACATTTTATATAACTGGTGAATTGAACAAGAACAAAATTGTAAAATATTTTTACCGATCGTAAAATAGGAGGCAAGTACATACATATGTATATATAAAAAAAATATTTCATGAAATGTGCAAATAAAAGCAGTTCAGTTTTTTAATACTTAGATAAGTATGTTTTAAGATGACCAGTTAAAGTAACACGATTTATTTTTTACAGACATAATTATTATTATCACACAATTTTGAAAATACGGTAAAAGATTTATAAAACTTCTCACATTATCCTTTCATTGGAACCTACCTACTGACTACTGTAATAATTATATTACAATTCAATAGAACCGTTTATTATACAAAGAAATAAGTAATTATTTATTTTATTAAAAAATGTATTATAACCTTCATTTTTACTTTCTTAAGAAAATTATATTTCTGTAAAGTAATGAAACAAATCTTGAAGTGTTTATTGAGCTTTATTGAACGTCCAATACAACGTAGTAAGATATTCTTTTTGTCTACAAACCATATATCAGCTAATATATCTAATGGTAGGTACACATCGAGGGTTGCTTTCCCAAACATCAAATCCTAAATGATTTACATTTTCGTATACTGACTGTAATCTATATATCTGTGCGAGTGAAAGTATCTTTAGATGTGAATCTCTTCAAAAATAGTAATTTCAAAATAATTAAGCCACTATTTGGCACAAAAGATATGATAATATATAATAAAAACTCTCGCTAATCATTTTTGCTAAAATATGAAAACTAATAAAGGGATTAAATAATGCGATTGCATTTATGAAAAGCCTACTGAATTATTTAAATAGAGATGAATTCCATTGTAAGAGGTTAGATATGGGCGGAGCTGCAGCTTGTGGGCGGGCCTTTTAGTGAACCTCAGCCCTCCACATGAACCCTCTACAGAATGTTCATTACGTTGTGGAGTATCTCTCCACCGACACAAATATGACCGGAGTGCAATATTAAGTGATATAAATTAGAGACCTTTTTAATAAAAACAAAATGGAAAATGCAAATGATAATCACTGTGCTTCTCTTGATACCAATACATTATCCTTAACTCATAGTGTTTCTCCGACATCCGGCAATAGTTCAGATATATTTCTCTTCGATGATTCTTCGATGTCCGACGGTAGCCTATATGCTAGCGATCAAGAAAACCATTCGGTACCAAGAAAAAGGTAATATATAATAACATCGTGTTCGTCTGTATCTCAAAATATTATTACATAGCCCATTTTTCTTGTTTCCACATATTTTCCACTTATTTATCATTATTGGTAAGCGAGGTAAATTTTTTGTTATATACGAGTTATTCTTGCGATAATTTACTTAAACGGCGTTTATTTTATTTTACCGTTTGTTCCTTGTGCGAATTGTTTTAAAGTAAGAAGTGATTGACCATAATCAATATAATTATCAAGCTCTTAATTGAAGAATTCTTAGATTATTATCAAGTTATTACTTGATAACCAGGTCGACATGCCGGCGCCACAGACGAAGATCGCGGTGTCCTCAACAGCAAATACAACAGCGGCAAGCGGCGAACTTGCGTGAGAGGCGTCGGATGCAGTCCATCAATGACGCCTTCGAAGGCCTTCGAGCACACATACCAACACTTCCATATGAGAAAAGGCTATCCAAAGTTGATACACTGAAACTGGCTATTGGATATATCGGCTTCTTAGGGGAATTGGTCAGTGAAATGTTTTTGGTTTTAAACTATCTTATCTAAATTATCTATAGGTATTTGATTATTTTACTTAAACCTTCATTTTCTAAAATTATCGTGGACCTAAACATTTTTAATCGTAAGATATTCTATAGAAGATTTCTTATAACTAAGTATATAATTAGTTTTTTAAATTTGTTCTTGAAAATAAGTTGTAAGCTTTGCCCTTGCTTTTTCAGCCTTAAATTATACATATGAAAAATGTGTAATATTTCCTGCTTGTCACATGTACTCCAGATTACTGACAAAGTTATGAAAATTAAACTACTATAGACCCCATAAAATTTGTTATAAATATATAACATTAAAATATAGATATTTTTATAACAAATAAGAATTTTTTATAACAAATAAGATTTTATATAACAAATAAATCATTCAAAAAACATAGTCCTATTTCTGGAGGTTGTTTAGAGGATTAATTTTATAGGCATAGTACCCTAAAAATATTAATTCCGACAGAGGTATGTACTTTTTTATTCTTAAATAATTAACTAATAGTATGCTTTGACTGAAAAGCAAATATATGTAGGCACTAATGTCCATTTTATTGCTCACCCTTTACTAAACCAAGGAAACCCCGATGTATTATGTGGTTCTAAATCTTAGTTAGGTACTTTAATAAAAAAGAATAAATACCTACTTAGGTACATTAAAGTTAAATCACAAACGGCAGGATACGGCTTAGTAGGCTATGTGAAGTTTAAGCAATATTAATTTTTTTAACCTCTTTCTTTACAATACATTAATTTTATTTTATTATTAATTGCAGGAGATGGATAGCTTAAATTGATAGCCAGTTGCATCCCAGTCACCTAATTTGATAAAGATTACATACTATACTTACTTAGTTTTTATATTACCACTTACCAAGCATATAATTTTATCTGTATTAATAAATTAATGTAAGTTTTATTACCCAATCATACAAATCTTCATCTAATTTATTGCCTGAAAATTCCGGTTTTGGTTTTAATGCTGTTATATACCTAATAAAGGTAGTTTTTTATCACAAACAATCCCGCGGCTTTGCTATAAGTAATACGGCCTTCCCATACACGGATTACATACTATTTGAATATTTGTTTTAATTTTAAATCTCTAATTCACTTTTAAAACCATACATTTCTCATAGCTAAACAAAAAATGTTATTTTAGCGTTACTTGTTTTGCAACTTTTTTTTATACAAAACATTATCCTTTTTTAACTTTATCTCGGCAATACTATAGATATCGCAAAAATTAAATATGTAATAGTAAATGTATATTTACCCAGATACGCGCTGATAGAACAACACCGGAAACAATGCTCAGTGGAGTCTCAAATAACCAAAACACAGATCAAGAACAAAAGAAAATCATCATTAGAGGTAATTCATTTCATTTTCTCCATAATTTGTTATAATTAATAACTTTATTACCAAACTGAAAAAAAGGAAACATCAACATGATAACCAAGTTTTGAACAAACACAACTCTCCTAAATATTTTTTTATTCATTTTAATTAAATCAATTTCTAATAATTTAACATTTTTTTAAAGAAATCTTTTATTTTAGTTTCAAAATCATTCGGAACGTTCCCGAAACAAAACTATAAAAAATATGTACCTAACTCATTGCTCTTTTAAAATTTATATACATCACCCACATCTCACGAAGAAATCGTATCCCTGCATATATTTTGTCTATAATGTATCTGTATAATAATATATGCAGTAATTATTTAACTATTTATTATTAGAGATTCTCTCCTCCTAACCCTGTGTCAGGGTCGTCGTGCCGGGTCAAACAGTGCCAGGCCCGGCCCTCTCTGATGCATTTTGTTTGTGCACCTTTTGACGATCGATACATTGCTAATGTTGCGGAACACAATGAATTAGAATATTTTTTCTTATTTTTTTATAAAAACCGATGTAAATCTTTTAATTCATTTTATAAATGTAACTGTTCACGGAAGATGGTTAGTAAAAAAATATTAAGAAGAAATAAAAAACAAAGAGAAATGAATATGAAAAACTAAAAATTTTACTTAAAGTATAGTCGATGTTCAAAAATCGGATGAACTTAACTTTTTTGCTTATTTATTTATTTTATTAAATTAAACATTAGAAGCAGTTAAAGAAAAATATTTAGCAAACGTTGGTTAAAGTATAGCGTAATAAAATAAAGTAAATTTGAAATGCATACTTTTATTTAAAAAGTTTGAAGAATTTTAATTAACTCAATCGTTATTGTTTCCACTATGTTTAAAAATATATCTGTAAGTTCAATATCTACTAATCCTAATAACTATACATATCAACCACTAACCAATAAAGTGTTAACGATTTTAACGAAAACTTGACTTGAAAGATATATTTTTATCTTATCTTTCAATCCAAAAAAATATTTCTATTAATTTTGTAATGATGAAAACGTCTTGGATTATTTATTTTTCTCTACAGTTACCGAATGAATTAAGGTTTTTTTGTCGATATTTTTCATATAATGCCGTAAAAATTTGTGCCTCAAATTATCATCAATAAAATTAATATCGCGTGTATTCTGTTGTTATCATTGATGGTCCAACGTCCAGGTGCCATCGTCGCTTTGTTCCCACGGGCGCATTGCGTGACTCGTCAGTGAAAAAGCATCCCAGAGAACTGCGGAAACTATTGTGACATTAATTGAAAACATTCTCTGCAATAATCTTCTTTGCGTGACCTGTTTTTATTTGCCCCAGCATAGATAAACAAAAAAATGCTTTAGAGCCTAACACTTAAATTCTAGGTAAACAAGAAAATCATAATCTAAATAACATTTTCTTAACATGTACATGTGGTCAGGTCAGATGTATTTATTATATATCATTTGTTATTATAGAAAATAAAGCTATTAATTAAATTAAAATTTTATCTTACCTTAAGTTGAATACAATAATAATTAGGAATTTACAAAGGTTAATATTATTTTAATATACCTACGTTTTAAAACTAAATGATTTACAAAATTTACTGAGCAACTTCTCTCTTAGAATCAAGAATAAATAGAAAACAATACATGGTAACGAATAAAATCCATTATAAAGCGAGAGAAATATAAACAAGGGTGTCAGCTGTATTGCATTTGCGAATCACACCATAGCAAATTGAGAGCTAGCACTTTGTAAACGGGGAGGCGGAGTATATTAGAAAACTATTAAACTATCACCCTTCTGTCAATTCGTATTTAATACGTGATTTGTAATGCGCTTAACATTATAGCATATATTAAGTGTAACGTGTTTTAAGTAAATTGCCTAATCATGTACATTGTCATAAATTTTTAAAACTTAAAAAAATAAAGTAAACTTTTCTCAAAATTATATTATTATATATTAAAATAAAGTCGTACGTAATTTCTCATTAACATTGCTTACGAGAGAATATTTATATTATTTTTGCACAGCTTCTAATCTCTTTTTCAATTAATAAAACACCTTATCGAAGTGTAATGTAGGATTTACATATAAATACCGAGATAATCTCGCACGTGCGCGGGCCCCTTCTACCTCTTCAAGTTTTGTTTACAATGCTGTTCAAGTAACACAAAAAGATCGGTTAAACATTCATATACTACGGACTGGCTGAAATTTGTTTTAAACAATCAACATTTTATGAAGATTTATTGTTTCTTGACAATAAATTATTAAAATTCTTTTGATATATTACATTCTTTAGTTTTGTAGTGCCTTTTTAATTATAAATATTATATATATTCCTAAATTATCATGCCAATAAAAATTTTATTAGCTCGACAAATTTACGATGCAACCGGCATACCGACGGTAGAAGTGGATATGGTGACTGAATTGGGACTTTTCCGAGTCGGAGTCCCGTCAACGGATGATAAGAAAATTGCTGAAGCTTTTCAACTACGTGATAATAACCCTGCTGAATATGATGGAATGGGTGTATTGAACGCAGTTAAAAACATTAACACTATAATTGCTCCTGAGCTTATAAAACAAAATCTTGAAGTGACTTTGCAAAAAGAAATAGACCATTTCATGATTGCTCTAGATGGAACAGAAAATAAGTCAAGACTTGGAGCAAATGCAATTATGTGTGTGTCTTTAGTAGTCGCGAAAGCTGGCGCAGCCAAGAAAGGTGTTCCTCTATATAGACATATTTCTGACCTGGCTGGTGTAGCAAGTATCATATTACCAGTACCGCATTTTACTATTTTGACGGGTGGTGTATTAAGTTGCAACGGATTACCATTTCAAGAATACTGTATTATGCCTACAGGAGCTTCATCTTTCACTGAAGCGATGCGAATAGGAACTGAAATTTATCAATACGTGAAAAAGATAGTAACTGCCAAATATGGAGTTGAAGCCTCATACGTAAGTGACTCAGGTGGTTTTGCAGTACCATTAGAAAGTCATCGGGATGCATTGGTTTTGCTTACGGACGCGATTAAGCAATGTGGTTATTTTGGTAAAGCGGAGATTTCTATCAATGCTGCTGCTACCGATCTTTTTAAGGACGGAGCATATGATCTTGAGTTCAAAAATCCCAACTCTAATCCCCAAGATTATATGTCATCAGACAAACTTGCTGAAGTATATTTAGATAACATAAAGGAGTTCCCTGTAATTTCAGTGGAAGACGCTTTTGAATTTGACGATTGGGCTGCTTGGTCCACTTTGACTGCGCGCACCCAAAATCAGCTCTTCGGTAATGATTTGACTCAAACTAACTTGCGAAGAGTTGGTCTGGCGGTAGAAAAGAAAGCTGGTAATACTATAGGTCTTAGACTAAACCAAGCAGGCACTCTTACTGAGGTAATTGAAGCCTACAAGTTATTAAAGACGAATGGATTTGGCATTGTCGTATGTGACCGATGGCGAGACACGGATGATTTATTCCTAGCAGATTTAGTTGTGGGTTTGTCAGCAGGTCAAATAAAATGTGGTGCACCAGCTCGATGCGAACGTGTTGGAAAATATAATCAAATAATAAGAATTGAAGAAGAATTAGGTGCATTGTCCAAATATGCTGGAAAAAATTTTCGTGGCCAAATGTAGTTTTTTCAAAGCTTTTACATTGTTTGTGATTTTGGTTTTATCAAATAATAGGTTAATATAAAAAAATGTGTTTTTTATGTACGTGTTAGATTTCCTTAAAAAACATAAATTATTTACCCCTTAGATACTTATATTGCTTAATCGATACTAAAATTGCGACAAGTGGTCAAATTGCCGGAAATAGACACTATAATTGACATTAATTATTAAAACTCGGAAAAAAGGTGACAGTGCCGTTAAAAAATACTACAGGTGGTACATACATACTAACTCATACATTGTTTAGGATAAATTAAAGATATTAATTCTGTATATACGGTGAAATTACTAATTGCAAAGATCAAAATCAATATCTTTGCCGACAGTGGTATAGGTCAGCATTTTAAACTTTCTCTAAAAACATTTGAATGTTTCAATTAAATGACTCGAACACCACGCACCTTGTGAAATTAGTAATAAAATATAAGTATTATCATAAAATAATCGAGTGGAACAGGTCATCCCTATCTGTGGGTGTAAACTCCGGGGCTAAGGGCCATAACAGCGCGCACGTGCGTTACCCTCCATAACCGCACCCCATCATACCACATTCGCAAGTTTAGTTAGCCCCCCGGGTACACTCAATTCTAAATAATTGTAGATAAATACAACTCAGCTTACACTCACTAAGGGATTGAGATGAAAGCATTGAGTGTTTATAATTAACATTATAACTAAAACAAATAGGAGGATGGTTAAAACTCGGAAATTATGAATTGTTAGGTAAGTAAATATGGTTCACTACAGCCATTTTTATAAAAATCCATCTTTAAGCATAATTGTTTTTTTTTCATTTGTATTTTTTAAATTTTAATCTGGACCTTTTGATTTCAATTCGTTGAATTTGTTTCTATTGCTCAGGAATATATAAATGAAAAACATATGAATTCTCAAGTAGTAAAATATTAAATTTAAATTCTTACACTGTCTTCTATTTGTTTTCTATTCTATTATCTAGAAGAAAGGAACAGTGGTGTGGACCACAACAGTACACACTACTGTTACGACACTAGTAACCTAGAATCATAGTTAAATCTTTTTTAAATAAAATACACAGTTTAATGTAAATAATTACTTTGCGACAGTTTCTCTCCAAAATTTTGGCGCATAATTTGTGGATAAATTTCTCAAATTAATTTTGTTTGTCAAAATTACATAGATATGTAAAGGAAATTATTGATAAGTCATTGATATGTCTACGACAGCAAAAGCTACATACCAAGTAACAAAGATGAAGTTTGGAAAGATCACTTTAGAATAAACAAAAGCGTAGTAGGTAAATCCAAAAAATATTAGTTTTCTTTCAATGAATACTCGTGGAAATCTTAGGTCTCATTAAGATCACTTTATGACCCGTAACAATACAAATTCTAAAATACTCCCGAAAACCATTTTAATCATTATCAATAAATTCGAGTGATCTTATCGGGATTAGAAATTTTAAATGAATTTCATATAAAATACATGACGTTTGTATCTATGTAATCTTAACTGTTCCTTTCCCTTGGAGGGAAATTTGCAATATAAATATTCTTATTCATCCACTGTTAGCATTAAACTTTCTTTGAGCAGGTATATGATTATTTAAGATTAGTGTGTGAAAAATGCTTTATATGACGCTATATCTACACCTAAAAGAAATTAGTGCAACTTTCGGACCAAGGCAAACACATAATAAAGTATAACGTTAACCGATGTTGATGATTTTGCCTGAGCTTGTTTACAAAAAACCTTTTCCAACAATAATTGTTTATAAATATTAAATAGATATAGATATCGATAATCTTGGTAATTGTCTTTAAAGCAATCCTTTATTTTTTCTTTTTGGTTTTAATTTGTATATTTGGCAGTTTTTCAGTAAAATATATTTAAAAATTTAAAGGTTTCTTCAAAAACATAAACTTAGGACAACTACAAGCTAAACGTCAAACAAAAGAGCATTTTCTAAATCGGCTTGTAAGTAGATAGTATACCTATTTACAGCTTTTTCTACCATACAAAAAACCACCTCTATTTCAATAGGTAAATCTTGTTATAGATAAGTATTTACGTAGTTTGTTGTTTCAGGTAGCAATTTTCAAGCCCACTCGCTTTCTTGGTCGCGTAGGGGAGAAAGACCGTCCGGTGGAACTTTACACGCCAAGATATGGGTTCCAGAAGACCCTAGGTTTTTTACCTCATCCACGAATGTCATCGAGAAAGAAGAGCTCAGATAAAAATACCTCAAGTATACCCTTACCTGACTATTATGTCGTGATCTCCATTGGAAGCGAATTTACAGGAAAGCTTAATGTAGTAACAAATTTGACAGTATTTACTGTAGTTACAAATTGATACACTCATTTGTTGTTTCATTTCAATTATAGTACGGAAATATTTTATAAAAATTGTAAAAATCTCACTAAAATGTATATTTTAATTGGATTTAACTTGAAGTTTTTCATTGGTTGTTGTTTATATAATATTCATTCATCATATAATCAATCCTTATTATTTTGTATTTATCAATGAACATAAGGATGTATATATACTACGAGATACTATTCTCTTACTCAAAAGCAGTATGGAACAACATTGTTTTAACCTTACTCACCTACTTCTGAGTATGTAATTTTAATGTTTGTATTTATTTTAAGTTAACAGTTTTTCTAGTCATAATCACTTATTCAAATTGATAAAAAATATTTATCGGGTAGAAAAAGATATTCCTAAGTCTTAATTAACAATCTGCAATTTGCCTTTATATTTTAATATGTAATATATTCACTGCCGCACAATATTCCTGCTTGTTAACTAAATTAAATTATGATAATTAAATATTATATCAATTACAATAAAAGTATACATTACTAACAACTTGTATTTTATTTTTGTTGTTTACCATCTACGAAGGTAAAAAAAGTATTAGGTTCTTAGAAGATTGTTATTTTTATAGAACATAAATCTACTTAGATACGTGTGTCGCATTAATTTATACTTTGTTATTTTGACTCTACACTACAATTTACCTACAAGATAAAGATAAGTTTTCCATTATGGAATTTCTTAAAAGAAATTTCTATTTTTTTTTAATATTTTTAATTGTCATTTCTTAAAATTTCCCTAAATATTAAACTATATACCTACTATGTAGGAAATATATACTATGAAGATAACTATGCTGTAACTATAAAATATACATATACTATGAAGGTAGGTAATTGTTCAAAAAAATACTTGTTATTATAAAAACAACACTAAATCTGAAATATGGTACAAATTTTTTACAGCTAATATAAACCTTATCCACGCAAAATTCTTTCTGTAAGAGAAAACTATATTAATACACATTACGAGATTAAAAAATAATAGGTGTGGAAATATTTACTTTCTATTAACTCTGTTCCTGTTCATTTAAAGGTATAGGACAATTTTCTTAAAAAAAACTACTTACATTTATATTCAATGGCTGCGTTTAAATCTTCCCGTTCAATTACTAATTTTATTTCATGTATGGTTTCAAAAACTAAACATAGGTCAAAAATAATTCTAAATTAATTTTTATAAGACCTAAACAAAAATTTGTTCATTTTAGAGGATAGGAGATTCATCTAAACATTTTAATTATTTATTTTGTGCTATACATCAAATTTATAGGTATTCGCTTCTGCGTTTTTTCGATATATCCTTATATACACTAAGATAATTTTTCCGACTAATAACTTGTAACTACAGACATATTGCCCTTAACCACTTAATTTAGGTAGGTACATACAAAATTTCTTATTTCACCTTTATAGATATTAAAAATACGTGTAATAAAACGTTTAGTCAAAAGTGAATTAAGCATTAAAATATTTTGTAAGATGAAGATAAAATTTTAACGTTAGGTTTATTTTTTGTATTAAATATATATCAAACATTTTAATACCTTTATATTTGTTCTTTAAGGATTTTTATAATAACTATATAAATGGATCTTAAACCTAACAGCTATAACTAAGAATTTGATATTTTCAGTGGATTTTAAGCCTACTCACATAAAAATAATGCTATTTCAGAGGGTTGCATAGCCTACTACGATCAGTTTTTCACTTTTTTATTTATAAGGAAAACAGCCATAACAATAGTTGAAAAAATATTTCAAAATATTATTTTCGTTTACAATGTACGTTTTATATTTTGATTCCCTACATTATTAATCGTTCTACGTCGAAAATAAACCATAAAAAAGTAAGTAACACAATAATGACCAAAGCCAGTTAAATAGATTTTGTTGCATAATTTCACATGTACCTACCTACTATGTAATTTTATACTTATGTTAAATAGAATTTTAAAACAACCTGGGTATCAAAAATCATGATAAATTAAGATAGCGTTCATAGGTTTTTAATGTACCTACCCAACATGGATCAAATAATCAATTTAAGTAAGTGGCGAAGGTAATAGGGATATAATTAATGAATAAAAAACTGAACTAAAATGATACCTATTTTGGCTTTTTGTTGGAAAGTCTTAAACAGCAAGAAAAACCATAGGAAAAAATGTTAGTAGTAAGTATTAGGAAAAGTAGGATATGGAAACGATATTAATAGACGAATACATTCCTAGTGATTTAAGATTAATCTTTATTTTTAAGGTGTGAATCTAAAATAAAAAGTATATAAAATTAACAAAAGAGATCGGTACTGATATTATGA
This sequence comes from Danaus melanippus, assembly GCA_010014825.2. Taxonomy (NCBI): domain Eukaryota; kingdom Metazoa; phylum Arthropoda; class Insecta; order Lepidoptera; family Nymphalidae; genus Danaus; species Danaus melanippus. The sequence goes on along the minus strand of JAAAKD020000207.1, from coordinate 8,284,496 downwards.
AGCTTCCAAAATAATTTGGTGCGGTAAAAAGACTAAATAGAAAATACTCAGGGCGGAACGTGGTACTGGATCAATATGAAGCCGAGATACGGATTGGTTACAGGTGTTGATTCCCACCGCCTCCTCACACAGCTACCACGACTGTAAAACCAAGACCCCAGTCTACTGAACAGTAACAATTGTTTTATACTCGTGCCATTAGTTTCTAAACATTTCATTCAAAGAACTCGTCAAGTATAACGATCTTTTAAAGATTTGAGCCATAAATTTTGTCAAAACGTGTAGGTAGGTTTTAGCTAAACTATTATAATATAAATATATTCCAGACTTGCTTGTATCAGGTTTGAAGTTAATGCACAATTCAATTGTCTCATTGTATATATACATTGATATTATGAATACGACTATTACAATATTATCTTGTATCTATTACACATTTAACTATTGTTTCTTTAAGTAGGTTAACTCTTTGTTGTTTATTTGGGGTTCTTCAATTGCTTTTGATTAAAATTCAAGAACGATTTTAAAATAATTTATTACTCAAATAATTAATATGGACTGTATGCATGATACAAAAAAAAACTTGTAATAAAAATGACACTAATAAACAAATAATTATAATAATTATTAAACTTTTTGGTTCTATAATTTTATAAGGCAATATAGTTTCGCAATTTTAAATATATTCAAACATAACAACTGGGTTTCCATACAAGTAGTATTTAGCTACCCAATACTAATTTTGATATCAATTTTATATACTATAATTACTATTACTGTACAGGTGATGCCTACTCTTAGATAAATATGTTAAGCCAAGTTACCAACAAATTCGAAAGACGTCATATAGTATCCTTCCGTTACTGGGAAAACGCATAATCCATATTCAATAATATTGCAATATGTTTAAATCAGTAGTATATTCAGACAAACAAAAAAGTCCTTTCAAAAAAAAAAATAATTCATCAACAAGACGGTAAACCAGTAACACAGTGCTTATAATAGTTGAGTTACAAGCAAACGTATTACTTAAGTGTAGCATGTGAGTGTGGTTATAAAGCTTCAAGTTGTATTTCATGTGTTTTATTTATATAATTCAACATTGTTTTAATTAACATACAATTTCAAATAATCACACAATCTCAGCAATTAAATGGATGTAACTTCATCTACACAATTGTAAGCAAGTTATGTACAAAACTATATGAATCTTTAATTTTTATAACATCACACTAATAACCAACCACTGAGGCACACTAATCCTATACAATTTAATATTTTACGTCTTAAATGTGGGAAAGGGTTTAACAAACTCCACATTACCTAGGTACCATAACAAATCCCCTACTAAATAATTTTAAAACCAAATTCTATTAAAACATTATTTATCTCCTTAACCTAAGAAAACCTAACCTAGTTTCAAATTCTCACTAACAGCCATTGATTGACATATTGTTTTCTTGTATGCAACGAAGGCGACAATATAGTAACAATACATATATATGTACTTAGTGATTATACTATATTAATTCACTGAGTCAAATGAAAAGAAAAATAAATATAAAAGAAGACTATGATTATTATAGATATATCAAGAGCCTCACAATTACAAATATATAATAATAAATATAATTTTGCTTACAGGTATTAGTTTTTAAGCTAGCATTTAGAATTGTTTTGATTTTTTTTCTATAGAGATAAGTGGAGAATCTATATAAAAATGTTTGTATATACTTGCTGCTATTTTTTATTTATTGGTGTTTCTTAATTTTATGTAATGTCTGTTAGAACTTGACCCTAAAAGTCCTTATTGCACATGTGGTGGTAACATTTTCATTACTTTCAAAAGAACTGGTTTATATACAAGCGCCCAAGGCAAGAAAAGAACAAAGCCCGAGAAATACAGACTGGCATATATTTGCCACCATTTGGAAAATACTTTGAGATCAAATGGAATTAAACTCCAACCCATGAAAACAATAGTGTAAGTTTTAAGAATGCCGTACAATAAGTATTTTGCTGGCGAAGCCCAAAGTTTATGATAGTAATCGGACTTTGAGAGTATACCTTCCAATTCTTTTTCCATATATATAATAATAAATTCATTGAAAAACGTCATATAATAACCAGACCGTGTTCCATGCCATAAAGCCAGAAATACTAAAGTGAAAAATTGACTAAGATTACGGTTACCAAGAAATTTAAGGCGTTTGTAAATGTATTCTGCAGCAAAGTGGTTAGTGTTACAATTAAAACTGTCAATATAGTGCTGAAACTTAGTGGCTCCTTCGAATCTCATTAATTTAATGTTGTTACAGCCATCCCATCTTGTTACTTCTCCATATTCTGTCTTTTTTATGCCATTGTATGACAGACCAAATCTTATACAGGATGCTGTAATAAAAATAGTATTATTCTAGCATGTAAAAAGTGTTTATTACAACAGTTAAAATAAAATACAGAGAAAAATATTATAAAGGTGTAAAAAAAACTACTCTTATTTCTTTTGCGAAACATTGCTTTTAAAAGACATACCTTCTGTAAGTAACCAGCAGGAGATATATTTATAAAGAGCAAAATGTGCCCATAATCCACTGTAGAAGTGACGATAAATTATGGAAGTATTATAAAATTCTTCAGAAAGCATGTAATTCATGCTGAAAACAGATACTGAAACAATGAGTTTAGTATAAGTATTTATACCTATGTAAAAATTATATAATCTACTAGTTTGTTATCTATTACTATCATAAAATAATATTTGTTAATTAGTTAATGAGCTACTAGCAAATCAAAAATTTTGTACTTACTGCCAACTTGAAATGCAATTAAATAGATCATGCCTTGTATAAATCTTTTCAATGCCTGTCCTTCTAACATTGGTGCTTCTTTCTCAATGGGGAATTTGTCAGAAACAAAGTCGATATATCTTCTAAATGAAAATATGGGACCCACAAGGAAACAAGCAGGGAAATAAACAAAACCAATAAGTTCTAAGAAAGTAGGTGGATTTGTGAGGGCTGTTTTTTTACTATTTTCCGAAAGAGTTTCTCCACTTTTCATTTTGTGACCATCCCATAAATCAAATGATAGGGCTATGAGTTTTAAAGTTAAGACACAATGTGGCATTGTCCAGGTGATATCATAATCTTCTGATTCCGTCTGTGCATACCCAATCAAGAGATAAGTCATATTAAAAATAAATGTTATTATAGCATTCTCCTTACTTGGACCAAATAATTTTGTTGTGACATAAATAACTATTGCCGGAATAGCATTATGATAAAATGAAAGGCCAAAGTTATAGAGAGCAATATCAAGACCAGCTCCAATGAAAAAAAGGTGTCTGTATTCTTTGTATACTTTGATATATTTATTATATATAATCCCTAATGGATACCCTAATAATATAGAAATCAATAGCTTGAGGGCAGGTTCAGTTGTACCAATTAAATAAGCTGCATATGGTACAGGACTTATACCTATCCAACTCAATAGGGAAAGTAAAATTCCTATCATTTTGATTTACCTGAAATAAATATATATATATTATTAAAATTTCCTTCTTATGACTGTTTTATAAATGATGGTTTAATTATTTAAATTTTATAATTCACTGCCACAGTTGCTTACAATATTATATTACTACTGTTACCATCATAAATCACAACACTTTAAATTTATTAGTAGTAGTAACGATTTTAAAATTATGTCCAAGTTGATGATTTAGATAATGATAATCTTTTTTGTATATTATAAAAACATTATATCGTAGATACTCCTATATGAATAAGCACATTGTTATAGAATTACGGTTATTCAAGGTTTTCAGATAGCTTTTACCGAAACGTATATGAAATGAATAGTCAAAAAATTGAGAAAAATATTTGAATAGAAATTTTGGTAAACTCTTTAAAATTTAATGTTATTATTTTAATTTGATAATAAGTAATGGACAATAAAAAATCTAAAATTTAACTTACAGTTAATAAATTTGCATGTGTTGACTTAACTTAAATGTAAATTGTTATGTATTCACTCTTAGTGATGGATAAATAGGACGATAAAAGAAATGAAATTTAATATTGCAGTATTATATAGGTATGTAGGTATAGTGGAATATAGCAATGTCATATAGTTGCCATGTAAAATTGATACGGACTACAAAACTAAGGTTTTTTTAAATACAAAAATGTATATCATTGTGAATTTAACAATATGTTTTACAATTTATATGTATTTTTTTTATAACCTTTAGTGACGTGGTAGTAGTATTGAAAAGTGTTGAAGTGTTTGTGTTATGGAATTTCAATTATGCGAATTAGTTCAAAATATATGAAAAATAAAAAATATCTGATATTTTTATTTCACATATTATTTGATTTCAACTTTTGAATAGATTAAAAGTTTGATGGATCCTCTAACTAAGAGGATGCTAATATCTGTTACTATGTATATGAAAATTACATAAATCACTATTAATTTTTGTGTTAATTTTTGTATAGAATTTATTTTATAATTATTATTCTAATAATAAAAATAAATATTAAAACAAAAATTGACATTATGACACAATACTTTCTCTTATTAAACTTAACTTTTAAGATTAAAAAATATTAATTAACTATAATTAATTAAAAAATATAATGCCTATTTAATAAATATTACGAAGTTTGGTTGATCACCATTTTAATTTCTTACCCATTCAAAAAATATATTTGTATCGTTTTCTTTACTCTGGCTACACAGTAAAGTTAGAAAAATATAACTTAGTCCTTTATTTCCCTTTTGTAAGACTGTTTTCCTAATTTTTAAAAGTACTACCAATATGGTGTATGTTAAAGGAGGTAATAATTGCTATTTAACAACTGCGTTTTAATTCAATAAACTAACATTAAAAATAAACATTTCATTTTATATCAGGCCACGTCAGTTTTGGTTTTGCGTAGGGGTCTGGAAAGTTATCATAGGATCATGTTCTTATAGCTAAACTTATTTACTCAAAATATACATAAAAAGCACATTCTATTAATAATGTACTATTAATTTAAATAAATGTTTTTAAAATTGTCAACATTGAATATCGTTTCATTAACATTTTATTTAAAATTTTTTGTATATCAGATCAGAATTTTGTTCATTGTTTTTTTGCCTGGTGTGATTTACCAAACAGATTTGAAAACTATATTTAAGTGTGTGATTATTGTCAATTTTATATTTTTCTGTTGTTCAACTTTATTAAAATATTAATTTTTCAAATTTCAGATGGAACAGTGGTGAATAGAAGAGATTTCAGTATTTTTAGGTGGTTTTGGGGAATTGTTAATTTCTTTTATCTGCTGTAAGTAATTATTATAGCAATTCTTTAGAGATTCCCAGTCCCTGGTTTGAATTCATTAAGAAAAGTTATGGGTTAATAAAAACAACTACTTTTTATTACCATCTCTATATTGGTGAATATACACTATTTGAATTTCATTGGTCTATAGACAAATTTTATGTAAAACTTATTATATGTTATAAAATTTATACTTTTAATTTTTTAAAATAGTTGAAAATGTATATACCTCTGGCTTGTTTTTTTTAGTGTGATTATACTCTTTAATAAACATCAAAATATATATCAAAATAAAGTGTAAAACTATTTATTAATATGAAATAATATGACTTCTTTTTGTGTCATGTTATGATAAAATTTATTTAAAATCACAATGGTGTGCTTTTGACCTTAAAAGATGCGTGAACAACAGTTTGAAATTAGAGTCAAGCTATATAATTTGAGCAAAATTTAAAGAATTTTGGATCAGTTTGAGATAAAGTGTTGGAAAGTGATTTTGTGCCAGTCGTTGGAGTAAGTTGTTAAGCATATATTTTTGTATTTAATCGTTAATTTTTTTTAAATTGCTATAATAAATGTTAGTGTCCATAGATGTCATATTACATCAACTTAATCTGTTGTGAGAAAAGTGAGTTATATTATTTTTATAGATTATGTGTGATTTAGTTACTTCTCTCGCGTCACTCCTCCGTCATATTCAATACACGAGAGCCAGAGGAGTGACACAATTTTGTTTCGTGAAATATTTAATGTATGAAGGCTTCTTTTTATTTGATTTAGGTACTTTAGCCTAATCAGACATCAAGGCGAGTGTTAAAAAAACAAAGAAGAGAAGAGAGGTTAGAAAAAAGCGTCAAGCTGAAAAAAGATGCTACCAAAGAATTAAAAAAAAAGAAAGACTGAAATATAAAAATAAAAATGAAAAAGGACAAATAAAAAGCATATATGGCTGAAAGGGAAGAAAAAACAATCAGAAAAATATTGAGAGCGAAGTCTAGAAAACACAAAGATCGCGTAAAGCTGATATTCTTTAAGTTCATTTTTTAACTAGCCTCATGATATACTTGCTATTGTAATATAAAAAAAATTCAAATACTGTAATTTATAGACTTTTTTTTAAATATTAGTACTCTTTCATAGTAAATAATCAATGGTATGTCATTTCCCTGCTTTAATTTCTCACTACTCTGGCAACACATTTTTCTCTGGTGCTTAAAAAACTGAAAAACATTGGAATAATCTTCTGGTCCCTTTCATTACAAATTTAAAAATAGTGTCAAATAAAGAAATAATAAATATTAAATGGAACAGATAACATTTTCTTCTGGGACACAAAAAATTCAAATAGCGTATATTCACCCATATCTATTTATATAAAAAATAACAACTACAAGATATTAACATTGAAAACTTGGTGGTTTACCAAAATATAATTTTTTACTCTATAATTATAAATCTTGTGCTGGATATTTTTAGAGTTTTTGTAAACAGAAAAACATCATTATAATGGACATTCACTCCACCTTAAATACTTATGACTTAGTGCCTAAGTCTTGATGTCACCACATCTATTTTAAGGACTACTTTTTGCTTTTATTTTTGTATTCTTAATTTTAACTGCCTGCTGTTCATTTAATTAATATTTGTTTTTTAATCAGTTTTCAGACACTCATAAATCCCAACTTCAACAAACATGGTGACAAGTATGTTAGAGACTTCCGACCTCCTGGCAGCGGGTAGGTGAAATGTTTTTGAAACAACAACTTTACATTGCAATAATTACCATTTAAATGATTAAGAAGTTTCTTTCCAGTAATTGTATTACTTTGATAAAGTATAGAAATTATATAGCTTATAAATGTGCATAAAAATTAATAATAAAATTATTTATTTCTGTAAGAATTGTTAAGAAACTAAAGTTTTCAACTATAAGTGGCATAGTGTGTAGAGAATTCCATATGTAGTGAAAATGCACAACTAGATAATTTTGAAAAATTATGTAGGACTAAAATACTATCAGTTGAAAAATCAGTTTGTGATTATTGGTATGTATTGGTTTTTAATGTTTTTTGGTCCAAAATCTGTGACAAAAAGTTAATTTGATGTAACATGACATATGTTTGCAGTCAAATAATGGAGATAATCAAAAATCAAACTACTTTATTACAACATTTGAAAACTTACAAATAGTGAATTAAATATTATTACACATTATCTTTTAAAAGTACTTTAGTATTTTAGTTATACATGTATATATATGTACATATATCATCATATAAGTTGTAAGAAATAACTTTTAATGAAGATGAAGAAATGACGCTGTTGACCTAATTCAGATTATAATTCTACTTTTCTCTCCTTTGATAATGTTATTGAAAGTGTAAAGCAATTTACAAGATGAATAAGACAAGAAGGCATGGAGTGTGTTGCCTTCAGTAAGTTGCATCTTAGATTAATTTAAAATAGACCCTCTTCATTTGTGTTAAAAATATCATCACTAGAAAAATGTCTTAGAACATCTGGCGTTTCACACCTTTTGTATAGGGCTACATCCACACATAAGTAATATTGTAAGATGTAGAAATCCGACAAATCTTAATGAGGCTATAAATCTAGCAGTATCAGAAGAAAAAATCCAACATCAGTCAAAGGATGCTTTTAAAAGGGACATCTTTACTAATTTCCTTTATAAAAAAATATACAAAAGAGGATTAGAAAAAGAAATGCATATTATCTCCAATTACAACTATTAATTGAAAACTAGATCCGTACATTATTGTTTCTTGTTCATGCAGTTTGGACACTATGAACATATATTGAGGACATTTATTTTATGTCATATGCTAATAATTCTAATTCTTTTTAATTTCAGGCCTCCAAAACCTCCATCAAGGAAGTTTGGTGGTTTTGGCCCTTCGGGTTCTGGTCCTGCCCCGCCACCAATGGGAGGTGGATGTGGTTGTGGATGAATTGATATAATAATTTGAAAATTCTACTACACATGCTTATAGTATTTCATATTTTTTTTTATATCTTTTTCATTAATTATATAAATGTTCTCTTGCTTAAATATGTTGCATTGTAATCGTTATTTTAGCTTAATACAAATATATATATATATATATATAGACTGTGTATAACCAACCTAGAAGGGGCTATCATTTAGATATTAATTCAAGGTTTCTCATAATATTCCTTATATACAGAGTTTGATATTAAACCTATATTGCAATATGTTATTATATTTTGTTAACTGATGTCAAGGCAAATGGTAATAAGTGTCATTGAATGCTCTGATTAATTATTATTTAAAACAGATAAATTTTATCCTCAGTATGACTGTGATCACAACATAAATTATTATTACTTGTTACAGTTCCTGATAAATGTGTTTTTTCAAGTAAAATTTTTATATACTTTAAAACGATCTTATGTCTTGTATAAATTTATCTATTTCTTTATAAAAAGTAGTGGAGCCATGGAGTCAAAAATAAGATTACATAGAAATTTCCTAATATATGGTTAAACTTGTCTCTTACATATAATAGTAACTAGATAAGTGCTGATAAATAAAAAAAAATAAAACTGTTTGTTGTTGTGTAATTGGTCTCGATATTTAGAAGTATATGATAAAAATTCTTCAAGCATCACTATTAATATAATAATGACCTTATAGCTACAAGTAATAAATAAATAAATAAAAGAAATAATTGGAGAGAATTATTTATTTTTACACACACTATATTATATGAAATGCAACACAATTTATTTTGTGATTGAAAAACATAAGTCCTTATATAAAATAAAATACATAATAATCTGAATATGAAAAGCTTTGGTCAGAACCTTTTTGTGGCCTTAATTTGATTTTTTTTAAGTAACATTCTATACTTTAATGAAAACAAAAAAATATCACATCTAAATGCGGTTACTCATATAAGTTTTTGCAATACTTAAAGGACTAATTTTAACTTAAATGGGTACAATCTAAATTCTAAGCAAACAAGAATAAAAATATATTTCAACAATATGATAAAAACTGTTGGTTACATTATATTAATTTAACCTCACTTGGATACGAAAAGCAATATTAAAGCTAGAGTTGTAATGAAAGATTTAGGGTTCACATTTAGGCAGACTAGAGAATCGTATAGGTAGAACAGCCACAGGTTCTGAGATATTTGGCTTGTTGATATAGATGCTCCATGTCATCTTATCCAGTTCAAAAAGACCTGAAAATATATATTGAGGATATTATTTTATATAGATATTATAATTGATTTAACATCTGAATTTAGTTTTCTCTAAATCATTGTTACATTCTATATAGATAATTTACCGGCAGCAATCGTCTTTATAATGGAGTCCTTTTTTTCCTGGAACACCTGGAAGTCTTGACCAGAAACATCAGATAAAATATTTTTTAAATCCTTTCCGTTTTCTGGAGGTGGATGTGCATGAATAGCTTTTAGCCTAGCCGTGCTACTATCTATGATCGGTCCAATCACTTCCTTCACAGATAGACGTTGGTAACTGTTGACAAATTATTATTTGCACTTTATATACTTTATTTCTATACTACATTATAAAACAACATGTGCTTCTTTGAAATTTAATCCATATTAGTTATAGATATTAGTTATAGATATTTTACGTATAAATTACGTATTTCTATCTTAAAATTAATACACTCTTACATGTTAGTGTGAATCAAAGGTTCATCTACGTAATTGTTGATGTTCAAGACGGATCTGTCCGCTTTGAGATCCGGGGCTACTTCCACGTTGTAAATTTTCTGGTCGCCACATTTATCGGACCATATCATGTTAATAGAAAAGCCATTCCCGATGCCAAGACCCTCATCTCGTAAAATTCTTTCAGCGTCACTAAAGTTCTTAGACGCCAATAAAGCTCGTGTGATAAATGTTCTTGCTGTAATTAGAATTCAATATACAGAAATGTAGTCTTTTGAAGTAAAGAGCTGTTAGTGTTACGTACGTTAGCCATTACATATTCAAGATTGAGTTGCCGGTCGTGCGGTTTCCACTGACCGGAAAATGCAATTTAGGTAGCAATTTTGCAAGTCAGATTAGCTCAACGTGTGGGAATAATTATGAATCATTTATATTACATTTTCATAGCTCTACGTTGTTACATATAGGTATAAATACGTTAAGTTTTACTCGCTCACTTGGATTTATTTTTAAATAATAATTAGTCTTTTGAGGTATATATTATGACGTAATGACGGTAAATTTCCATAAGACAATTTGAGTTTAACTTACGCGTGTTTCCGGGTTTCAATTCTAGAGGGCTAAGTGTGTTTATAGAAAAAACCAAGCCGTTCTCATTATACCCCATTGTATAACCTGGCATATGTCCAGCGTAACAGAGAGAAGCAAATCTTTCTTCAACAGCCTAAAAATTTGAAAATTAATTAATGATAAACACTATAAGTCGTCAAAATATGGAATTTTTAGTAGGATAAATGATAATAAGTTTGTCATAAATCACAAGTATATTTCTTATAACAATTCATTTATTTTTTAATGTCATTGATAGATTTGTGATTTATTTCAAAACTTAAATTTGAGAGTATTATTTGTATAATATATCTACATATATCTAGGTATATATTAAAAAGACTAAATTAAAAAATCGTTCTTTACTCCAAGTTCCTTGTCTTCAGGGTCTGGGATGATATGTGCTGACATTATGTAGAAATGGTTCAGTGTTTCACCGAAAGCGTCTTCAGTATGTGCTAATACGGCCTGTATATAAAAAAAATATTTGAGTCTTATTTCGAGAATTTTTAGTTACTTAATTACATTTTTGTGTTTTCGTAGATGCAAAAATTTATAAGCAGATGAAACAGTTCTTTTTGTTACCTTTTTGGATGACGATGATTTAAGAGTAAGTACTTAATATAACTACTTTTAATATACGCGCTATTGAAGCATCAAAGATATATCAATTTAATGTTTTATGGAACCTATAATACAATAAATATGCACGTCACAGATTGTCGGCATACGCATATCGACTAGTCTGAACAATGCTAAGCAATTATTGTTACAGACTAAATCAATATTAGACCGAAACAAATACAAAAAGTACCATCATTTTAATAAAACAAGAGACCTCTTATACATTTTGTTTTACAATATATTGACAACTCAGGGAAAAACATAAATACATATGTATGACTACAATCACTTATTAGTTTTATTTTTTACTAACACTTTTGTGGGTTTTAACAGCCAGAGAACTGCAACCTCCTGTGTCGTTACGGGGGATATGATTATCGTTAATGGTCCCAATTAAGTCATCCATTTGCAACAGGAAAAGCTGAAAGTAGCAAATTCAAAATTTAGGTAGTAATAGAGAAATGTGATAAAATGAATTTATATCACTTTTTGACATTAAAATAAAATATGTCTGAAGGTTGATGGGATATAACAAATTTAAAAATCAAAATTATGTATATTTTCATGATACAAATTTACTTACAAACAATTATAATAAACGGTTCCAAATATAACTTTTATATAAAGTATTTAAAGTGAAAGTTCTTATTTACAATGAGTATATCTTATGTTAGAAAAAGTAATGATCGTACTTAAGTTATGGTAGTTTTTAAGTTAGAAAAAGTAATGGTCTAAAATAATGCAATAGAGGATTGTAGCTTAAATACCTGATGGAATGGTACGTTGGCACCATCAGCAACACCTTGCATTTCTTTAACGTAGTAGGGGTATCTTTTTTTCATGTTAGCAAGCGTTTTTTCGTAAGCATCTTGACCTGTTGTTGTTTTATATTCCTTTTCGAAGTCACGTAAGTTTTCATAAGAAGATAGGAAACTCTTGATTATTGAAGCAAAGTTGCGTCCCTTTAAGAAAATAATAAAATTTTCAAGAAACAAAAACGGAATATTTTTTTGGGGATTTCAATACTTATAAACGTAGTACATATACGAATAGATTGATACGAATAAATACACGTGTATGGTGGATGCATATGAAAGCAACTTTGTAACACCATGTGTCGTGTCACCACATAATACACGTCCGTGTGAGATGATGTTGTTATCTATTCATTTGCTACAGCTATATATGAGTATGTGTGCCCACTGCCCAGTGTCTTTGCATGCGAGCATGTACCTACAGTATATTCTTTTCTGAGATGCATCTTAGAACTTTTGTAAATGTCTGTTAGATTACGAGCATGTGCGTTAGCTGTTTGTGATTAGGCTTATACATGTAATATATTTATCCATGTAGCTCAAGCAGGAAGAAACTTTGTTGTTATTTGGTATTGGGGTTCAGGTAGAAATATACCTAAACATTATGTAAACTTTTTTGTGTGTGCAATAAAATTTTGTAGGTATATTTATGTACAAGCTTATACACGCAGGCAAATAATAGGCATTTGTTATGCAAATTAAGCTGTAGACATAATGTAATTTTATGACCAATTTTGTCAGTTAATTAATTGTTTTGTCTCAGTAGTAGGAAATGATAGTTATTTTATAGGGTACCTACAGTGTCGGTAAAATGCATTTTGTGTGAACGTTGGACTTACTTTCAAAAAGTCTCGACATTAATTTATAAGGTTTCTACAATGAAGGTTTTGAATAACCTTTGGCTGGCATTTACTTGTAAGATACGAAGGTCAAAGAAATTTATTGAGATTGATTCGAAATTATGTTGCGATTATATTGAAACACCATTACTTCGCGTTATAATCTGCAGTTTGTAATTATTTAATAACGCGAAAAAGGATAAATGTGTTTTTTTCTGATATTGATACTTTTTCCTTTTCACAAAGACCTTGTAATCCTTCTTTTTGCATTAAAGTACTGTTTTATAAATATAATTAATTTAACGATTCGTTTTAAAAGAAGTAATGGATTTAATTTAAAATCAACGAATAAACATATACACGTATAAAGTACATATTAAAAGTAATTAAAAATATAGTCTAAATTTCTCACACACATTAACATATTCATAATTACACAAAATATTTTTATAATAACATTTAATATAAAATAAATTGGAAAAGGTGTTCCATTTTTTATACCAAATTTATTTGACGTGTATGTATATACCGGTTCATGCATTACAATTAGTCAAGTGTATTCGAAATAACTCAAAGGTGAATATGAATTTTAGGAATAAATACAACCGATTGGAAATATTGTAGCACTTGTTATATATTTTTTTATTTTTCATTTTCATGGTACTTCGCGCATCGAATGAATATGTTTTCGTTTAACATTTTTATTTGTATAAATAACAGTACGCAGGTGTGAAATTAACATTCTCAGAAAGATATCTGGTTAAGGTAAATTGTACTTTTCTCTATTTACTCACCACATCAAAGCCGACTTCATAATGAGACCCTTGGAGATAGAGGACAGGGACGGCACGACGCCTGCCTATGTTCTCCTCACATAATACTCCTGGAAAAATAATTTTCAACATTCATATAGGTAATTGCAACGCATTCATGTACTTGTAACACCAAAATATTTTAATTTAAAACTTTGCTGTAATCAAATAGCCCTCATTTTCAGTCGATCTTTCTAAAACAAATGAATAAACATATCTATTCTTAAATAAGAATTATTGGTTGCTTTTAGGTATAATGAATTACAATGATATGCCATAAAACTATTTTTACGGAAAAATACGGAAATGTCTTGTTTCTAATTAAAAATACACAAATAATTTAAAAAATTGATAAGAATCAGCATAATAAGCATAAATATTTATTATTTACACAACAATTAAATATATTTTAATTTACAAAAATTGCTTTTAAAACAGCAGAAGGTTTTCGCCAGAGCATAACTGATATGTGTTTTGTTTAAGCAAAACAAAATATGATTACCATTAACTCACCATTAAGTTCCTTCATTTTGAAGGTCGGCCAAGATCGAATTTAAAAATTGAAATCTATTCGCGGGCGCGACACAAGCGACTGACACCGTTCAGATAACACTCCGTATATAAACGAACTCTAACCACAATCGAGAATAGCTTAAAAATAATGTAAATCGCTCGAATGTATATGTTTATTTTTATTGAGTATGGCAACAAGAAGGCTGCGTTATCCCTATGTTTATTTGCTTTAAGGCCAGATTGTGTAATAGAGTTCTATTTTAGTGGGGAGCTTTTTAAAATATGTATAAGGTTGACGCGTTAAAAATGGACTTATAAAAAAACGTCATTTTGCTTACTTATCACATGATATGGTGGGTATAGTAAGCATAATCCGTAAGTGTTTTTTAATATATAAACAATAAGTACAACAAAATGAAGTAAATATGTGATTTATTATCTTTTCAAGTATTATATTGGTAGCCGTGAACCAAAAGCCATTTAATGAAGTAATCAATTTCATTGTTAAATTAATTACAACTCTTTATATCCTTTGTTAAGACAAACGCGTTATACTATATTCATATATGTAGTCCCGCTTTCGACGTTGTTGGTCCATGTATTTGGAAATAAGAGTATGAGCTTGAAAAGTATACAATATATATCAATTAGTCCTTTATTCATAGCTCTTTAACATTAATTAATACTTGTTTGCAATGACAAACTTTTAATTGCTCTAAAATCTCTTCATAATCCTTTGAAGATTGAAATATAAATTACTTGGCAGTCTCATATATTTCATTTGACATACACGGAGACATTTAAGAATTTAAAAAATTAATTATGTCGTGTTAATAACATTAATCACTAGAGAAAAATATATGTTGGTTCAGAAAGTAGATTGATACATTATATGAACAGATATTTGTATTTAAAAGAGTATAATTTAGGTAATATGATTAAAATATAATTAATGGTAAGATTTTTCATAGTTCCGTAATTTTATTTAAAAATAACAGCATATGTAAAACAAAATAGATATGTCTAACAGAACAAGATGAAGGTCATTCAACAAACAAACTATAGTAACACGACCTTGATAGCCAAAATATTTTGAAAATTCTTGTCTTACTAATATTTCCACATCGTGTAAATCCTTGAATAGATTTATTTAAAATGCAGATGTAAACTCGACTTATTGCAATTAAATTATTCTCAGTAAAAAAATTATTAATTTAAAAATAAGTAATTGAATGAGAGCAGAAGTTAGAAAGTTAATAATACCTATCCTTAATTAACTTTAAATTAAGGCATACCTAATTTTAAAATGATGACCTTATTCCAATAATATTATTACAGATAAAGGAAAAAGATGCAATAATTTGTAAGTAATAACGGCCAATTTAATGCAATTAGACAAAAATAATAACTCATTCTCAGGTTCTCTAGTCATTTGGAACAAAAACTGTTGGTGGCTAGCAATAATAAAATTAAAAAAAACAGCAAAAACAGTGTAATTGCTATAAGGATGTAAGGATGTTATTGCTAAATAGTAATTTAATACAATCGCTAGCCGAATCTGGTCAAAACGGCTCTCCCAAAGAAGACACACTTTTACAAAGGGAAAGTAAACATGAATGTGAAACTAGTTTTTAAAGCATATGTTTATGCGTGATGTCCTTATTTTTTAAATGCTATAATAAATAGAAAATTAACAATATACTTGTGAAATTTATGACTATTAAATCTATAGAACAATTTATTTAATCGGCATTTGAACAATGGAAGTCATATTAGGCAATATCTAATATTTTCATAAATTAAAGAAACGAACACAGTGTCATCGCTTCATTACCTTCTCCTTGAAGACGGGAAATTCAGTTGTGCTTCTTAAATATTACATTAAATATATATTTATATATGGAACCTCTTTTGGGGAAGGAAAAAAGCAAATCTATTAAAAGTCCACGTATTTAATTCACTAACGAATTATCAGTAACTGATATATTTCCACCTAAAAATACATATATCCGCATATTGTATAAATTAAATATAACATTCATTATGCAGGTAGAAGAAGATACCATTTCTATAAGAACCTACCTATTTTTTACATAGGCTACAATGATTATTCACGCTAAGACGGCTGTATGGTTGATATGTTTATTATTCTTGTTTAATGTAAGCTAACTTTCATGCAAATTTTGGGTGGGTATGACCACCTTAACATTATGTATATGTGGGCACTTTAAATAATATTATAAATATTAGTATTCTATCTAAAGTAAACAAAATAAATTATATTATGACAAAGTACTCTTACTGTTTAAAATTTTGAAAATATCGTTTTGATAAATTATTTTAAAGTAGGATTTGTAGTTTTATCGTATCGTAAACCAGTGTTTTTGAATTTTTGTCATGACGTAACCGCCTCAGCAAACAAAATATTGAGCTATTTGAATTACCTTTTGTTTTAATTAATACACTTTGTAGTTTTTAATTATAAAGTTTCACGATTTTCGGTAGTTATTTAAATAATTAATTAATAAATCTCACAAATTTCTCCTTCCATTTTATTTGTTGTTTAAATCCTGTCGTATACATGATATGATATATTTTTTTATGATTGTTTAAAATCTATTTATTAATTCCTAAGAATGGAAAACAGAAACGCGAAATATTGTAGTTATATTAAATATATTTTCGTTATTTGCTTCGTTAAATATTTTTAGTTTTAAAAATATGTAGCTATCTCCAAAATAAATGTTATATTTAAGAAATAAAAGTACCTACAGCTTTTAACCATTTCGTACTTAAATAAATATCGGGCTATAAAACGAAATTGGAAAAGGAATAAGAATATTTTTGTAAACACATATATAATGTTGGTATGTGTGATGGTTTGATAAAAAAATAGCATAGATATTAAGCATTGTTTTGTTGCGCATTATAACTTATCAGATAAATATTGATGTGTTCATTGGCTATCATTTCATTAACATAAGAAAGTTATAGATTACATTAAAAAAAAATAATTATAAACACGTTAATCAAATCTTGTTTTATTTTTATATTATAGGAGTCAAAAGGAAAAAAATTCAACAACACTATATAGTAACACGGGAATGCAACAACTCCATATTATTTATTTAATAAACAAGTAGAAGGTGCGCAATATCTTTTGCCTTAATATCATCCTTTTCAATTTAATAACGAATTTTAATAATAACAAAAGTGACTGAAAATGGAACAAAGTACTCCAATTATATTCTAAATCATATGAATAAATTTGTACTTCGATTCTAGCTTCCAGTTTATCAAACTTTTCCTGAAGTTATAAACGATGTATCAAATAAACTTTTTAAATTAACTTACTTCACATATGCAATGCTTATAAAACTTCAACTTATAGGTACGGTTTTAATACGTTTTTTTGAAAATAAAAACATTAAACAACTAAGGTAACAAGTTCGAAATTAATTTCCTTGAACACTTTTAATACTAAAAATTTTTGAGTAATGTTTACACAGGTATAAAATGTTAAGATAAAAAATGTAAAAGTTGGATGCTATAGTTCACGACTTTGGTTTAATAGGAGTTTACGAAAAAAAAATACACCGGTATCGACATTGGAAAATGTTCGTATTTTAAACAGTTAAACACAAACTGAAGTTTATTTCGTTGTTCTCTTTATTTAAATATAGTGACTGTATTAGGGAAGTATTTAGTAACGTAGAGGTGGATAACCTGTTGTTCTTGTTTTCTTATACCATTACGGTATCTATGTATGGGTATCTCCTTAACCCAATTTAAACAATAGGCATAGATCATTACTATATAAAAGTAGACTTGTCATTGTATTAATAGTCACTAGGGTCCTATAGACTTTAGGTCTTTAACGGTAAGTGGAATAATTAATTACTATGTTCATTTTAAACTAAGCGCTACGTGACGATAATACAAAAAAGAAGTTATAATAATCACAATTACTTGATTTCAGAAATTTAACCATAGAAATCTTCATATATACTTCAACACTTGCACATTTTCTATGGATGTTTATTTTACAGTATAAAATCAATCACATATAAATTTTACTCATACCTCCATCAGTTCAGAATATAAATTTGTGCTCGGACAACTTTTACCATCGTTACCGCCACGCAAGTGTGCCGCTTGAAATCAATAATGTCATAATATAATGAATATTAAACAAGATTAAAGACAAAGTTGAAGTTTCCTTTATATTTTGTGATAGTAATATATTATTCCACATCCAGAATACATTTAGATTAACTCGTAAATGGGTCAATGTAAGGCTAGAGCAAATCTTATCTTAATCTTTCGGTACCCAGAAGGGTCGTTGTTGCCGAAGTTAATCAATTTGTGGAAAAAAGATAAATCTCAAGTTTTTATATTTTATCATTCATATTATTCATCAAAATAATATAATTGAGCGAAAGACTATTGCACCAATTAATACTCGAAGGCTTATAAAACCAAATTAGTTTTTGGATGTCAAATTAAATAATACGTCAGAGCAATAAAGAAGGAACATTTATGAAATTAAAACTCAATAAAAAACATAAGTCTGATGTCTTTACAAGTAAAATCCAATAAATTTATGGCAATAAATTTTATGAGTTAAAAAATTGTGTGAACAAGGTTTACTACAACCAAATTAACAAGTGATGTCAGTTCCTCCTGGACACCTCTGTTAATTTTCATTGCCTAAATTTTGTGACAGACTATAAGTGAATTTATGTTAGTTCGTTGATGTAATATGCTTGATAGTCATTATGCGTTAGCGAATATCAAGGTTAGCTGATCAAAACGGTCGCATCAGGGCTTGTTAACCTTCAAAATACTATTAAAGGTCGATACTATGGTGGCTTCTTGCTGTCATGGTCACTCTAAAAGTCATTATAATAGTAATTTACTATTATAATGTAATATAAATTGATTTCAATTAATCCCTTTCGTTTATTTTTATAAATTTCATTTTTAATTAAAACAATAGAAAAAAACCTTTGAAAGTTAAAACAAGTCCTTAGTAGGTATGATCTTATGAAAATAGAAATAAAGTTTAAACCAATGATTGAAGAAAATATAAACAGCAATTTAAAAAAAAAAAAAAAAGAAAATATAAACAGCAAAATCAACTACAAACTCAGCATAAATACTAAAAATGTGGTATATTTTAAGAATATTCATACATATATATATATTTATGAATATAGATGTATGAATATGTATGAAGCCATGAGGCCATTCTAGTTCTAGA
Organism: Danaus melanippus; assembly: GCA_010014825.2. Classification (NCBI taxonomy): domain Eukaryota; kingdom Metazoa; phylum Arthropoda; class Insecta; order Lepidoptera; family Nymphalidae; genus Danaus; species Danaus melanippus. The sequence continues at coordinate 8,264,989 of JAAAKD020000207.1, read as the reverse complement.
CTTCTAATTTATTAGTATCTACGCATTCATTACTTAGTATTTCTTTTCTTTCTAATAGTCGTTTGGTAGATAAGTCATTAAGAATCTGTTTAAAATAAAAAAATAATACAAAATATATTACAAAAACCGACAATTAAGGAAATTTACTAAAATAGAATAATAACAACACAATATTGCTAGAACCATTAACTAAGAGTAAATAGCTTTTGCTACCTATTTTTACATTATTGTTACAAATAGTATAAAAATATAATATGATTCTTATAATGGTATAAATTGTTTTACTGGTAAAAAATTGTCATTAAAAATAAACATATTTAAAATTACTCTTGCGTCAGGTAGTACGAGTAGATTTAAATTAAAATCTCGTGACAATTGGTCAATAGTTAAACACTCGAGGAGTTCCATTTAAGAGTCGTTAATATATTTATCATATACTTATTCATGAGAAAGATTGTTGTAATTTGAAGTAATGACGACTTTGTATTTCTACTGAATGTATATTTAAAACATAATAGCGTATAAGAATTGTTTAAGTTGTCTTAATAGTGTAGTGGTATTGGTTACATTTATTTTTTTATATTGGTATTCGACTTGACAATTCAATGCATTGGTTTCTATATTTCATCCCTTTCAATAATGTCAGGATTACACACGTATTAAATTTTTAGGAGGTATGCATTTTTTATAGAATTTTTCTTTTCGTATTTTATTAATATTAAGTTAACATGTTTTTTATGTTCAGTTTGTAAAATAATCAACTTTTATATAGTAATTCAATCCAATGCGTAGAAAATAGATGTCTGTTAATTTCAATTCACGCTTCTGTGATTAACGTATAGAATCGACAAAATCGAATATATTTTTTTAATCGAATATATTTTTTTAATCCACATATTATATGATTATTTCAAAGTGAACATTTTATAAATATTTTCATTTTTTTCATCGAACATCATCTTCCAACCAGTAACTCTCTATAGCTAGTTAAGAACAACAACAAATTGATTCATTAAGTTATTACTCTATTGAATACGGATATAACCACTTTACCCTGTTATTATATACTAGAAAACAACTACGTAATTATCACGTTATGTGTTATCTTTACCTTTAAGAATGGTTTTTCTTACGTCCATTATTAAATAGGAAATTTTTGCATGACGTATCAAGCAATAACAGTCTATATAACTGGTCCTTTCGATGTATTGAACTAAAGTCAATATTTTTTTCTTAAGTCGACACGACAAAATTAGCGAAAGAATAAGATGTATATAAGTTAAATTGATTTTATTCCTAATACCGGGAACACGTGTAATAAGCTGGAAAAGCCGTTCTATCATTTCACTTATCGTACCTACAGGTGTGTGTATAGTAAGAACTTTAAATCGGATTCAAAGTTTTAGAATTGATTGTAATCTTTCAAAGTTAAATTTAGTAGAAGATCAGCAAAGACAGTTTTTAATTCTTAAAATCAAAGATCATTCTTGTGCTGCTTTAGTACTCTCATGGATATATTTTTGAGATAAAGACTATCATATTTTTTTGCAATTCAATGGTGATGCAGTTTAAAATTCAAAGCAATATGAAGGATATATAATTCTGTGTCATGTTATATACTCTTTTGGTTATTTATACTAAACCTTAAATCTTTGAATACATGTCATTAAGCTTAAAAGGTCAAGCCCATTTAAACTTAGAAATTCTGACCAGAAACATATCATCTAACTATTGGCTATCTAGAATGGTTTGTTAAGCAATACTTCTGTTTCTTTGAATTATATTTTTTTTTTATTTTCAACTATAATTATAATCTAAATTTATTAAATAACAATCTTAACTTTAAATTATATTTTTTCCCCAGAAACAAAACTGTATGAAAAAGTGGGAAAAGATTTCAATACACAAGATTGAGAAACTGATTTCTGTTTCGAAATATAACTTAACTTTATGATAAAATTCTTACAAAACATTTTACTAATTCTTTTGATATCAGTTCAAACTTGATAATGGAGCCAGTAACTTTTTACCCTTTATTCTGATTTTATACTGGTCTCAATACCTTTCAGTGTGTAGCTGGTAATTTTTATGTATTTATTTCTCGTTTAAAATGCCAGAGGACGATAACAAATAGTAATCGATATCAGTACGGAGGAAATAAACATTTTTTTACCGAGGCTAGTCCTTGAAAAGAACTTAACATTGGTATATGACTTTAAGAGACCGCATTTACTCGTGTTTTATATAATCGTGACTGTGGTTGATACCTTTGTTTATATGTATATGTTGATACCTTTATTTATATCATTCTATTCAAATTAAGTTATCAATGACTTCATTTCAATCTAGATTAGTTAGGTTAATATCTTCTTGTATTTCATTACTACAAAAAGAAATCCATAATTTAATAAGAATTTTTTCAGACGTGTAAGAATAATGAATTCTACACCATAATAGACTTGTTTTAGGTTATTGCATTTGGAATACATAATTATGTATAACTTGGTTGTAACACAATTCTATTAGGCACATTGTAATGTTACTGTTACGGATATAGTGATTTAATTTATACATACGACTAGAGAATCGATTGCATATACATTTAACAATGGCAGCAACAAACATTGCAACGTTTGAGTTCAACAAAGTTTCGTACTCTTCCTTTACATTTCTTATATAAAGTTTTTGCAATGGTCCATTAAACTTCATGCAATTTCCTTTTCCACTTTTTCATATATTACAGTGTAAAATTTTATAAAAACAGCTATAATTTTACTTAGTACGAAAAATATAATATTTAATATCCGCCCTTCGCTAGTCACTTATACTAGAACAACCAGCATTCTCATTGAGATGTGGTCGACACGCTCATGGTCTAGGTCACTGTTAGATAATAATATCTCAACAACGTATGCGGCTAAATAATACGTATCATAATTTCAGCTAAGTTATTTAAAATATTACTATTTATAAATAATATATCATTATACTTTTTACGTTAAAATTATGTATAAATTGAACAAATAAAGAATTGTAATCAATAATGTTAATGACGAATAGCCAAATAATAAGCATTATTTTATGTATTATGAAGTTGTTTATAACTATAACTTGAAATATACATGAGGTATGATAATAAGTTTATAAAACATATCTTTCCATGCATTAAGTGGCCAAAACCTGTTGACGATGCGGATAACCAGTTAATGTCCGAGGTATAAAGTTATTACATCGGATCTGGTTTTTTAAATTTTCCTGGTTACCTTTGTGAATTATTATCAAACTAACTTATCTCCATAAGTATGCATATAATTTGTAATATTTTTATGTGATAGCTTAAATTATAAGGTTTAAAAATATCAATATATTCTGCGTGTGAAACGTTTTTTTTTTTAATAAAATTATAATAATATATCTGTGACCCAGATCAATGAATGCTGATAGTAGTTAAATATTCATAACACGATACACGGGATGAAATCGTGCATTTACAATGTGACAGGCCAAATGAAATGTAATTATTATATACATTGCAGAATTATAAAACACTGAATCTCATTAAACTCTATAGAATTATTAATAATATAATCTATGAAATCAATTCTCTTAAGGTTATGCAATAACCAGTTCACACCTGTACGTAATTAGCATCTACGTATGTACATATAACGTTTTTCCTAAGTGCTATAATTGTCAAATTGATTATTACTTTTAAATAAATTATTATCATAAGTGATTGCTTGGAATAGAGACATTGTTATCTAGATCATATTGATGTTTACTGATTCTGTTTACTGTTTTATATATATATGAGACGAAACCTCTTAGCACTCAATGGATTCACCGTGCGGGTGCCGGGTCCATTGCGTTGCAGGGAGAGGAGCTTCAACAGTGCTTGGGACTTGCGACCCAAGTGTAGGTTTAAGGGGCCCC
>JAAAKD020000207.1:8235082-8253002 GCA_010014825.2 Danaus melanippus | reverse complement strand
ACTCACATCTCGTCTGCCCGTGATCACGGTCGCTGTAAAGTAGCCGAAACGTCGGGAATATGTAGTTTTTAACAAAAAATAAAGTCGCGTAGTATAATCCAAAAATATTAGTTTCATTTAAATTCTAATTTCAGCCCTTAGCTAATATATCTTGTACACTCTCTACTATATATGTATATATTTGAATTTAAAGCCAGGCTACCAAGTAATTATATTAAATTTAATGAATTAAAAAAAACATGACTAATCTGTAAAAGTCTACATCGAATTAGTGCAGAGCTGTTTTTATAATCATATAATTAGTATTGCCTACGTAAAAAAATTTGCATTGGTTTGTAAGAAAACGTCCTTATAAACAACAGTATGATTTTAGAAATTCATAAGATTTCCAACACTTTACACTAATTTATATGAAGCCCATATTTCCTTATAAATAAATAGTTTGTTATATATATAATGTAAATAACATATTATGTGAAAAATTTCAAGATTAATGTTTAATCTTACAAAAACAGTATCGTAAGGTTAAAATTACACTTACATATGTAAATATATAAATCTATCTGAAACAGTGTTTTGTCGCTCAGCAATTACAGTTATCTTAAAATTACCTTGCAGTATATTGATGTACTTACCTTGTGCCATTTCTGCAAACGTCCCGAACACAGCCAGAGGTTATACTGTACTAGTTTGTGAAGAAATGGAAACCACACAACGCCTGTAATTGCATTAGCCGCATTATCTATTTTTACTAGTCAGACAATATAATAAATAATTTACGTCAACGTTAGATACCTATGGCGTCTGTGGCTTATTGACATTGCAGGTAAATAAATATCTATAAAATATTCTTAAAGGTCGTATATAAGAGTGAAACCTATAATTAAAAATTTTATTCAACAATTTGGTTTATATACCTAATAAACAGAAACGTGTATAAAAGAAATATTTATTCTTTTAATATCATAACATGACTACAGGGATATATTTATTTTTGGAATAATATTGATACTACGAATTTTAATCAAAATTTGTGATTTTTTTGTCCCAGGAAAGTATAATCCGTGTTGTACAATATGTTTCATTTAGATTGACTTTTTTTCAAATTAGAACAGGCCGAGGATATCAATGTACTAAACTCAGAAAAACATGTACTTAAGTTATGTTAAAATAATAGCTATCGTAACCGATAACCGTATCTATAGACTGCGTCATGTGACTTGAGACACGACACGTGACGTCTTGGTCCTGTGGTAGCTACACGGAATTTTTAGACTGGTTATAGTTATTCTGATATCTAAGCTATGTTACTGTAAGGATTCACCATAAACCGTTAACTAGTATTTATAAGAAAGAGCAACAAATGTTGTACATTTTCACAAACTTTTGCATTTATAATATTAGTAGGTTTAATAAATTTGGCGCTCTCGAGGACTCAGAAATAAGTGCGAAGGATTTTCAAATGGAGTTGTATCGGTTAATGTTAATAAATTTTGTCTTAACCTTATATACCTAATTATGTGTGTGCCTTTAGGTATTCAATGAAAATAATTTTTGATATAAGATTATTAGGAGTTTAGGTGTTTGAATAAATTTTAAAATTCTGTATTTTTTCTTGGTATACTAATATTTTGTTTATTATTGTATTGTACACAATTTTAGTCTAATATTTTTTTTTTAAAACTACTTTCATGATCCACTTACAAAACCGTACCGTGTCATTATTTTTTTATAAATATAAAGTCGGATGTTAGTTATATATAATATTTGATCATATTAAAATAGTGTTATAAATAAAAAAAAGGTTTTAATTGTTCGCCGATGTACATTTATAAGTAACGAAATGTCTTTTTGTGTGACAAATTTATGTCAACTTTTTATATCCATTTTGACTGTATCAATATTTTTACTTTTTGGTGTTAATCGATCACCATAAAATGAAGGTAAGTCTCAGAAAAAGAAGTCAATAAGAAGAATAAAATAATATATAAAAAAGAATCTGCTTGTTAACAATTTATATTTTTAGAAATTACTTTATCATGTGTTCATCGGCTGTTTTGATACTTTCGGTTGTGGCCCTCTAGGTAGATGAAATTAAGTGAATTTAGATAAATATTAAACAATAAAAATTACAAAGAATAAAATAAAAGTACGGTTTTTTCAGGGCATAAAATTTTTTATTCGATAATAATCATCGATTATTTTTACGCACCTGGTTGAAAAATTTGCCTCAAATTATTTATTTACGCTGTTTTTCTTTTACGTCCATTCATATTTATCCTGTCATGTTCAGCGATATGTAAAATGAGTTTAGATAGTACTGAATTTTCCATCACCAACCAAAACATGACTGACATAATCGATGTTTTCACTGATAAAGGCTCCTCTGTTTATGTCAGACTAAAATCAATTTTCGGGGAAATGCAGCCACCGTACGAATCAACGTACCTTATAAAGGTAACTAGGGATATTAAGTGATACTGTATTTGCTTTAGCGGTATTTACTGATGTCCGAATAAGGATCGAAATTTCGTGTTACAATTTAAATAATAGATTTGTTTGGACAAATAAATAACGATGAGTCGACGGATTTATTTAACTTATTGCAATAGTATTGTAATATAATATTTTCAAGGGAAAATTTATCCTATTTCGTAATAGATAAAAAAAAATTGAATCTTTGAACCGACTTTATTAAATCAGGACGGTTATGTTTGTCATCGCAAAACTAAAAAAACTCCGAAAAATGTTTGAAAACATATAATTCTTAGACAATCCATTGCAACAATTCTTAAAATAAGTTTCAAAACAGGTTATAATATATTAGATTAAAAGTTTAAAGTTGCAATAAAAATAGCAAAGATTTTTTTGTAACGATTGCTAAAAAAACATATTTCAATTTCTAAGCATACTTGAAGATTACCTAATACTAAAAGATGGTTTTGGCATACCTATAGAAGGAGAGATATGATGAACAACATTGAAAAAATCTAATTTCAGGCTTCTAAAGACAATTCAAAAGCGAGATTTGGTCACCGTGAATCTTCAAATCATTTTCATACAGTTGATCAGACTATAAGCAGTCCAGAGCTTGTATTACCGAAGCTTTGGACCACCCTTAAAAAATCTGAGAAGCATATCGTCATTGACCGTACTTGGAAATCACCGCGAGACGGTCCTTCGGCATCGGAATCGGATTTAGTAAGTTATGCTATTTTATATTTTATAAAAATATTATCAATCATAAAATTTTAGAATGATTAAATTCATCATTTCATATTATTGTTAAAAAAAAATAAATAATTATTCAAGAATACTTTGTCGCTTTAGTTATAAATAAACGATACATATAAATGTTAAGTGGGTGGTATTATAGACTTTTAACCTTTGTACTAGTCGTGAAGCTCTATAAATTTAGATTTATTTATTTTGTATAAAATTTGTATTGGATATTACACTTTTGAGGCTTCTAAACCTCTAAATTTACCTTCGGCAGCGAAGGTTATTATGTTATTTGTTTTTATGGATGAATCAAATTAAAAACAAAATTTTTGCAGCCTAATAAACGTGATGAAGAAATAAGAAATATAGATCAGATTGATAAAAGAACTTTAGCTGAAGGTGACAGTTCCAGCCCTGTAATGCAGAATTCTTCAAATTCTTCGAAAAAGAGCTCTAAAAATGTGCAAGAGGGTCATAAATATGAAGGATATAAACATGAGAAGTCTGGTACATTTTGTGAAAACCAGTGTGGTTTAAAGGTAAAAATTAACACTTAGTCTTTGTTTATATTTATAAGCTTTGTGAATTGAATATGTAATGAGTTTATATTTTGATAAATATATACATTTTATATTTATTTTAACCTATTAATTCTTGTAATAACAGACCGTTTTCTTTTATTTCAGAGAACGTTGCCATGTTAGTATGCAATTCATTATAGAAATATTTTTTATTATGTTGTATTGTACAAATAAAACAATTATTTTTAAAATCATAGTTCCTTCATCGTTAGACCCTAATGATCCTTTGACAAGGCAAATTCGTGACATACATCATGAGACAAGAAAAAGCGCAAGGATAATTAAAGATTCTAGAACAAGACTTCTTGATATACAGAAGGTTATTATATTTATTTTAAATTTAAGTCATAGTTTATTAAATATTATTTAATATGGCATGGCAAATTTTATTATTTCAGAAAACTAATCTCACTGAAGCCGATATAAAGGAGTTGGGGGACCGCAATGAATTACTTTTGCGGGAAATGGAACGCTTTGACCGTCTTACTAGGAATATTCAAAGGCTGGTTGGTCCTGAAATATATCAAGTAAAGTTAAAAGATTGTCAGCAAATGGATAACATTCCTAATAAAATATACGGTGTGTATGAAGCAAATATTTTATTTTGAATATAATAAATATAGTAACAAAAAATAAATTACCACAAATCAGCTAATCTAAAAAAAGTCTCTGTGTCTTTTTTATGTTTACATATTAATTTAATAACCAAAAATATTTTATTTCACTTTTAATATTTTCCTTTAAAACAACTCCCCTAAAATAAACAAATAATATATGTAACGTTTCCCCATTGGTACAGAGTCCTTAACTTTACAAGAAAAAAAAAGGAAGGGGCCATCTATAATTTTGGGCTTAACAAAAAATAATACTGGTGAAATGGAGGCCCCTACTCGAAGCAAATCCGTATGTGAAAATGATATAATTGGGTGTTTTTAATGAAATTTATTTCATACTCGTATAATGTAAAGATATTACTTTCATTCGAATATTATACAAATTATAAAGATATCATTGTGTTTTTTGAAGGAAATCGATTTAACTCGGAAATTGAGCGAAAGTTACGATATGCAAGAAAAATTAGTAGCCGATAATGCGGATTTGGAAGTAAAGAGGTTTGCATTTAGATTAATGAAATTAGAATGTTTTTGTAACCATTTAAAAAGGGTTTATTGGGACTTCTCATAGATTAGGGTTGAAAGCTATATAATATATTTTGAAGAATGATTACATATGTAGGAAAATATTGCTTTAAAGTAAGATGTTTTTAAAACTAAGTTACACGCATAAAAATATTAAGAAGGTCGAAATTCATACATTTTTTACCCGCCGTTTTTAGGTTTCGTATTCAGGAGATATAAAAAGTTCTCATAAATATTTGCAAAAACAAAAATATAAATAATATAACTATGTATTTAGTTTACGATGGAATGAAACAAAATTAAACGGATATTTAGTTAAAATACAGATAAAACAGCTATTGGTGATATTGTTATAGTTGCATGTGTCATTTGTAATATTGGAATGTCTTTATTATTATACTTTACTCAAATTGGTTACACTAACGATAGAACAAAGACAGAATGTGATGTTAAGTAATTGATTTAGATGAAGGTATGATTTTTATTTAATGAAAGTATAACCTAACAGTATTCAGACCAACGGAACCTTTGATATTTAATAGCATTTTTTTACATTATCAAACAGTCAGCCAAAAAAAAATATTTGCGATATTTTACTTTATATAAAGTAGTTTGAAAACTGCAAACTTTATAGTTATTACCTATTTTCACGCAAAACGTTGTATACTAGATTATGATTATTTAAAAATAGAATTCTAAAAGTCAAATCCGTCATGCAGTAAATATTAAATAACTGTCAATTATCATCAAAATTTCAAAACTATGTACACTTAAGCAAAAACAAAATTAAAAAATAAGATGCAATAAACATAGGGTAAGTAATAATTAAAATAAATTTTAGATACATCCTTTACAAGGAGTTAATGACGAAGGATCAAAACTTGGAGACTTGTCGAGCTCAGATCAAAAGGCTTCAAGGCGAACTAAAATTAATGAACAAAGAGAATGCTATGCTTCATGAGAGATTAAATAGAAATAATCCAGAGGTATTCATTAAAATAACTCGAGCTTTCATAATGTTGTACTCTTAGCGAAAACGTTATAACGGTGTATAATTTCAATGAACGAAATAATTAAAATCAGAGTTGTAAATTTTTAGGTAACAGTAAAAGTTATATTTTCATTTTACGGGTATATAGAAGTTTAGCCTTTAATCAACGTACCGGTAAATCCTACACCACTGCTCGTTAGAAGCAGTGCTGCTACATCCCAAATTGTATAAGTTTTTCCGTACAAATTCAGTTTAACCGAAACGGACTTTTGTAAATTGTTATGCAATAAAAAATAGATTCTTTTTCTGTCTCCTAATAGGGCGATGCTACTTCAATGAACATCTCATGTGATCAAGACTCAGATGTATGTAATCAGGTAAAATATAAACAAATACGTGTATGGATATTTTTCAAAGAACTCCATAAAAATTGTTTGACACTCATAAAATAATATATTATAAATTTGGAGCCAATTTCCAAAGATTTTTTTCTTTTTACTATTTTACAGGAAGACGAAAGGATTCCCGTAAAGGACGCCGAAGAACTGCTTATAAAATTAAACAATTACAATAATACAACAGTTGATATTGTAAAACTGTCTTATTTACTGTAATTAAAAATAAATATTTTCTATAATATGTCATAAATGTTTATTTCTTAGGAAAAGCAACTTGTTGATTTGGAATTGGAAGTACGTAATATAAGAATAGAAATGGCTGACGTTAAAGCGGCTGCTGGCAGCGCTTGCCGTGGTGGAGGGGGTCAGAATACATGCTTTGAACAACCGGTATTTAATTTACGGCTGATTGATAGAACAATGGTTAATTAATTAGATGTTTGAAAATCGACTCTCGATGCCAGTTACTTTGAAATAAACAGAAGCTTAATATTATTTAAATTATATCCGTTATATAATCGTAGACCTCAAATAATAATAGGCTTAGGGACAGAATACATATATACTGTAGAATCTTTTTTTAATTACATAATTCATTTTGTAAGACATAGTTAATACATAAGATTACTAACATAATGGGAGCACAGCATACTTTTACTGAATGTTTTTTTTTATCCTGTTAATTAATATCGCCAACTATATTACAAAATAATTTATCAGGAGTTATTTGTTCACAGGGTGGTGGGCCGCCGGTCCCTCCTATGACGAGAGCTGTAAGTATCTTTTACACAGGCTGAAAGTAATATAAGTAAATAATCAGAAAACTATATTTATTATGAATGTAGTTTATGTATTAACAAAAAGATTATTTTTAACTTAAAATAACTAACTGATTAATTATTGCATTTAAGACATAAATCTTCTAAAGTAGTTTCATAAGTGTTTAATATATTTTTCACTAACCGTCTATTTTTTTTTTAATATTATAGTACTTAATTCAATTTTTCGTTCTTAAGAGATAAAACATATAAAGAAATCAAATCCTTCTCAGAAGCCTATTGTGCACATGCTTTGTTGCTTAAATTGAGCTATCATATAACTTAAGATCCTGTCGTGAAAGCCGAGTACATATTATGAAAGCCCTCTCTTTTAATAATGCTGTTATTATCACAAATACGCATATTAATTATCAGAAGTATTTGGTAAATTTGCATTTAAACAATTTTGTGGTAATTAGTACACAATTACACATTTATATTAATTTTACTATTCCGTAACCATTGGGATTATTACATTTATAATTTAAAAATTTAATAGAATAAATTAACCAGCTTCATATCGTATGCATGAAGTATTAGTCATAGCTTTACCTTTGTTTATAAATTATAAAATTGGATTAGGGATTACATTTAATGTTTTCAATTACTCTCTGCTAATATTATTTTGAATGTTTGTCATGATTTCTTATATGTAATGTCAAATATTTTTAACTAAATCCACTTAGTTGCACTTGTGGATTGAAAGGGATACAGAAGCTCAATTTGTTCGAAGGTATACTTTCCTTTCCTTTATTTAACCGATTTGGTGAATCTAACAGTTGAAGTCACGGGCTGATGTTATTCTTGAAAATATTATTAATCCTAAATAAATATTAAGTGTAATAGCAAAAACGTAAAACGCAATAATATTTTATCTAAAAAACTATGTATCTGAAATGAAGTGCTCCAAAATTATAGCCAAAAGTTATTAAGGGCTAGTTTTTGTTAGTCATCTCGAAGATTTTCTACTGATTTTATAACTAAATGTAATAAAATAAAGTAAGTCATATGAAAGAATAGCCAATTATTAACAAAAAAAAAATACAAATCTATTTCATGTCCAATCATCAAAGGTAAATGAAATAGTTATCTATTGTTTCTGTGGTTTTATTCGACGAAGTACAAAATAATGAAATTGCTGTTTTAGTAACTATTTATTTTATAAAATTCTTTGGAATTGCCATGAAGGCTCTGTGCAAATTACGTGAACTGAATGCCTGAATACATGAAGTGACTGCCAATTTCAAGCTGGGTCGCAATATTTTCAATGGCGCTATTATTGATAATATACATATATTTATTCAAATATTACATTTATTATTTCAAAACACTTTCACTATTAATAGAACATAATTGGATAGTGCCGTTAGTTGTAATCTAACATTATATTTAATAATAATAATACCAGTTAAGCACTGCGTAGGTTTTGTCCGACATGTCTCATTATCTCAAACGGAAACGTCTGCGACGTGTTTGTCACGAATTTTTGTATACAGAAAGGATTCTTGATTCACTAAAATATTTCCCTCTATGTAAAAGGGTTTTCTTGTTGTGTGAAATCCGTTTGCTGGCATACTATTGTTATGTATATTAGTAAAATCTTTTGTTATGTTTTATGAAATAAGAATATGTTGAACTTAAAATTGTAATAAATTACGAATCATCCTAGTTAATTAGCATATAAGTAATACAGTTTTTAGGTTTAATTTAAAAACATTTAATTCATAATATTTTATTTTAGTTCGGAATGCATAAATTATTTAAGAATTTTTCATAATTAAATAATAAGATAGACCTGTGGCCGAAAGATTCTAAGAAGAGTAAAGTAAAATGAAACATATCTAAAATCAGGGAATCTTTATTAAAATCTACTGAATATTTCAATTTACTTTTCAGTACTACTAAAGGAAACTTTAAAATATTTGTAGTGGTATAGTTATTAATCTGTAAATGAAATAATTTCAGTGTGGAGTTTGCCCGCCATGTCCAGCACCATGCAACCCCAACGCACCTCCGGTAGGGCATTTCATGTTATTAAAAACATCATCATTGTCAGTCAGCATTTAATACATTTTTAAATTTTACAGACGCCAGCCGAAAGAGAAGTGCAGAAGCTTACTTTACAGTTACGCCAAACAGAAGAAAATTTTAAGACTAAAGTGACAGAGGTATTTAATGTCACTTATTTTTAACCAGATATCAATAAAATGTGAGTAACGAAATGACCGAGTTGCTTTTATATTTCAGAACTACCAAATTAAATTGCACTCACGTTTTAGTTTAACATAATATCGATTGTATTTATTTAATGGTTTAGTGTTTGTTAATAAACTGCTTTATAAATATTTATATTTTTAGAGATTTTTACCAATAAAAATTAAAAAAAAATCAAATAAAATTTGCATATTTCATAAAACAATAGTGTGCGTTGCTGAGAACAGAATTACTTAAAAAGAAGGAAGAATTAGAGAAGGAACGATGTCAACATCGGGAAGTTCAAAATAAGCTTCGAGAATTAGAAATGAAATTTGAAGGCCTCACTACTCACACGAATATGTTGTTGGGAACAAAAGAACAAGCTTTCGAGCAAGAAGTTAATGTGAGGGCCTTGAAGCAATGTTACCGTGAAGCTCGGGAAGAAATTGATGAACTTCGGACTTTAATGAAAGAACAGAACAATCAGTTGCAAGAATACAGAGTTAAAGTGCGCATTCTTCAAGTGGACCCATTTATTTTCATTCATAATAATCTATAAGTTTGAGGCTATTATTATATTTTACTTTTTAGTATCTCCAAGCCCAGCAATTAGTTGAAGAACAACGTAGGCAAATGGACATGATGGATATGGACAACACCAGAATAAGTGAACAAATAAATCTTGAGATTCAACGTGTGAAGGTAAAAATATTAAATAAAAATGTTGTATTATTATCACAAGCTTTATTAAAATTTTCTCAACAATCTTTAGCTCAAATTTCAAGAAAAGTTGCAAGAACTGGCTCCAATCCCAGATTTATTGAAAGCAACGCAGTTGAAGTTGAAAGATGCTCAACAATCGCAAGCTATAGCAGAGCATAATGCTGAACAACTAGCCAGGGAGCTAAATTCAGCAAGAGAAAAGGTTCCACTATATAAAACATAATATTTAATTTGTATAGTCATATATTAAAAAGATCGTTACTGCAGCAATTTGTTTTAAATTTATGTATGTCTGACCATATTTTTTTTCGAACAGGTTCATGTGCTTTTACACAATAGTTTAAAACCACCAGAGAAGGGTCCTGAACGTGGTGCTGATGAAAAACAAATGGCGCTGTTGCAACAAAGAATAGCACAATTGACTGAAATGAACATGGGTCTTAAAAATGAAATTGAACGTCTCAAGTGAGTTAACATACAAGTGTTTACATAACGCTCGTAGTGTACTGTTTTTTATCCAAATATTAAAATTAATTTGGAAACCAGGAGATTGAAACAAAAGCATACATAATCATCAAGATAAAACTTTGAATGTCATGACCGACTTACCTGTTATCCAAAAAAAAGGGCCCATATAGTATATTGTTAGCTATAGAGCTACAAAGAATATAAAAGGTTTCTAATAGAATTACTTAGTTTTGTATTTACTTTGATAAAATGATTATAATTGAGTTAATGGTATAAGGTCAGTAAAAATTGATAACAATTTTAGTTTTTACAATAAAGGTTGAAAAGGTATGATAATGTTTTCGGCTTTTGTTTTATGTTAGGAAAGTTATAAGAATAGGTGAAAGCAGGTAAGTTCATAAATGTTTAGTAAGGACTGGCAAGTGACTTCATCTAATAGGTTAAACAATATTTTTATAAGTAAGGACGGAATGCGACTCCTAACTAAAGTTCAAAATAAAGTAAAACCTAAAATATAATTAATAAAAACACCCTTCTTATTATTTTATATGGGTTTTATGACCTTTATTTTCGTATTAGAATATGATCCAAAAAATGACAATGTATACTATTTTTAATTTGTAAAACATAAATACTAAATGTAAAAATCTAGCCGTAGGAAATAATCATGCTCTGAAATGCACTTTAAAATGGCTTCACAGGTCTAACATAATACGAATGGAAGAATCAGTGCTAGCGAATGAAAAGCGTCTCCAAGAGAAAATGCATGAGTGCGCTCAGATTGGCGGTGAATTGGACCGAGCACGTGACGAGGCAGCTAGAGCATTGCAACGAGCCAACGAACGTACGGAGATCTTGCGCAAGTAAATATGAACAAATATGACTTGTATATTTCACTATTAATAAATATGTTACTTTAATATTTAATTTATAAGCGTACTTTACTACTGCTTGATGTATATTAGAGTTTTCAAATTAATATTGAACTACCATGCATGTACGTAACTAATTAAGACTCTTATAAGCTGAACATGCAATATTCCGAAAGGAAATTGCTTTAACCGAACGTTTAAACGGTTTAATTATTTCTTGTTTTTAGATGTATGCAGACTACAATAGGTGAACTAGAAAGACAGCTGGCTGCAACGAGAGCACAAGTGAAAACAGCAGAGAAAGAAAGAGAAGAAGTAAAAATAACAATCAATTGATATAGAAATCTATAATTTAATTAACTTAATTATTTGGCTAAATAATCGTTATCAGGTTTTAAAGAGTGATTTATTATTTTTTGCAGTTGCAATGTCGCATGCAGTGCCAGATAAAGAGGTTGAATGAAAACTTTGAACAGGCTCAATTACGTGTGCTTGGTTTGCAGACACAGGTTCAGACTCTCAGGCGAACTGTATCTAGTACTGGGGATGGTGAGGGAGATGGAGAGGATCAACAGGAATGTGCATGCAAAAGCTTTTTCGACAATCCATAGAATAGTATAAAGATGATATCATCTAATATGTATAATATTTATCCAAATTATCTTAGTCATGTACCTATTAAAAAATTATTCTTATCAAGTATAAATCTTTGGAATAGAATGATTTTTGGGATGCTCTTATGAGCATAGCACATTTTGATTTAAAGAAATGAAGATCAATTAGATATAGTCTTGTAAAGTTTTCTTATATTTGTCTTTTGTTTTGATAAATTTATTTCGAAAATTTTCGATTAAACCTCAATCGTCAATTAATGTCCATCTGTCATAACCATGACAAAAGAGTTTTGTTACTGAGTAGCGCCGCCTTTTATTTCAAAGGGTCACTGTTATCATTCATTGATCTTTCTGTCTTCTGATAACAATATTCTCCTTGTAATGTAAAACAGAATATAGTTATTAATATTCATTGTATACCATTAGAATTCATTAAATATTTTTTTCGAGATAAAAGGTTTTTATTTCAGTATTAACTTGTTAACAAGGGTTGATATCATTTTTCTTTTATAATATGGGTGTTTCCAAATGTAGCATAACACGACCTTAGCGATTCTTGTGCTATATGTGTTTCTCGATGTGGAGGCATTGCAAAGTCGTAAAAGGAATCAATGGCTTTTGAGAATATTTCGATAGCATCTCGGGGCCGCTGCTGTTCCATTAGTTTGGCACCTTCCTTTGTAAATATTTTTAATATTAGTATAAAAGTAGTATAGAATACTTTAAATAATAGTTTTTCAGTATTATATTTTTTTGAATGAAATATTTAAGAAATTTTTTTGTTGACGTTATTTATACTAGCATTTTCATTGAAAAACAAAAATGTGAATGTGCACAAATTCAAAATTCAGTCTGCTCGTATACGTACAAGAAAAGAATCTAAGTAATGGTTCAGTCAAAGTTACCTCGTACTGTGAGAGAACTGTGTCAACCTCGTTTAAACATTCTTTTAAAGAAGTTTTATTAAAGGCCGTAGAACATTTCAGACACTTCAAGTTTGTTGGATTTTTGATAACTTTAATTTTTCCGTTGCATTTCTTATTGAGACACCTGGAAAGTAAAGTGTTATTTAGAATATAAATAAAATATAGATGTGCAAAATTATATTTAATTAATATATGAGTTAAATATGAAATAAGTAAAAGTTATTAACAATGAGTGTAATTTTTTATCTTTATTAAATATACCAAGGTATTTAAGAATATTTATAAAAAAATAATTTCTTTTTCGTGCGGTTGTGTCCTTGGAAAAACCTTAGGTGCCGTGCTTGTGATAAATAAAATCGGCAAAATGGGACACGATATTAGATTCTTTTACTAAACTTAAATTTTTTTCTCTGTTATTAAAATATGTATTTTTTGTACCTTTCATTTAAATATAAGAGATCTGAAATCTAATTTAATATTGTCACCAATTCAGTGGCCACGTGAGATTCGTGAGATTGCTTTTATTTTTGACAAACGCCTAAACTGAGATAGTTAAACCAGAAGAAAGAGAATTGAGTAATATAAATCGGATTCACAGCGAACACAGAATTCTCTTGAGACAAAAAATCCTTATTCCTTAATCAGTGTCCGCTGACAGCGATTTATATGGAATCCATGTCTATCTCTTAGTGCAAATCAAGTATCTAAAGATAGTTAATTCTAATGAAATCAGAAAATTCAGACTCAATGAAACATTTAAGAAAATATTTTAGTTAACAGCGTATGTAATATGCTTAATACCAATTTACGTATACATAAGACACATCTTTTAAAACACTCCTGTTTTCACCATTTCTATTTGTGTTAGCTCAAGAACCTTATTTATGCTAGCTATGGTTACACAATGACAGTACCATTTATGTTTTTCAAATCTTGAAATTTAAAGCGTCCTTAAAAAGGGATGTCAAAATTATGCGGGAATATATATTAAAATAATTACAATTCACGAAGCTTAAATATAATCAAATATATTTAAATTTCTAGTTATAGCTGTGTTTCATGACTTAGTTTTAGAGAAGTAATAAATGCTTAAAAGAGGCTAACAAATGTCTTGAATTTCGGATTTTTTTGGTATGTTATTAAAAAAAATAGAAACATTAACGTTATGTATAAACCAATGATATATTTTAAATAACCATAAAGTAAGCCTGAATTTTTTATCCATTCATCAAGCTGAAATAATAAAATGTTACGGAAATTGGAATTAATATTTTAGGAGAACGTGTTTTAATTGAAAAAGCAGTCGTGAAAATTTTATAAACAACAATCAATTGGTGTTATTTCTTTTGATTATAAAAATGTGACGTAAACAACTATAAATGAAATTTACTTTAAAATTGTCTCAAAATTTGGAGCCAAGGTTTAGCTACACGAATAGTCATGAAAATCGGTTTTATTAGTACGAAACTATCAACAATTGCATATGAAAAATTATATGGTAGAATTGGGAACTTCCTTCCTTTCGTAATGTAAGTCTAAATGTCTGATATATGTATGTTAAATCGTCAGTTTCTCTTTGTGTTATGAATCAAACCTCAAGTATATTGGTGATTTAGATTCAGTTTCTTTGAGAGTCGGCCAATCTTCAACGCAGGCTATACATTGACATCTGAACCAGTATCGACACGTCAGCATCCTTTGGCGTTCCTTAAGTGTGCGCATCAAAAAATGCGGTCCATAGTTCTCCGCAGCAATCTCTCCTGATTCAAGAGGTCGTATCGCGCGGTATAACATTTTTTTACCATTAAAATATCTGTAAAATATCATAAGTAAAATTGTGATAAAAAAGTAAATAGATACATATATGCGATTTTTTATAGTACTATAGATATTCTTATATTAGTCATCTTTAGAGTCGAAAGTTGTATTGTAGAAAGAAAGATAAAGATCAGTTTTAGCATGTCACAAAATTTTGAAAGGCCTTTATTTTATTCGTGAAACGAAATTTTTGAATAAATTATAAATTTTAATAATATTAAAGAATATGAAAATTCAGGTACTCAATTGTTGTAGCGTTATTAATCTATGGATTTTTTTTTTATTTATAAAGGAAAAAAATATTTAAACATTTTTTATTTTTTTATAGATCTAAATAACATATTATACACAATTTTCTATAAACCTTCGAACCGAGTAGCACCGAATCCGAAGTAAATAATAGAATAACATATGCAATAGTAGTAAAATGTAAATTTTACGATCTGGTTTAAAATAAATACATACCGTGCCACTGCGGGATAACATTCGTGATTAAATAAGGCTCCTGTAGGATAAATTCCAACGCCTATGTAGACTGGTTTAGATCCTCTAAATTGATGTTCTCCGCGCATGGTTTCATAGATCTCATGGGCATTAAATTGTAATAATTGCAAGTTACGAATTATCAATTCGCAAATTGATATTTCAGCTGTAATATAAGTTTTATTTCATATTTCTTGTAATTATTACTTATATTTCACGTATTTTTACATATAAAGGAATTTTAAACAGTTAGTCTTGAATTTATTTTCGTAATACTAATTTAGTCAATAAGACGCCAATATTGATTTGCACTTCTTTGTTTAGCTGATAAAATTCAATTCTAAAAACCAACCTTTTGTTATATTTTCTTTCTCACAATTTTTAAAAAAATCAGTTTTCTTTAAACATTCAGTTAGAAACATGCCCATAATTATACGCTTTAGGTAATCTGCTCCCTTCCTTTGTCGTGAATGAGCCACCAGTGAATAAATTTCTTCAGCTGCCATTTCTATCTTTTCATTATAACTTATCTCATTCTTAATTTGTGGTTCAATTTCTTGTTTATCATTAGTTTTATTTTCTATAACAGTCATACCTTTCCTTGTTCTGTTCAATCTCTCTTTTCTACTTTTTATCTTAAACTTTTTTTTCTCTCCTTCGACATCGTTTAAAACCGGACTCTGTATAGTTTTAACTTCATTGTTTAAAAACTTCGAATGTATTGAGAGACTTGTGTCAAGTCCGGCTTGGGTTACCATACGGAGAGCAATGTGGCTAAGTATCGACATTCCAGAACCTTCGTAAAATGTACATATATAACAAACAATCAAAAATGTGGCCTTGATGACCCATCACAAGTTAAACATTACTTGAATAAAAAAAATTACCAATAAAGAGGTTAAAAAACGGGCACTCGTAAATATGATATGTAGAAATTGCAGCGTCTCGACATTGTATCGAACAGAATGCTACTCCTGAGCAGTTAGGACACCATATTGGAGCCGAGTCCTCGAAATCTTCTAATCTATTAAATAATTAAGAGAAGTATGTATTTCTAAAAGGGCTTTTTTAAAGGTAGAACAAAAGACAACAGATTATTATACATAAAAAATTTCAAAACTTATTATTCCTAATAAACACAAAAATCTAGTACTAATATGAAATTTAAATTTTAATAAGAATTACCTTATAAAGCAATGAAGGCAGTGAGAGCCATGGCAATCAGCGAGTAAGCAAGCAGCGTAGGGACTTTCAACTAAAATTATGTCACCGGTTTTCACAGGAGCATTAGCAACTGCGTAACGGCCCTGGTGGATAGTTCAAAACAATAAAAAAGGAGAATTTGTCAACAATTAAGTAATCGTAAATATAATATAACGCCGTGATAGCAGAGTGATTATTCTGAGGACTCTGTTTTATAAATAAACAAATAAAATACAAAAAATATATATAGGCCATTTTCCATTAAGGCGATGATTATATCGTTGTAAAATAAAATAATGCATTGACCAATGCTATCATACAACGTTTTTGAAGCAATTGAAATGAAACGATTATTTTTTGGATATACTACGTGTCCAATTTAGTTGTATTTTTGAAGTTTACCAATAGACGGCGCTAGGAGTAAATTAGATCACGCTATCATTTACATTTATCAAAAGGTATAAGTAAGCTTCATACAATAATGTTTTTTTAAGTTTAATACAGAGTGTATACGAGGAAACAAATAAACAGTGTTACAAACTAACAGTAAGTGTTATTGAAGAGTGATCCCTAGTTAGTGAACGTTTTAAACATGGTGCCGAAACCAGGATTGAAAGGATTTGGACTTGTAAAATCGTGAGTAATAAACATAGTACAGTGAAGTGAAATATTAAGATAGACTAAAATCTGTGATTGTGGAACTTATGAATTTAAATGATTGTGGACTTGATAGAATTTTGCGTTACATCATATGGACTTAGAAAAATTTCGTTAAAATTTGGACTTGTAAAATTTTGTGCTTATGTTCATGCAACATAGAAAATTTTCAAATTAATAATATTATTGGAGATGTTTGTTTGCAACTATTACTGAACTAAGAGCAATATCACAATGGCTAACGAACTACTTATTATACAACACGAACTATATGAAAGATTACAAAAGGCTGAAATAAATTATAAGAAGTCTCCAAAAGAAAGACTAACTACTGCTTATATAGAAACAAGATTACAAACTTTGGAAGAGCTTTGGAATGAGTTTAAGGAAGGACACAGAAGGTTGATTTCTATAGTACCCAAGAGCAGCAAAGAAACATCAACATACTTTACAAATGATACATATGAGTTATTTGAAGAACATTATACTACCTACAAAACGTCACTAAAATCAGCCCTTGAGACAAAAGCCACCAAACATACGAGATCATATGAGTTAGCAACTGACACCATGAGAGGTTCCGAAATACCCCTTCCGCGCATTCAGTTACCCATGTTTTCTGGTAAATATGAGGAATGGCAGAGTTTTTACGATATGTTTGTATCTTTGATCCACGAAAATGCAAATCTATCCAACGTACAAAAGCTTCACTATTTAAAAGCTAATATAAATGGTGAACCGGAAACGTTACTTCGCAACTTTGCGATAACTGATAAAAATTATGAAGAGGCGTGGAAACAGTTGGTGAAGC
>JAAAKD020000207.1:8173927-8226534 GCA_010014825.2 Danaus melanippus | reverse complement strand
GGGCCCCTTAAACCTACACTTGGGTCGCAAGTCCCAAGCACTGTTGAAGCTCCTCTCCCTGCAACGCAATGGACCCGGCACCCGCACGGTGAATCCATTGAGTGCTAAGAGGTTTCGTCTCTTATTTTGATTTTAACATATTATATAACTAAATATATTAAATATCATTTTTTAAACTTTTTTTAATGTCAGAAATATAAACTATAAAAAGACAACAATGGAAAAGAAAGGGATAAATAGCTGTTAGAATAGGTATAAGTATCTATTTTAGAATAAATACATAAATATGTACAAACAATAAAACCAAAATTGGTGCCGAAAATATGTTATTTTCGCACCTATTTTGGCACTCAGTTGAGGTTCTGTAAAAATAAGTTTTATTACTGCTTTTGTTTTTTTTATTATTGTTGTGTTGTAGCAACTGTAAAGTAGTTCAAACAATGAGATCTAAGACATTCACATCTCGTCTGCCCGTAATCACGGTTGCTGAAAAGTAGCCGAAACGTCGGGAGTATGTAGTTTTTTTTACAAAAATAAACCGCGTAGTATATTCTAAAATGTTAGTTTCATTTTAGTGAAGTTCAAACAAGTCAAAATTAAAAATAACTTACTAGAATTTGCGGTTTTGTGTTATTGCCTTTCATCCTATTGTGTATAATATATAATATATTCTACGGATTAATAATGTTTTCCTATAAGGTAATGTTTATTAAAATTTTAATTATTTTAGTGCTCGTTGTAGCGTGATCGTATTATATTTACAAAGAACTAATCTCACAGCTTCAGCGTAGGTAGTCTCTTTGTATGGCGTGCTTATAAATTTATTTAACTAACCGAAAGCCAACTACTTCTCTTGATTCCCAAGAAAATATTGAACAACTTATGTTATTTGTTTTTATTTTTATGTAAGTTATATAAGTCTTGTAGAACTGAAAATAAATTTTTATATAATATTGCGAGTTTAATGCATCGCTTTTTGCACTATTTCAATTCTTTATATTAGACAATTACCTTATATTCCACTAACGGCTTTATGTTTCTTACAAAAGTTATCGTAGTTTTCCTATGATTTAAAATTAAAGCCTATTAGAGCCCACTGGAGAAGGTTTGAGCATTAATCACCACGCTTGCTCAAGACGGGTTGGTGATTTCAAACTTATAATTGTGAAATTATAAGTCCAGGTTTCCTCACGATGTTTTCCTTCACCGTATGTCAGTGGTGTCTAAATACTCTTAGAAAGGAAAAATCATATTGGTACTTGCCAGGATTGAACCCGCGCCCTCATGCATGAGAGGCGGGCCTTTTAACCACTAGGCCACCACTGACCTATCGTTACTTATAGTATTTTCATTTTATTTTAAAGGCGGCAGACCAGTAAACGGCCTATCTGGAGGACGGTAGTCATCGTCGCCCATGGACATGTGCATTCCTGAATATTGCATATGCGTTGTTGACCATGATTTCGGGAGAAGAAAGGTTAGAAAAAGGGAAAGGGCAGGAAATATAAGAAAAGGGAAACGCTACTATTACAAACCACTTCAGGCCCATCTTCTGTGAGAGCGTAGCACTTCAGCGGTCGAGCTAACCCATGTTCGAGATGTAGTACATGACCACAGCTAGCTGTGTAGTAGGCTCTACAACCAACGACATTATTGTATACTGAATTATATTATGTAGGGTGGCACCAGAGGTTCCAAGAAAACTACGAAACTTACTTATATGTATATTATAATAAGATTTACATATTACAACTTATAACCTATACCTAAGACTACATGATTGCCCCGATGTTAGGATAGCAATGCCATCCCGGCGTAGGGACGTTATGACCCCACCGCCCACTGGTGTATTCCGGTGCTGTCAGTCTCGGGGGGGGGGGGGAGGTCCTTGACCTCCTTGGGGGGGTCTTGGCCCCGAGCTGGGGGCACAGGTCGTGAAGGTGGGCAGGACGAGGCTCGGCGGTGTACACCGCCGTTGCCGAGTCTGGCCCTAACGCTGGCGGGTGGCCTGCGGCCATTAGCGGCGTAGTCCGGTGCAATCAGTCACAAGGGGGGAGGGCTGGATGTACAGCCCTGGGAGTCAGGTGGTCACGGTTCTGGCAGGAGGCCGTCCGTGGCTATCTTGGGGGGGAAGGGAAACTCGAGTCTCTCCGGAGGCCTGAGTTCGCTTGTGGTCGGTCGGTTTCCGCTCTGTCTGCCGTGGGGTGCTTGCGTTCGTCGGTGGGTGGTTGGAGACTGGCCGCGTGGGCTTTGGTGGGAGGGGTAAGGGGGTAACCTTCTCGCGATTAAGTAAACCCGTCAGGCGGGGGGAGGCTCCTGATCACTTAGAGTGAGCCCTCGGTGGGGGGGAGGAGGTGGCCGTTCGCAGCCTGCCGCCGGATCGTAGCAGATGCATGCTTCGGCGATTCCCGTGGCGATCCACTAGGCGGCAAAGGAGAGTGACCGCTGGTGTTTTAGTGGGTAGCATGGGCCCTTCCGGCCCGTGAATCCCACATAACCGCCTGCGTCTCCCCTGGACGGAGGGGTAGGTATAAAACCTTTCACCGCGTTACCAAAAAAAGAAGGATAGCAATGCCATTCTATTGCTTGTTTGGTATCGGGATCTTCTGGTTCACAAGGCTTAGTGTTCGTTCAGCGTAATCAGCGACATCACTTGTTATGTAATATTTTATCTATACAACGACGTTGCCCCTGCGATGTTCCTTTATTTTTTAATATGTAGCGCGTACGTAACAACTGCATTCATTATTTGTTTTCAAAAAAGGTAATTTTTATATTAGGTTCGTAGTGTTAAGGTGCATTCCGAAAACATAAAAAAAATAACATCAATTTATGTCATGACCTATAATATGTTAGAAGGATCGAGCAAAATATTAAGACAACGTCTTCTTATTCTATGTTAAAATTTTTATACATTTCTATTTCCAGACAGCCCAAAAATAATTCAAAAGAACCATCTTTGTGTTCGTTATCTGATGTCTTGTAGGAAGAGAGCAAGTTAGTGAGATTATTTTGGAGGTAGGGCTATCATCATAATTAATACAAGCCCAACAACTCAAGTATGATTCTCGACTTCTATTTCATTAAGTTATTTTTTTTAGATGTAGTAATAATAAACCTATCAATAATATTCGAGGGCTCCACTACATGCATATAAAAATAATTTTACTTATTCATCTCTGCACAAAGGTTTTTTTATTTTTAAATTATTATTATCATTTTGAGTATAAAAAAAAATTGCAAACCCAGTGTTGTCTTAAAAATCTTGTCTACTACCACCTCAGACGAATAATAAAAATAACAACAATCCAAAGCTTACATCATTAATTAGATCAAACGAATTTCAATAAACTAAATAAAATAAAATAAATAAAATTTTGAGATAAATTCGAATGACACCCTACACAAAAAAATATATATTATAGAACTCTGTGACGGTATAATTTTATGAAAGTTTCCTCATAATTTTAACAGTTTTTTTTTATTTTTAAAATAAATATTAAAGCTTAAAACCTTCATTCATTGTAAACAAAATTATGCACCCCACTAAACTGAACGAACAACGAACTAATATTTTGATTTCGAAACCCCTTTATTATTTTTGTGATTGAAATCCATTATTATACGATTTCTTTGAAATAACTTGATGTACATTGTAGGATAAAATAACATTACAAATTGTTTTGAAAAGGTGTTTGGATAAGATTCTGCAGTTATTAACTATACGAATTAATAATATTGTCAAAATTATGCGTTTTTCATTTGATTATTTTTATTTAAATAATTTGTTATTTCAACATAAGTACAATTAAATCAATATTTATTTACTTTATCTGCGAATAAAATGGTTAATTTTTCGTTTTAATGTTTTCGAATAAAAGCTTGTTTTTAAAAGGCTTTTCACTGTTAATTTTTTTTTTGTTATCACTGAACACTTTTCTCGAATTAATATCAACAAGTTCTTTTATTTCATATCCATATTGTAGAAGTGCATTAAGAATAAATAATGCGCCATCTTGGATATGACCTTATGTTGTATTGAGAACCATTTCACAAATTTAATCATATACCTACTATCATTCAAATTGAATTTGTATACAAAACCTCAGACTAAACGGTTGAAGACATTTCCTTTAAAATTAAGTTGCAAAATATCACCCTAGTAAATTAAATTCATTTACATATGTGTGAATGCTTTTGCTAGAGTAATAAAAGCTTGTCACAAAATATCTGAGCTAAACTTGAAAAATAGGTATTATTAGTTCATGTTTACCCTTATATTCTGCGTAATAGGCAATAAGGAACTTACTGTGATGGATTCTATTTAAAAAAAAAAAATCATTTGCTTAGTAATTATTTCTCAGTAAATCGTAGTTGCAGACAGCAGATCCTCTATCGTATCACTTTTAATTAAAGTCATTCGTTTCCTGCAGGTACTTTTCAGTAATTGTGTTTACGGGAAAACGAGATGAGAATGACTATCTGTCATCATTTTGACGCCAACATGTCATGAGTTAATTAACCTTTCAAGTCAATCAATTTAAAAGTAGGTTATTGGAAAAGTAGTTAACAGATATTCGCAAACAAGATTTCGTGATTACGAAATTAGTTTTGTTACTTTTTATTTTATAGATTTATAAAACCAACGACCACTTTCTTTGCTGACAACATATTTATGTAAAAATATATATATATTTCAATACTGATAAAAATATTTAACACAACATTGTATACAATAAACCCAAAAAAAAGAGTTTTTATTATGTCCAATTTTAATTAAATATATCTTATATTGCACTTAAAGATTTAAACATAAAAATTTAAAATTTGTAACGTTATATACGGTACGATATTAAAAAAAAAGTAAGGAAATATATTGGAATGAATAACTATGTAAAATAAATCTTTTAATAAACTCAGTTTTCTTACTACACTAATATGACTGAGTCAGATATAATATTTTTCTTGCTGTATTTATAAACTAGTGCTTCTGTCTGCTAATTCTGTTTAACCTAATTTGTATCTCATTAGTTCGTTTATGATCAAGTCCGGTTGTTACTTTTTAAATTATATGTTTATTCATATTTTTTTTACACCTTACAAAATTTTGTTTTAATTAAAAAAAATCGGTATCGAATTTTACAGTAGTTTAAAAAAAAGGAGTTAATTTTACGAACGCATTTAAAATTTTGGATTTTCGATACAATATTCACGTTATGAATAATGTTCTAAAAATATATCCGGTTAGTTAACTCTATTCCCAATTTGAAGCAAATGTTTGTACATATTCACTTTTTTTTATATGTATACGAACACGTTAAAAAATATCAATTCTTTTTTTATTTCTACGCAGCTGAATAATATAACGTGTAGATGGTGCAGAGTAAAGATATATGTAGAGCAATATTCACAAGATTTTCATATGATTTGATTATAAAATAACTGATTTTCTATTTCATTAAGCGTTTTATGAATTTTTTAAAGGACATTGGATGGCATATTCATGAAGGCTTATCTTATAATTCTAGTCACATTTTACAAATCAGCTTACATATTACCAACATATCGAAAAACTAACAACGTTAACAAATTGTATGAATATTAAGCAGTATTTATATACAAATGATGAAATAACATATGATTAAATAACATACACCAGAAATATAGAATATACAAATGCAACATTAATATTTTTGCTGGTGTAGTAAATCATATGCATGTGCAAATAGTGTTGAAGACCAAAATAACAAATCCTTAATATGAAACACATTTTAAACCTAGCTCAAAAGTCTTTTTACGACGGTTTTAAAATCAAAATTCTAAGCCACTTGTTTTTCCCTACCTAGAACACCTGACCTTTTACCTAGTGCCCGGCAGTAATACCTCTTTCCATTTTACTCTATTCAACTACGCGTAGTTCGTTTAGTCAAAGGTCTTATAAACACAGACGGTCTAGAATATATAAGCCTCGCTGCAAAGAGACCGTGAGCTTCTCTAGTGGTGTATGTTCCGAGAAACTATCTTATATTTTTGAAAAATCGACACGATTTTACCACGCTAATCTCTTTGCAAAGTAGCATGTTATCAAAAAGTTGAAATATTTTATATTAAAGTTTAAATTTAATAGTAATTAGATTTCGTATATTTTGTTTTTGAGAACTACTTCTTTTGTGTATTAAACGTCAATGATTCAAGTATCTTACCCACACATTTTTCATTAAAATTAAACAAGTCTATCCACAAGTCAGTTAACACATTCACAATGCCAATTATACTGTGAATATTTATTACTTGAAATATAGTAAATATGTATATACATATATTTGGTTTGAAATATCTAATGCAACTGAGGGTCGGCCATTAGCGGAGAAGATGAATGATGCAATATTTTTCTTACTGTACTGTATTATTAGGAAAGACGTAAAGATTTTATTTAATTATATTACTTTATTATATTTGTTTACGTACCTAATGGTTTTAAGTAACTTAAAGCTTTCTGTCACCTAGAAATGCGCGAAAATTGATCCCGTTTTTAGAGTAAGCCGAAATAAACATGCTGACAGACAAATATCAATTTCATATTTTATTTTTGTAAAGACATGTTCTTCAATGGTTTCGTTCCTTCATTAGCACATTTTGTCAAATTAATTTTATTTTGGTTCATACGTAGTGCTTAAAGTGTCATAAAAACTAACCAAGTTAGGGTGTTAACAAATATATTGATAAGATATAAAAACTGCACGATGGGATTGTTTCTAATAACGTTAATTTATTAATTAAAAACTATTGTTTTCATTATATATTGTATAATTGTTTATTGTAAATCAAATTATGTCTAAAGATTTCAACATTCTAATCTCAACTAGGAAGAGGTTCCCAGAAGGTAAAAAAGCATTGACACTTTGAAAGAGATTACATTACAAAAGAAGAATAAAAATTTTGCAATAGCAAATTTATTTAAATGAAACTAAAATTTATCGAATTATACTACGTGAGTTTTTATTTATTTTTGCTTAAAACTACATACTCCCGACGTTTCGGCTACTTTACAGCAACCGTGATCAACGGCAGAAGAGATGTAAATAATAGCAAATTTAAGTATTTTATTTCGTACAGATTATATCAGCCGTACGGTGAAGATTTTTGGGGCTTTATTTTCAAATTTAAGAGTCATTTAGAAAATAAGATTGCATTAGTTGTGAAAAAGTTAGAGTTATTAGAAGGGAGTAGAACAAGTTGGTACATTACACTAGGACAAATATTTTTATTTTACAAAGCACAGGTTTGTCTCCACATAGAATATTGATTTCACTTTTGACGCAGCCCTGCAGTACTAACATTTTTCTCTGGGATACAATGTACATCAGTTTGTATTGCCAAAGATTTCATAGTCACAGACGATGAAGAAAGCTTAAGCCTCTGAAAAAGCGCTGCCTCACTTTGGATGTTCTATAATCTCTAGACTACAGGGGATATTGCACTAACTGCAGTAGGGTAGGATGGCATCAGATTACCTAGATTCTTCATAAGAATTTGTGCTAGTCGCGATCATTTTTTTTTATGCATATAGGATAAGTAAGGAATGAGCCTTTTGAGGTTTTCCCGAAGTGCTACTATATAGGGGTTTTTAAAAGTCATCTTTACAAGTTTGTCAGTCACCTTCAAGGTCGGCAACGTATTTGCACCCCTTGAGTTGCAAATTGTTATTGGCACTTGCATCCACTCCCCATCAGATGGACCGCTTGCTCGTTTGCCTTCTATGATACGTAAGTAAGGACACGTTTTCGATTACATATAATTTTTTTATAAACTAAATCAACCTATAAAACCAGATACTTAGTTTCGCTTGAAATATTAGAAACTTTGTCGAAAATTATATCTACTAAGTCATTCATCTATGTATGTAACAATCGATAAAGTAAATAACAACCCTCGCTTTGAAAATGTGATGCCGTGATTATTTTTTTACTAGAATACTTTTTATATTATTTATTAAAGAATTCATTGAATTCAGTCAAGCGCAAAACTTGAATGTTAATTAATCATTTGTTTTAATTTACCGTCTCCACATAGACATAGTCAATTTTAAATACAATTTTACTCGTAAATAAGAATGCTACATGTTTTGATTCTTACTTAAACAAACAGTCAAACTTTGTGTACGTACGTTGAGAAGAGAATAAGAAAACACATTGTATGTTGAATTTACATCAAACCATAAAACTTTGTCTTACCCTTCTTGTAAATATAACATTCGGGTTCATGTCGCGCATATGAAGATTAGTTCTGGTTTTCTATTAAAGTTAAAAATACATTTATTCCTTTGTTGTATAAAATATAAATAAAACTTCTTATAAATTTCTCACGGACATCATTTTTAATCTTATTAAAATAAGGAATTATTGATAGAAATAAAGTGATGCGGATGTGTAATAGCTGTAAATAATATATATTTAAATATAAACATACATAAAATAAATTATTATACACTATTCCAACGTTTTTTTTTTCTAGTTAACAATAGATGTTTAATATAAGCCGTTTAAAAAGGTGGCAACTATATTAATTACAAGTAGCAGTCTAGGCCAAAAATTCGTAAAGGGAGGAATCAATCAAGAACAAAATACAGTCACCTATGTAAGAACATACTTAGACTTAAAACCATAAACCTTCTTTTTTTCTTTCCTTCTGTCAGCTAAATTTATATCCTGGTCTTATATTTAGACTACAAAATATTTTCCACACCTGAAATTCAGGATCGCAATTATAATATAAATATTAAACGTATAGAAGTAACATTGGATATTATTTTTAATTTGTTACACGTTATTTTCTTTTTACTAAATTATGAATTTATGCAAATTTTAATATGGCTACCGTTAAAATAGTATTAAATTTACAGTCACATTGTCCATACATTATCATTACGTACATACAATGTCAATACAATGGTAGAGTAAATATGGCGAGTAGTGTTTAGCCGCCAGCTTCATGAGCTGATGACGCGTCGCTTATCAACGGTTATCACCCCGCGAGCCTCGTGTCTCGATCACACTTCAGTCGTTCGTCCTCGCTCAGAGTGGAACCAACGTTTTTTATTTCAACGCAACCGGCCGCGATTTGTTGCTACGTAAGTACATTTTTGTTAAAATTTTATAACTTATACTATTTTTCAAATGCGTTGTACATACTGTCGGTCATATGCGCGTGACCATTGCGTTAAGGAATATTGAATACAGTATTTCAAAGCCTCTGTGAATCATTTTGTATGGAAAGATGTGAAGGTCGTTGTTCATCCAAAAGTAAATTTGTCGCCTTCTTTATGTATCAGGGATATTTCACTCGGTTAGGTGTGTCAACCGATTATCAAAGGTGATTAGTTTTACCTTGTTAATCCTATTTATCTCGCGAACGCGCAACTCTTTTAGAATAAAAAAGATTCATGTATTATTAATAAATACAACTGATCGGGTTACGTAAATACTAAGCATTTCGTTTTACAGTGTTTTTCTTCCATACAAACATAATTCTATATTAGTACCAATTTACTATAATATTTTGTGAGAAATAATTTAAAGTAATATTAAATTATTATCAACATTCTGAATTTTTGTTTGAAACCATATGTTATTATTTTGTTCCACAATTAACTATTTGGTTAACTAAATTCAGTGTAAAAGGAAGCCATTGATAAACACGGCACTGTACAATAGTGCAGGACAAGTGCATACTCGTATATGTGCTACTGACGTTAGATTCCGACTTGTGACGGTACATCGTAAAGAAATTCGTGATACTCATCATAACTGTGCAGTAAAGTATGCTATTGACAATCATAGCCTTGATTATCTATACAGTCAAGTATGAACCATAATAATATCTCATAACTGCAGTATAGACCCACATTATTCTTCGTATATTTTATCTTTTGTAAATTATTTATAAGCAAAAATAATGTACACAAGATAATTAAAGTGTACATGTCACAAATAGACAAAGACAGTATCACAGTTTTGTAGCTTAAACATTTGGATGGAAAAAAATATATCAAATTTAGTTTATATTTGACTTATATGTAATTTTACTGAGTTATAAACAAGAAATAATATTATTCTCATTCCTATTGTAACTCAAATTGCTATATTCTAATATAATAAAGCTTCAGAATTTTTATTAAATACACGTATCTCTAAAATTGTTGGTGTAATTAAAAAATACTTTAGCCTAAGGTATCCTGTTTATACAGAAAATATATGCTCCTATCACGCTACGACAAGTAGATGTGAAAAGAGATAAATTTTTCAAAAATGAGGGTACCTTCAATGTTTTTATTAAGTTACATCTAATCTTAATGATTATAGCGCAATGTACTAAACACACCTTTTTGCTGTTAGTACCTACTTGTTAAAACATTTTAATTTATAATGAAAAAATAAATTAGTAAAAAAGTGAGAACTATTGTAATAAAACAACGCTATGATTAAAATAATATAAGCAACATTGATAAAATTACCACTTTAACTCAAGTCAGGTAAGAGAAATAATGGTAGTCAGATAGCAATATTTTTTTGGATATAATGTGGCCATTTATTATTTTGATAACAATTAAGACGTGATTATTTTCTTCCAACTGTACCTAAATATTAAAAGAAGACATTTTGAAATAACTCATATCATCGTTTTAGATTAATTGAATTCAAAAAATATGAACAATATTTTAAAAATTCAGCTAGTTAAAAAAAAATTGCATGCGGAAAAACATAATTTGGAAGTATTTCAATTAAAAATAGATTGAATAGTTTCATTGTTATTGTCATATATTTGTAAATAATATCTTTTGTCTTTGGAATCACTTTTCCCGAATACTAAAGAAACTCCTTATATTAAAGGGTAATAAAACTTCATACCGTCGCTTCACAGTCTAATCTAATCAAAATGCGACTTTAACTGCCAGCGTCATCGTGCCTAAATTGCATGATACGAAATTTATTAGAAATTATAATAACCTTATATAAGTTGTTCCATAAAACATAGCTGATTGTTGTTCCATAAAACACATCTGATATAAGAAAAATATGCTATATATTACTATACTTTTCAATGTGGCGTGTATGTTACTGAACATTAATTTAATATTTTATTACCGAATACTGGTTTCAGGGAAATAAATTTTCTTGAGCGTTATCAAAAATCTTCACTCATTTGTTGGATTTTACCGTTCAGAGGTCCATTAAATAAGAAAGCCAACATAATCTAATTAATCGCGATAACGTGACCTATTTGCAGCTGTTGTTTGTCAGATAATTTTTCATAGCACCAAGTTTCATTCCATTACCTGCAACTCACAATTTTCTTACCCCAAAAATAATAAAACTGTAAATTATTTTAGGGTAAAAAAGTTGTCAGTTTAAATTTTTGATTCACTTGTTAGATGTCACATCAACCAAAACTGACCAATTTTCTTTATCTCATGAGATTCAAAAATGTGTTTGGAAGGTTTACAGTATGTTATACAATATTGAACTTTAAAAATGTTAACTCATTACATTAAGTTCTGTATCTCCTTGTCAATATTGTAACGTAAAGTGTAAAATGTTGTTTGTTGTTATTATTATTAACATTTTAGTAACTTTGCTATTGTTATTGTATAGTACACATTGTTCGATCATTGGTAAACTATTCTCGGTAGATATAAATATCCATCGTATTCTTTGTCGTAGCTTACGATGATTATGTTTTTAATAAAATATATTTGCTTTAAGTTAATATTTGTATTATAGTGAAGTAGTCTGGAAGTGGGCACATTCCTATTATATATACATAATTAAAATACCGAAAATATAAGAAGGTCTAAATAGTTGGTAAGTGTGATCATGATAATATAATTTTTCATTTTTCATTCATGTTTTATCTGTTATAAATTTATCTGTTTGATAATTACAAGAAGACAATAAAAAGTGTATAAGGTCGGAAATATGCAGGTGACAAATTCAAAAGTTAAAAATCTATTAATAATTTGTTTTTAGAGAATATCAAAGGACTACAAATAAAAAAAACATTGCATATCATTATCGAGCAAGATATTTTTGCGTTCTGAATACTAATTCTGTAACTAAATAATATATTAAACTGATGCAGTTGTTGGTATAAAATCTTCTAAGTTGGATCACGAGAAATTTCGATTGTGGGATAGGTCAAATCAAATCAGTTTCGAACATACAAGATGAGATGGTTTCATCGACTTAGGCATTTATTAAACATATAGTTATCTGTGGTAAACCTACATACCCATCATATTCAGTCTCTATTAAAAAAACTTTTCCTTTGTATAAAAATGAAAAAAATATACAATTAATAATTTGTTTTTCATTTTAATTTACAATAGTTTAAATAAATTTTTTTTTTTAAGGTTTAACCCCTGATTTTGATAATTGTTGCAATTCGATTATGGGTAAGTGATGCTAACATATATTTCATGTTTGAGTGTATCGAATTCTTATAAATTTAACGAAAAGTTGTAAAGGGTTATTATATAAAACCAGTTTTATCGTAAAAACATTTCAAACATTAAATTGAAGAAATCTAGATTATTTATAAGAGGTCCGGTGTTTTCCCTTTTTATTTCATAGTGTCAACTATGCCGTTTATTTTTTTTAATTTAATCTTTTAATAAAAAAATATTCCATATGTTTTCGAAACCAAAATTACAAAACAGAAACCATTCAATCTTTCGTTTTTTAATATGCGAGGACGTTGAAAACTTTTTGAGTTCATTGCAATTTGTAGAAATTTAAAATGTTAAAATCAACAAAAATTAGAAAATGTATCACTTAGTTTAATAAAACCAAATTTTACCAATAAAATAATTCTCAGAGTGTCTTTATAGTAGGTACTTTGACGTTGTCCAATACATTTCCGAAAGCAATTCCGTATGCTTTAAAATCTAAAAGCTTCGGCAACTAATTTAATACGCTCGCCTGAGAGTTCTACTTAGTGATCATTTATAGTTTCTCCTCGTTTTATTTCTTTTTCCTCGAAATTATTGCAATATTTATAAAATTATAATCAGTAAAAATAATTTTCAAATAATAAAGAATAGTTTCAATTGCTTAATGAATAAAGGGAAATCATGATTTTAATTTTTTATTTCATAACCAATCATAATTCATGCCAATTAGATAACAAGTGAATATTCTGTAATAAAATATTTTTGGGCCTTTGTTAGGAATGGGTAACAGAGAGTAGACTACAAAGTTTTAATTATTATACCTAAGGCTCTTTCAGGCATTATAATTATTGAAAAAAAAAAACATTTTACATACTTAACTCTTTTTATGTTTGATCTATGTATTTTAAAATTATTGAGTTTTAGTAAATCATTTTTACTTACATATGTACATACTTCATACAAACATACAAAATCTTGTTAAACTTATAATGAAACCGCTTAAATTCAATGGCTAATAATTGTGACATTAAAATCATAATGGCAAATAATTATATTCCGATAAGATTTGAAAACATATATTTACACATTAATTTTTCATCTTCCATAACCTTTGCTTAATGAAGTTTTATAACATTATTTCAGTACATCCATTATCTTTGATAAAACTTCTATTCTGACTTTTAAAATAATCAACAACTGAGTAAAAACCTTGGAGAGTAAAGAAAAGAAAGTAAATAAAGTGACATCATTGCTGAGGACACTATTAGTGTTAGGGGCTATTTCGATTTCGATTTCCTTATCTGAAGAGTGATGTTGTTAAAGGAGTGACTCTTTATTTGTTCATATATAAATTTTACTACAATAAATGTTTTAAGGAATTCGGCTCGATAGAAACTCTGATGCAACAAATATTTGGTAAATTTTAATTTATATATATTTTAAAAAGTTATTTGTCTTCATAATATAATAAAAAATATTATATTTTAACAATCTACTAAAAGACTTTTGTCTGTCCAGAACTCCCATTAATTCATTCTTGGAACGTACTTCGAAGGCAGCCCAGTAGGTTTTTTCCAAATTTAGTTAGGTAGAGAGAGGAGCTTGGACGGTGAAGGTGAGCGTTTAACGGGCGTTCGATAAGGGTCGTTTAAACGTACACCTGGGTCACAAGTCCCAGTAACTGTTGAAGCTCCTCTAGCTGCAACGTGATAGACCCGGTACCCACAAGGTTGAATCCATCCATTGAGTGCTAAGAGGTTTCGTCCCTTTATTTCAATGTTAATTAAAGAACTTTCATTCTATATGAGGTCTTTAGTCCCATAGTACAAACCTAAAGTTATATATTGTATTCTCCTATAAAAATCAAAAAGTATTTTGCAGATTTCAACAAAAGATCTGACAGAACATTTTATAGAAAGTAAATATAAAACAAAGATATTTTTAATTTCTTTAAACATAAGTGCCTATGACTAGGGTTCTTACATAGTCCATCATCAAGTGGTACATGTGATGATCAGGTTGTCTATCGCTTAAAATATTTTCTCCTATATATTCTTTCTAAAGTTTGTAACTATTTTGTTTGTATATCTGCAATATTTCAAAATAATGTGTTTGTATACTAATTTCCTGGATGGAGGACCTTTGGGCCGTTTAGCTGAACGAACAGCTTCTTTATTCCTTCTTTTGCCGTCGTGGAATAGATCCATTGTAAGAATATATATAAAATTGTACTGAAATCAATTCACTTATGATGTAGTATACAACGATAACCTTCTTCGTGCTGTAATAGATATATAAAGTTATTGTAGTGCATTCTAATTGTCTGTTATAGCCACGATATCTTACGTAGACATAAAGTGGATATATGTTGCTTAGGTAATTAGAAACTCTAAACATCAAACTTATATCCCTCAGGTTTTATAGTAATCACAATGAATTTTAGTTCCATTCTCTTACTTTATTTATATTACATAACATTAAATCTTCTTTTCAGTTTTATACGAAGATTATTATAGTTTATATACCATTAGATATGAAATTTTTATTTGTATTTGCTTTACTACGTGAAAATTATTCTAAGAATCAGCCATTGATAAAGCTTTTGGTACATTAATATACGTTTAAAATATTATTTCTGTACAAACTGCTTGGTATCGGATGTTACAGACGACTTCAGAATTATTCAGTCTGTCGAATAGTCGTTTTAAGTAGTAAGTAGTCTTAAGTCTTAAACAATTTAGAAAGTTTAAAAAAAAATTACGGATGATGAGATATGAAAATGTTCTTTTTATCTTCTTGGTATGACAAGAATTATAAAAAAAATAGACTATGAAATTTATCATATACAGATTGCTGAAATATAATTATCGTTAGTCAACTTTTTCTTGTTATGAATTTAATATGAGAGAATGTAACATGTCTTCTTTAAATAGATTTTCTGTAAAATATACAAAAAAAGGCGGATTTACTTGATTAATAATACCAAGTGACAGCTATTTAAGCTGCTAATAATTTTATATAGCTGAAAGTAATAATTATTTCTGACACGATCCACCGTTTAACTTAAATTTATAAATCATGTAAGCACAGACATCAAGTAGTCTAAAGAAACAGTTTGGACAAGAGATAGCGCTGCTGTTATCTTATTCACTTTGGTGTATGATTTAGATACCGAAGTTAAATAAGTGAATACACACACATTTGTTACTATAATTACTTTACTTAAATAATCTTGAATGAATATTAAGAGAAAAGTTAAATGATTTAACTGTTATTAATATTTTAACTTTTCATGTATTTATTCCATTTGTTTTATTTATGTAAAATTTAATAACCGTTCATATAATTGGATGTGCATTGGTTACTTTTTTCTTTTTTTTTTCCTATGTCCTCTAAATGGGGCAGAGGGCGTCCACAGTACGTCGCCATCCCGTTCGGTCTTGAGCTTTGCCTTTCACGTAGCTCCAAGTGTTTCCGATATTTTCGGTCACTGTAATGATCGTTCACTGCCAGGTCTGCTTAGAGCGGCCACGTTTTCGCTTTTCTTGGGGAATCCAGTCTAGGGCTTGCCTTGTCTGTGTTCTGGATGTCTTCGGAGCGTGTGGCCGTTTAACTTGCAGGTCATTCACATTGGAGATTTTCTCGGGTTAGTAGATATCTATTCTTGGCGCGATGTCCGCTTCGGTCTCTCCAGTCTCCGATATAATGCTTTCGAGAGAGGTGAAATTGTGGACCTTTTCCACCGCCTCTGTGCTAATGAGCAACGATGAGGAGGTTGTTGCTCCACAGCTCATTTCCTGGGTTTTTCGCGTGTTTATTCGTAGCCCTATCTCTATTGCCTCTCGTCGTAGGTCGTCCAATTTGGATTGCATGTTGGTCTGTGCATGACTCAGCAGGCATAGGTCACCGGCATGGTTCAGATCTTCCAAAGTATTGGACAGTCCCCAC
The DNA here is from genome assembly GCA_010014825.2 of Danaus melanippus. Lineage (NCBI taxonomy): Eukaryota > Metazoa > Arthropoda > Insecta > Lepidoptera > Nymphalidae > Danaus > Danaus melanippus. Next base: position 8,210,138 of record JAAAKD020000207.1, on the reverse strand, counting down.
TCTATACCGCAAAGCTTCTTTTTCGTGACTTTCTGCATGGTACCATTGAGAACGACTAGGAAAAGAATAGGGGAAAGGAGACACCCCTTGCGCCCACCTGCGTGGACTAGTATGTCCTCCGAAAAAAGGCCAGTGCGAGTTACTCTGCAGGAGTATTTTCTGTAGAGGGCTTTTATAAGGTTGATTATTTTGTCAGGGTCTCTAATTTCATGTTTACCTGTCCATCTCAGCATGTCGAAGGCTTTTTCGAAATTTACAAAGGTCAAGTACATTTCCCTCTGTCATTCTGATGCCTGTTCGAGGATTATGCGTAAGGTAATAATCTGATCTGTGCACGATCTGTTGGGTTGGAATCCAGCTTGTTCTCAGCGAAAAAAAGGTACAATGGCCCTCGATAACCTGTCTAGAATAACCTTGCACAGCACCTTAGACGAAGCCGAGAGCAAGGAAATGCCTCTTCAATTGACGCATTCACCGAGGTATCCGCAGGTTCTTTTTTAGATCCAGTAATCGCGTGTATGTCGTTTTTATCCTGTCCGCTTCAAGGGCGCAGAAACGATTTTATAGTGATACAATAAAAGCTTCACCTACGACTCGGTCCTGCAGTTTTTTGATCTCAAACAGTTTCGCAACCTTGGTAGAAGTATTTGTGGGCTGAGCTACTGCTACGAGTACATTGATTTTACCTCGGCAACTAGAAGGTGGTGATCGCTATATGATGAGCGCCATTTCGCGTTGATGGCAAGGTGGTCGAATTGATTCTTGGTGGCTCCATAGGGTGAATTGCAAATGTAATTGTGGCGATTACCATGTATAAATAATGTTCTTCCGATGGTAAGATCGTTGTCTTGGCAGAATTCGAGGAATCTCTCCCCGTTGTTGTTGCGGACTCCCAGCCCGTGTGTGCCTATGTGCCTTTGACAACTGACGTATTCCTCGCTAACGTTGGCATTCAGGGCCCCCATGACATTTACTATATACTGTTTGCGAATGTTCTTAATAGTCAGGTTGAGTGCACTATAGAAATTGATATAAATTGATAGATGCACAGTTTTTAGGCGCGTAGCACTAAACCACAGTTATGTTGCGAGCCTTACTGTTAAACCGAGCTGTGATGATTCGTTTTGAGATGGGTTTCCAGTCCAAGAGACTCTTTTTAGCAGCGTCAGAAAGGAGGCGGCTCAGCGTTCGCTCGTTCTACCAAGGAATTGTTGTCCGTATTTTCATGCCAAATGTCATCGTAGTTTGATCGGTCCGATTTTGCAGTCTATTGGTTTCGCTAATCTTTTGGGTTTAGGTAAGCGAGTGAAATGCGAGTGATTACCCTCAGCTCAGCTGCATCCTATGGTGGCGGTCACGCGTCTGCGAGGTTCAATAGTTCCCAGGAGGGCCGACGGGCACGTGGGTAACTCGAACTTTCTAGGACTCTGCGTAAAAAAGGTGTTCCGACACTAACACTGTCTTCAGTGTTTTCTTGGTATTTTGTAATAATAATGTTCTCACCAACAGTGATTTCCACCAAGACTATACTCTGCCATCCCCCTTAAATATTACTTTGCATTATTTAACAAAAATGTTATTTACAATTAATTTGGACCGGGAAAATATGATTTTGGTATCCACTTTTTTAACTTCATGTCCTCGAACTGCTCTAAAACACGTGTAAGCAAAAATGAGTTACTCGTTATGGCCCGGAGCACACCGCTTTATAATTTACTTATTTTTTAATAACGATTCAACGTCTAAAAAAAGAACAATATTTTATATGTACACAATTTATATTTAAGCATTTTAGAACCTTATATATAAATTAAAATATTTCTTAAAGTTAAATAAGTACACGAAAAATTTTATATTAGTCAGGTTTAATTTTATTATAATGATCTGTTTTTGCCTTGCTGTAATTGTATTTTTTTTTTCATGTTTTCTTATTCCTTTTAGATGTGTCTTTGTAAATAAGATATCCTAATAAATAATAAATTTATTTATGTTAAAATATTATTTTGAATTTTGGCTATAAACAACTTATGACAAAATTTTAATTTTGCAATAATAATTCAGTATTTTTAATTTTAAAATTTCTTGCTGTGAATTATGTGGTAAATAGGCTGAAAAAAGAACAGAAACTATTTTCTCTTTAAGATCCCTGTTTGTTAAAAGTTTTACAGCCTTGTCTGATTGTCATTCATAGGTTAGGATTAATTATTTCTTAGTCTCTATAAAATTTTATCCCGTTATAATAAAACATATTTTTCCTTATTATAGTAGATTACGTTTTATTTCACTTTTCCTCCCTGTTTCAAACTTAAAATATAATTTTATATGTCTTAAACTTTGTGTCACAAAAGTACTGTGTGATATCTTAAATATAGTACCGTAGAATACAACCATAAGAATCCTTCTTCCTTTTGATTAAGGTTGATAATAATTAAAGATAATATTCATAAAAAGAATAATATATATCAAGTTAAAATATAAGTAAAAAGAGAACAAAAACATAAAGATTCAATGCAATGACATTAATTTCGCATATAACATGTTAGATATAAGTAAATGGTATATTTCATATGAGTTATATTTTTGGGTGTATTAAAAAAATTCTAACAAAAGAAATATGAGAATAGGTGTTTCAAACATGGGTTTGTTATAAAATAATATCTAAGTGTTTTTGTGGGTAAAAATTTCTGAAACCCTCACTTTATTCAATAATTTGTAGCTTGTTTTCTATAAATTTTTAAATCTCAATTGAAACAAATAAAATCTAAATAAACAATACCTGAAATATCCTTGTTGTAAAATAATAATAGTTCCATCGAAAGTAACAATTGTGTTATGATAAATATTTCTTTTTCATGATTAGTTAATGAAACAGCTCTTCTATTTTGTAATACATCACGAGGCAATTATTTCAAAATTTATATAAAACATGATAATTAATATTTGTTGTTCCATTATATATATATATGTATGTCGGAGTAGTATCGAATCGTTGTTTTAGAAAGAGTGACGTCAGAATAACTGACGTCATCAATGACTTTATTCTCGACTGTCATCAGGCCCTGAGCCTATGGAAGGTAACCTCGCATCCGGTTGGACGAATGTCTCACTTCGACGAGGTCCGATCCCCCTGACGGCTCGAGCGAGACTATCTGTAATCTGTACTCTTGCCTCTATTAATGCTAACCAACACTCATTGTTGTTACTACACTTCCACAGCTGGCTACGCAGGTGGTTATGGGGGTGAAATCTGATAATTTCAACTACCCTCAATTATTGATTATTCAAATAATAGTAATTACGCCGATACGGCCATTCTGACAGTCGGTGCTCGCTCTGCACCATCCTGCTTTATTAGTTAAGATTCCCTGGTCACGTTTGAGCTAGGTATCTATGATAAATTCATGTTGTCGCTTTGAACAGTTGATGCAATGTAACGGAAGACATAGACTTATGACTATATCATTGGATCTTGAGAGTTCTTACAAATCGAGTGACTACAAGTCTACTCATGAATCCCCAAGGCATCCCTACGTTATCTCATGATTCTCTTAAGGATACATCAAGGACCTGTGGTTAGCTCAAGGATAGCACGTGATTAGCTCAGAGGTATTACTATGTGGTGTATACATGTCTTCTCGCGGCTTCACAAGGGGTCAGTACAATATCTCATGTTTCTCGTAAGAATATATCATGGATACGAGGTTAGCTCAAGGATAGCACGTGATTAGCTCAGAGGTATCACTCTGTGGTGTATATATGTATGTCTTCTCGCGGCTTCACAAGGCATCCCTAGGGAATCTTATGGTTCTCATATGGAAATATCACGGATACGAGGTTAGCTCAAGGGTAACACCTGATTGTAACACTTCATATCTGTGGTGTCCCCTTGTCTTCTCACAGCTCCTTAAGACGTCCTTAAAGAATTTCTTGGTTATCATAAGGTTACATCATTGATACGAGGTTAGCTCAAAGGTATTAACACATGTTAAACTCAGAGGAATTCTTCTCTGAATTTTTAAACTCGTATACCACAATAGTTAGTTTTCGCGTCAGGTAATGCGGCACCCCAAGCCGGGTCACTGTTCCCAACGTGGTTGATGGAAATGAAGCTGTAGAGGCAGTGGTTGAGAGCGTAGCCTGTTCCGATCCCACTTCTGATGTCGGAGTAAAAGCACTTAGTTGTGTTTTAAAAGAGTAACGTCAGCATAACTGACGTCACTATTGCCTTTCTTCTCAACTGTCGTCAGGCCCTGAGTCTATGGAAGGTAACCTCGCAGCCGGTTGGACGAATGTCTTACTTTGACGAGGTCCGATCCCCCTGGCGGCTCGAGCGAGACTGTCTGTAATCTGTACTCTCGCCTCTATTAATACTAGCCAACACTCATTTTTGTTACTACACTTCCACAGCTGGCTACGCAGGTGGATATGCGGGTGAAATCTGATAATTTAAACTAGCCTCAATTATTGATTATTCAAATAATAGTAATTGCGCCGATATATGTATATAAACGGATGGAGTACAAGAAAGAACAAGAGAAGAAATTTTTTGAGTAACCTAAATAATTTTAAAGACAATTTGATTGGTATTAGTAAAAGTAGAATTTTTTTGTTTTTAGTGAAATCGCTTCGAGAATAAATTAAAAACATCACTATCTCGGAATATTGTAGGTATATTATTGTTGCTCTACAATTTTACGAATGAAATGGTAGGCTGTAAAATGATTAAAGGACGAGTGAATGTTGTTTTGTTTGAAATAAAAAAATGTTTGAAATGCTTTGTGCGGCAAGAATGATGAAAGCTTTGGTTACTTTTTTTAGTTTGGAAAATATTCGACAGTTTACAATTACAATAATTGTAAAGATAGCTAAAACAAATGCATTGAATTCGACTGTTTCGAACTCTTATTGGGATATAAAATTAAGTAATCTATTGTTTTCGAGAAAAGTTGATATTATTATTTCACAACAAAGAATGGTACTCTGTCAATCTGTCTGTTAAGAAAAATAATAACAATAAAGCACATGCTACTTTCTTGAAGAAGACATGCATTGTGATGCTCCACGCTGATATTTTATCAAGATCTCTTAGTAGCGAATATCTTACCTGTCAGACTGTCTCGCTTTTCTGTTTCTAACAGTACGTGAAGGTACTATGCTTTTATTAATGGTTTATTTGTATCAAATTTTTAACAATGAAATTCATTAAAAAGAAATTCACGTTATAATCTTTAATTATACTAAAAATGTTTTTCTAAAAAAAAGAACAGTAACTTTTGAATTGAAAAGAAATGTGTTAAGTACATATAAACTTAAATATTATATGCAATGACAATATTTAAAAAGGTTAGTCTCAAGTAATAAAAGAACTACCAAATCTCATTTATATACTCGCATATATAAAATAGACCAAAACAATAATTATAGTAATTCGGACTTGAGCATAGGCACAAAATTACCAGCCTATTGCTATTTTCTACAAGACACTTTGGAAAGTCTGCAAAGTAAGTTGACGATAAAATTTCTCAACCACTTTTTATCAGAAAAACAAAACGGATACACGGCTGGCTGCTATCCTTTAGTCTGCGTCTGTGTTTTGTGGCACGTACTGTTTGAATATCGTTAAAACAAGAGTTTTACAGATACAGAATAGATTTTTATATATAAAGTGTGTACGCCATCTAAGGTTATATATCAATTTATCATCAGATGGGGTGATAGTCAAGCACTATAAGAAAAGTAATGCACTAAAAGAGAAGTGATCCATAGTTCAATGGTTTAATCCATAGTTCAATCATTTTCTTTTCAATGATCTTCTTTGGTTTTTATTATAAAGTACGATCTCGGGCCTGCGGAGTGATTTGTTACTGTACAGAGAATGATTAATCTTTTATCTTCATAGTAATTTAAATCCACGATTTTTATTTTAATTTAAATATAAATTAAATAATTTATATTTAAATAATACTGACAAGCGAGATAAAACAAATGGATTCACAAAATCATTTGAAAACAGTTCTCTGTTACGACCGTTAAAATGTTTTTTAACAGTTGACGCAAAGATCACTGATGCGTAAATATTGAGTTCAGTTATCAGAATACCGAGAAACTATGATTGTTTTAAATTCAAGGTAATTTTTGAAGTAAATTTGTCTAGTTTATTGTACTTAGTGTAAATTGTTTGACCTAATCATACTATTTATAATTTGCTATAAATATAAGTAAAAAAAAAATCTTTCCATACTAAAAAATATTTCTTTGATAATTTGTACATATAAAAATACAATAATAAAAAATAGTCGTATATATATATAACAATATTTTAAGTTGAGTACTGATACAAAAAAATAAAATCTTTAATGGATTATTTTTGGCTTTTGTATGTTAAACATTATAGTTTTGTACCTCAAATATACAAAACAGATATATATTTTAAGACTTTCTCGTAAGACATTTTTAAAGATCTATTTCATACTAATTGGTATATTTTTGTTCTGTAGGACCCCTAAAATGTTTTAAGATGTCGACTTTATATGTAGTACACTGCTCTTATTTGTCTTTAATGAAGAAGGTTATTTATGGATAAAAACCTTCTCGATTTGAGGTTTATAATACAAAATATTGATAGAAATTATTATAAATTGTAGACTTATTAAATTGCAAAGCAACTCCAACTCGTGATGAGCGTAAAAAAATATCGGATCAGTGCCTACATGTCTCACTTCATACAGTTATGAGTTAATATGAGAAATTCTGTAACTAATATAACGTCATTTATTAATGTAATGAATAATATTATTTTATATCTAGGTATATTTTCTTAAAAAAATCATCTTATTAGTACTACCTGTACTTTTTTTTTCAGTGCAGTTCATATAAAAAGTAAACTAAAATGTATAACTTTTACTTGAATTTTATCCCAATTGATTTCCTCATCTATTTTCTCAATAAATTAAATACAATTTTTAAGCATTGTGTGAAATAAAAGAAGATATGGGAAGTCTTTGTATATTATTTATCTGACTTTTAGGACTAGATTTGTCAAGTCCTTAAAGTCAGAAAGAAATGAAGTATTGCTAAACGATGCCCTTATTTAGTTATTCGGATTTTCATGTTCCTCTTTCTCTTATTTCATTTGAGTTATTCAGGTCGTGTACATATTAAATAAATGTTTACTTTGCATTTTATAATATCATATTATGTTATTTGAGAAAAGACTCCTATAATTTGACCACATATCGACAAAGTTATAAGTGAATTGTCATACAATAGAAACAAACAAAAATGTGTTACAAATATTCTCAACTATTTGATCGTTATTAGTACGGCTGACAAGTGGAGTTATTTTTTATTCTCCTTTTCTTTATAAGTTCTTTTCTATTTTCAGCTTTTGTTGATCATAATTAGAATATATAAGATTTTTAAATTAAAATGGATAGTTGAATAATTTCATAATATTTAGGTTAGAGCATGTCCTATGTGAGTTATGTGGGTGGATTATAAAATCTTATAGCTAGTTGAATTTTATAGCATTCCGTTAAGATTTGCGTTTTTATAAAACACATTAAGCATGTTTGTGCTGCGAATTATTAACGTATTTCATTATATAATTAATAATAAAATCTTTTAAAAACTGGTCATATTTTCAGAAAACTATTTAACAATATTTAATAAATCTTTCCTGAACAACATGTATAAAGGAAAAGAATTTCAATATTGGCAAAACATTCATCCTATTTTGTTTATTAAATATCCAATATCAATCGAAGTGGTGTTTTATATCTTCCCGTATTGATTTCTATTTTCAAAATCAAGTATATGTATGTAAATTATTATATTGTTTGTTTGGATCAACAGTAACAGTACAATATTTTTAAAAATATTCGCAAAGAATGTTTATTCAAATACTTCTTTAAATTCACGCTCTGTAATGACAGAAACACGCCTTAACATATAATTTCATTATTATTATTCTTTTATGAATGACTCAAACAAATTATTGTATGATTGCAATAAACATAGCTCTATATTAGTGTGTATTATCCCACTAACTAGTAGCTGGTTAAGATTGTTTTTAAGTGGACTCTTATTTCTAAAGTGGAGTTCTGTTTTGTCAGTAGGTCAAGATAATTTAGCGTTCAACATAATATGTGTATATGACTAATGATAAGAATCAAAGATAGTGACATATTTTATTGCTCCGATAATCTTAAACAGGTAGTGTTACTGTATTTAGTATTATCAGTATTATATAAATTATGCCAGAGGTTGATATAACATTTATCGTTAACCGACAGCAATTTATAAATATTTAAGTGAATGAAAAACAACAGTTAAAAATGTTTTGTTTATAGTTATATCCTGTTTAATAAAGAGAAACTTAAAAACTACAAATTTAATCGAACCCCATACAAAGGAAAAACGATCCCTCTGGAGAGTTTAAAAATAATTTCCTTTTAATAGTCACTTTTCACAGTTATATTCAGAATTTTATTTGTTAAAACAGTGAATTCAAGATGCTTAATTTTGTGATTGTGTTATAAACATACTACAAAAACCGTGAAGTTTTTTTATTCCACACGGAGCCCATAGTGGCGAAAATTTGATAAGAATTTGTTGTGTTTATTTAATATTCTATACAATTTTGGAAACACATTTTATGTTTTAATTTTGATTACATTATAGAGTATTGGAAAATATTACTTTATACTTTATCTGTGACTATCTTTTGCCTGCTCATTTCAACGAGGAGAAATTTTAGTTACTTAATCGACGATTTTTTTATGTGATTTTGACCACGAAATTTAGAGTAAACAAATGTTTTTAAATTATTATAGATTTTGTAACGTTCCAATTATATTAATTAACAATTGATAACTTACCAAGTAATTAAGTAAGGCAAGGCAAGTAGTTCTTTTTTAAATTGATTAATAAGATCGCTTTTTGCTTAAATGTTGATAATACTTATAACAAATTTTGATTTTAGAGATTCATTTCTTTTAGAACAGTCTGTTTGTAAATAAGATATAATAAGTAAATAAATAAGATACAATAAAGGTACAATATAAAAATTATCACTTTCTGTCGATGGATAAGAAACTAGTAACTTGGATTAATGAAATGCTGGTCTTCTGATCTAGTGCTGTTTGAGAAATGTTGTTTTAATAAACTTTATAACGAATCCTTATAATAGAATGTTATGCTTAAGTTTCCGATGAGGCTGTCCAATGATATTATGCAATAACAAGAAGTACAACGCAATAATTACGCAAACTACTATATCAAGAATAACTGAATAATTATAGCAACTTCTATGTTTTAAATAAAAAAAAATAGTTAATGTGAATACATACATTCATTATTATCAAACTTTTTATAATTAAACAATTCTCACGTTGTTTTATTCTTTTTTTCACAACGATGACCAAATGGTGCTTCACGTTATTTTGTCATTATATAAAAGGCTACACATATGCTTTAGAAATTCTGATTAGACGTACCCAAATTCTCACTATCTAACAAAAAATATTTAATAGAACTTAAGTGGTTTATATATAATTTGTGTTGGAAGCCATAATGCACAGTTACACTGACGTAAGGAGTCATAGATGAGTATCTAAAATAATATATTTTGTGTTAATACCAAAATACTAGCGAAGGTGGGGTACTAAACACTCGAAGGCACTAGTTTTTAAGAGTCATAAAGTCCCTGCGCTTTTTAGTTCGCTGAGTGATCTTGATTTTATGGAACAGCGCTACTGTGAGTTTCCATATTTTGGACCAATGGGTAGAGACTGGTAGAAAGTACTGGTCAAAATTAAGATCTTAAAATATTGTGAGACGACTTAAAAATGTGAAGAAGCTTCGCGAAAACTTTCTAGAATGTTTGGCCAAGATTTTTGCACAACTTCAAGGGAAGGAACATTCACGAAAACTGCTCTCGGTTACTACCGATAGTTTCAGAGCCATTGTCTTGAAGACTAGCTTAGGATGTTCATTATTACTTTCACGTTTTGTAGAGTTTTCTTTAAGACAACAATGTCGTTAGTAAATCATAACATTGTCATAAGTAAATAGCAAGGCTGTGAGAAAATGGCCGTTGGTTGGTGGTCTCGATGTGTCATGAGGCATATCTACATAGCTTCAATAGCAGTTTCGACGTCGACGACTATTTCAAAGTCTACTAGTGGCTTATGCTGCTTTGGCAGCATACTATTTGCCTTGTTTTGCTATATTCATTTACTTTTTACTCAACGTCATTACAACGTACAGAACCTGCCTTTTTTATTATTAATTAATTATAATTCATATGTGGTCGTCGTACAGAGGAAAAAAATTGTTTTTCTAACGAAGTGTACCTATTTTTATGAAGATGAATGCAGTTAATGTATGTTCGATAAATAACTTTTATGTATTCGTTAAATCAGGAATTCTTTTTTTTTAATTTATAAAACCTGCCAAGTTTTTACAATATTATGGTAAATATTTAATAATTACCCCAATATAATTTTACGTAAATCCAACCATGCAACAGCATAATTGAAGCGGTGTGAGTATATTTGAATCAACGTACAATAAAACTTTTTTCCATTAATTTGAAGATAGATACGATTCATAGTTTGCTTAGTGAAAATTTCGCATTCGTTTTTTAACGATAAATCTGAACCGTTTGTTTTTAATGTAGACTTACCGAAAACAAGAAACAATAAACACGTATATCAAGTATAAAAACACCGTTTATTTTAAATATATTTTTTACCGAAATGTTGAAATACTCTCCGTAATAAATGACAGTTCGAATAATATTTTTATGGGATATTACTATAGAGACTGAGATATTTTGATGTTATTTAGGTTTTGAAAAGATAAGGTTGTCAAAGAATACAAATATTAAAAAAAAAAGCAAAATTAAGCCCCTTAAAATGTGTATGTAATTGAATATTATTCATACATAAACAGTATACTAAGCATTAAAGCCGATCAATTTTTATTATTTACAGCAGAAGTTCATCTCCTTATGAAATTATTGTTTTATATTCAAAATACATCTGTTTGATGATGTAAAAAGCCGGTAAATGCAATTCTTTAATCTCAAAATTTAATAAACTTATAAAAGTCTCAGCTCCTCACAGATAAGAGATTGCCTTTTCTGTGTTATTAAGAAATTATTTGTTTAGGGCCATCGTTTTGATTTTTTTACGCTCCTTTTTACATTAGGACTGAATATTATGCACCCCAACTAAATGTATTCTATTTAAAAGCTATACGTCTACCACATTCAGTCAATTGATCATGCAGATTATATCGTACAATCAAATGCTAAATGTGCTCCTCGAGACCTAGAATATAAGTAGATAACAAGCATTGACTAAAAATTTAAATATTAAAAATAATATTAATAAGTTATCTGGGTTATATAGCCGCGTGGGTGATATAGGCGCGGTATTGTTCAAAGTAGCTGCTGGTTAGGATGTACGCACCCCATACCTATCATCTCCCACAGCTCATGCGCGACGCAACAGATTGGCGGGACGCCTCTCCCATCTTTAGACGCCATTGTTTTTATCTGGTATTCGCGCGCCGTTCGTCGACTAAAGTAGACGTGTCCACTACTACTTGAAAGTTGACTCGCGAATTCGTGTATTTGCCTCTATTCAGGTAAGAAATATATTTTTTTTACAGTTTTTTTATAAGAAAACTTCGATTAATAATTTAATATTATACTATATAATTTTTATGTTTATCTTGCGACTGTGCTTTGTTAGACTTAATTTATTAAAAATTAAAAAATCTCTATACATTACTTGTAATATATTATAAAGTCTCACCAATTTCATTATATTTGCCAATGATTCTTTTAATGGTAAAATTTGGGTATATGTAATATAATAGATTTAAGTAAAAATTTTTAAATTAGTAATCTATAGCTTTAATGTCATTGGTGTTTGAAATCAATATTTTAAACTATCTATTATATTATTGTTATATATTTTTGTACTTCTTTTGTATCCTTTCGTTTTAACCAAGAACAAAATTTGGTGAAATTTAATATTATATTACTTTTCAAACGAAACTTATATCCTCATACGGGTAACTTGAGCTTTGACGATTTGACCATTTCAATTTAAAATAATTCAAAATCTGGTAATGAAAATCAACCGCTTATCAATCTCAAACCGTGTATACCGCTGATCTCTGCATAAAAAAACAACGGAACAGTAACAAAAAATTGCAACCCTTGATGGAAGTGTTAGATATTAAAATTTCCAGGTTGTTAGATACTATAGTCTACTTTTATTTCAAATCAGTGATAAAATCACTTACATCGAGACAGATGGCCACTTAATTAAATTAGCTCGGATACTCTTACTTTAACTTATTATCACTGTGTTGTAACTTAATAATTATTAACGGGGAAACATTTAATACTGGTGAGGTAATTGAAACCGCTTTTAAAGATTTCATTGACGTTTACCTATAAATAGCGTAGCCAGTCTACTGTACTCTACATCACGAAGTAACGACTTGTTTAGTATTCACCTACCTTAATCTGATTTGCCAATTGAAATGGTACCAAAAATTTACGTGCTAAAAAGAATAAAAAAAATCGTTTCAATAATAAACTTATTAATATAATGAAATAGACTTTAAATTAGCTAATTTTTTAAGCGGTTTTTTGAAGCGGTTAGGCAATAAAATTGTCTAACTGAACGGTGTTCGTTATTACTTACGTTCTTCATAATGTCTTAATTATCTTATAAGTGGACCACTACTATTTGTATTCAATATTTCGTTTTTTCAACTTAACATTTTTGACATTTCGATTGTAAGTTTAGATTAATTCATGGTTTTGATTACGGGTCGAATTATAATAAAATAAGCTATAATTTCGTCACCACTTATACTTCCATATTTATACTTCCCATTCTGTGTATTCTGTTGATTAAAAAAACTGTATAGTTTACTATCATACTCCATCTCTAATAGACGTAAAATATATTTACAGGATGAGATTAACGTAAGCTATAAGCTTACAGATTCTATTATTTTGATATTCACTATCATTTTGTTGAATTTTCTGCTTATTAGATAGATAATGCATTTATGTTTGTCCTTGCAACTAATATGGTGCATTTAGTGCGGACTATTTAAATGAAGACATTAGGAATTTACAACGCACCTCCAGTTCATCTACACTGAATTATAAAATATCCTGGTATATGAGTTTCAAAGTTTCTTCTCAGAAGTCTCAGAATTCAGTAGGTTGAATAACTTTAGATTAACTCCAAAAAACGAATTTTTCCTCCATATCTACAAAAATCGACACTATTGTTTAATATAATCACGGTTTATCACGTTTCGAGAGCCCTGATTTCATTTTAATGGAGACTGTACCTGCGTTTTAATTTAAAACAAATGTCGTTTTTCAAAATTTGATTACTTATATAAAAGCTAATATATCGTACAATTCTTCTAAGTTAGGATATTAAAACTTCGTATGCCCCTTTTTGTAAAAAACAAAAGACATAATTGAATATTAGTAGATTTAAAAACACTATACCTTATAAAATGATTATCTAAACATATCTGGCTATCAGGGATTTGTTATACGATTCACCAATATCACAATATTGTAGGTATTCCGTAATAAAGACGATAACATTTAGCTGGCTTCACAAAAACCTGATTCTGTAATAAACGCCCAAACGTGGTTTTTTTAATACTTTTCTCACGTTTTCCGTGTAGTAAAAGTATTACGTATGTTTGAAGTATGAATACTGAAAACTTTATGAATTGAAATAGATTTTAAAAGATTCTTTAACATCTAATCTGAAATTATGTTTTTCTACAAGTGTGTCTAGCTAAGAGGACCTAGTGTTCCAATTTAATTTTAACGCTATTTATTACTCATTAGTAATAGTAGTTTATTTTTATATCAAAATAGTAGGACTATAAAATGTGAGTTTTACATATCTAGTCAAACGTAAGAAAACCATGTTAGTTTTGTATGGTCATACACGAACAGATAATTTTTCCACCTGTGATTTTAATGAAACTTCGTTTTTAATATCTCAATGTTCTAGGGGACTATTTGAAGAATTTTGTTTCTTATTTTTGTTGTTTAAAATTTGTATTTGTCTCAAAAATTTTAAAAAAATTGAATAAAGAATACAAGAAACAAATCCTTAATTTATTCTCTTTTCTTTTTGTAGGTGTTAATATAAGTATAAAAACAGGCTTTTGTTCTTACAGATAATTATCCTTTCATAGTAATCATATTGTTACTGATTTTTAAAAGCAGTGTTTTTAAAATATCCTCTTATACAGTATGTTATGTAACAGAGGGCGTTCCCGTGAACACGTTAATCACGTTAATCAGAATATATAAAACATATAAAAAAATCTGAATTAAAAAATAATTAATTCACAATAAATTCGAAACCTGCTGTGCATAATCCAAATAGTAACTCGGAATAGTAGGTAGGTATGTAATATAGTAGCATTGCCCAAACTGGCAACGTCGCAATACGCACGATGCCGAGCGGCGACTTTTACAATGGCGGCATATTGAATTATAAAGACACGTAGTCGGATTCTTCTTCTACCTGGCAATTTCCCAGCTTTAGCTAGGGTCTACCTTACACGTTATGAATGGTTTTGGCTAATTGTGACCGGCCGCCGGCCTGACATCAACCCTCTTTGGGAATGCATTAATCAGTCATGTCTAATTACTCTTAGAAAGTACATATGACTCGGAAAATTCACATTGGTACTTGCCGGGATCGAACCCGCGCCCTCATGCATGAGAGGCGGGCCTTTTAACCACTAGGCCACCACTGACTACGTAGTCGGATTGTTATCAGTAAAAATAAACATGTTAAATATATGTTTAGTTTTAGCAATAACACTTCCCATCTCAAATGTATCGCTGACAAAGGAACGTGTCACTGAGGTCACATATTCGTAAACAGTAAATAAAAAAAACATAAATTTATGTACCTACATATTTAAGCCCCGTTTCAATAACATTACAATTAAAATACAGAGACTTAGACAGAATCTGCACACAGCGGCCGAGTAATGAACGCGGGGTGAGGGGCGGCAGCGCTTTTGACTTTTGCCTACACGTCGCCGTCGCGTCGTCGTGTGCTCGTGGCCACAAAATAAACAAATACTAGTTAATACAGAAGGTCTACTCAATGAAATGGGTACATGAATTTGGTTTATTAAGTTGGATGAAAGTTTGATTTATTTAAACCACAGTTTAGGCTAGGATTTAAATGATCATGGCGGTATTACACGTTAGCAAGTGAATGTATGCTCCAATTACAAAAATTTAAAAACTTTTACTTTATGCTAGTTAGGTAGAAAGCAGTTTTAGGAAAGAGTAGGCCTTCTGAACTTATTAATTTTGTTTCACCCTCGTTTAGTGTTATTTTTTATTTTAATGTTCTCGTAATGTTTAAGGTATTATAGTACATTTAAATAATGTTAAAACCTGCTTGTTTTTATTTGAAATATTAAAGACTGCGACGTGACTAATATTGAACAGGCGGCTGGCTCTTCTAGTGCTTGAACCGGCCTCCTCTTCAAAATGCCTTAGCACGTTCTCTGCCTTCCGCACTGAAATCACGGGTCGCGGGCCACCAGAACAACGCAGCACTACCGTCTCTTTGTTACGCTTACGCACCAGGGCACTCACAATTACACGAGAATTTCGCGGTTGGTGTGCATTAGGGTACCTCTCACCAAACATCCTCAAAGCACCATGTTCACATATTCCTGCGCAATGAACTGATAACGCGGCATCTTTCACAAAAGAATGACGCAAGATGGATGTGTGATCCCGGTCAGCGCGTGAGATTTTCTACCGATTAAAATTATGCGGATGTTCGGGGGTAGGGGGCGGTGCGACACTTTAATATCGTAGATCAATCGATCGCCGCATACGCAGTTACTCTTCAAGTATGCGTGTACAGGGCGTTTCTTTTACATGTCAATTTAACATTTTTATCGTTTTTTTTTAAATAAAAAAAATATTTTTTTGCATGTATGGATGCTACATTATTGCGGATTAACGGGAACGCCCACTGTTAGTTAACATACTGTATATTAAATTTTAAAGGAGTCTCTGAAATTCAAAACCCACTTAAATCATAACCCAAGTGCAGGTCAGGAGGGTGGAAAAGTGCCATAATGTTAATGTTTTTGAAGTTCTATGAATTTGAAGTTTATTTATTAATATTGTTTTCAAACTTATTTTATGCTTCTTCTATTATAATAAAGAAATCTGTAATTATTTGACACAAAAAAAGATAAAACAATATTAATAGGCATAAAATGGAAACATGTTACTATATATAATTACTTTATTATTTTTCTGTAAAATGTTTATTAGCTAGTCGTAATATTGACTTTGATGTATGTTTGTACTCAATCTCTATTTATCTTTCATTGATACAATATTTGGGTGACGAAGATCTATTTAACACCATAATGTTATATACTTATAATGATATACTTATGTATACGATTTCCTATACCTATACATACATATAAAATTTACCATAGAAAAAATATTTAAAAGCATACAAATTTACAGTACATGAAACGATACATTTGGAAATAAATTAATCATGATTATTATAACACAACTTTTGATACCAGAGTTCTTTAATAAAAAAAAGTGAAATATTAAAATGAAGAAATGGGGAATCTTCCATTAAAGCAAGACGTGAATTCCATTAGCTCGGAATTGCTTTGATGTATTGAAACGACTTGTAAGTGCAGTTGTATGATTTTTGGTTTTGATACAGGTAAAGTTTTTATTTAGATTGACATGTATATGAAGCGTTAAATTTAATACAGTCTGTAAAAATAATAACAAATATTATAAGTAACTAAGACGAATAGATGTAACACTATTGAAACTTCAAAATGAAGTGAAATAGAAAGCCCTTTGATTTAGGATGAATTGACGCGTGAATTTATATTGAATTTTCTTGTGGGTTAGATTTAAACATATCAAGTGCGGGCTTTGATAATAAGAGTGTTATTTAATTATTGAAATATTATTACTATATCCACTGTTATAAGTTATACTGACACTGATAATAAATAACTTGTGCATGTATTTACAGGTTGTAAAATATTATAAGTGACGTATAAAAAAGTTTTAGACGTATAATCTTTAATCCACAAAATATTTGAGTCATTATTGTGCGGGGTAAATTTGGTTAAGTTATATCAGATTATATTTTTAGTATTGTTATTTCTTAAATTCGTATATTTTTGTAATCAAACTTTTTTTATTCCCCTGCATAGTCATTTTAACAGTCGCTTAACAGCATCAAGTGTACTTGAGGTTAAATTACTTTAACGTATATTAAATACACTAACGAGCGCATAATTTTGGACTGAAGTGTGTTGAATGTTGTTCAAAATTGTGAAAATATTTAACATATAGAATTTTATTTTTTTAGATTATAATGAATCCCAAGGAATAAGGTACATTTTTAATTTTCAATTCTTGCATGTAATAAAAAAAAATTTACTTAATCGAATGTCACTCTAATATGGTAGAAATATCAATTTATGAAGTATTTCTAAAATATAAATTTTTGGTTGGTGGTTTTAAATATGGCTTTCATCAATGCCGAGACGTGCACAGTATATCCTGCCAGTGTCATGTAGAAATATACATTTTTTATCTAAAAAAAATACCTCGACATAATGATATTACCGAAGCTTTGCGTTGAAAGTTTGAATACAGGAGATTTGTCAATTTTACTCACGTTAAATTTGACAGTGCCTATAAGTTATTAATTGTTAGGTATATATCCACTTATATACATTTAGAAAGTTCATAAATAAGATTTTATTAAAAAAATATAGTAGGTACCATTGTGTGACTGCTATTAACCAGTACATTACATTTTTAGTTTAAGATGGGATGAAATAAAATGGCAAATAATATTGAAGGAATTTTATTAAAAATATGAGTAATATTCTAATTTTATTAACAATCTTCTGGGTTAGAGCTAATTATATTTTGTAACGTTTTAGTTTCTTTGAAATTATTTTCCTTTATAATGAAAACGAAATTTTATTATATGTTTACATTTTCCACTTTACATCGTATAACGTTTAATAAAATCGATGTTAAAACTTTGACTATATGTAATAAAACTAATGTTTGACGTTATCTAACATTTTTACATTACACTGTATAACATGCGTAAAACACACCTCTCTATATTTGCTTTCGTTGTTTGGTAAAACGGATATATTGATACATGTACATCTTATGATTTATTTGAAACTTATAAGAGATTTAATAATATTATATCAATCAGAGGGTACATTTTTGTCATTTTCTGATAATACATTCAATTATAATAATAAATGGAGCAAGTCAAAAAGGTGTGATTAAATTTCTTATAATATTATCATTATAACTTTCTTAAATAAACTGATAAAAACGAACTTATCATTTGATATAAAAAGCAGATCTACTTACTTTCACGGAGTGATTGTCGTCGTGTTTAGCCGATTTTAATTAAAGTTAATGTTTTTTCTCAGTCCCTTTGTTTTTCTCTTTTCTTGTACAACAATAAAGAAAAAAAGTGTCACCATGTAACACTAATGTTATTCGATTTTATAATAACTAAATAAGTTATTTTTCATTTTACAATGAAAGAAATTGAAAACTTTATTGAAAATGAGTAAATCTCATATTTTTATTTTATATAAACGTAACACGGCGAAAGCTTATATAATTTTAATTTTCAATACGAGAAAATGGCGTCTCAATAAATAAACAAGCTAAGGGTATAGTTTTACATTCAAAGTCAATATGGGATGCCTTTTAAAATAGGAACATTCACGTTCAAATTGAAAATATTACATTATATAAATATTCTAATAGATGTTATAATTTATTAAACTTTGAATTTTGGACAGAAGTTTGATCCATCTGTTCATACACAATACGATATAAAGTACTTTACTAATGACGTATGCCGCAATCTAACAACAAACTAACAACAAACACTAACATTTATAAATTGGATGACTGAATGATCTTGAGTCATATCTTGATCAATAATAATAATTTTCATTGTCTTTTTAAATTTTATTCAAATTTTTTATTCTAATACTGGCGAATTGACTAACAGTATACCTACCAATGTAGGTAAAATATGTCTACAGTAGTACACCGTCGACTGATCACACGTCAGGCCGTCAAATCCTATCCAAACGCGACGAGGTGTGGTAAAGCGGGTAACAAATCTCAGACAGTTGTTACCGCTTTCCTGAAAGAAATTTTCAATAAAACTTCCACAAAAGTACAAATAGCATATTATTAACATAAACGACCCCAAGTGTTATTATGGTTATTAGGTCAATTTAAGAATTCAAGGATTCTCATCTCGAAAATCAATCAACCAACTTTTTCTTAACGTTGGTTGTTAAATTCTTAGATATTCTAAAACATTTTTTTATATACGGACTAGATAGTGCTAAATTTTATTTATAAATAACGATCAGATCCGAACGGTCGGATCTGTATTATATAAAAAATAAATCTACCTCAGTGTTTTTTCCACTTTATCAAAGAAATAGGATGGATTGGTAAGATAATAAATAAATGAATACTAGTAATATAGTAAATTTGGTACAAATATTTGAAATTATTTAGTAGAATAATTGTTGATTACATAAAGTTACCCTTCCTGAGAGAAAGTAAATAGTTTTGCTATTTCTCCAAGAGATTTCTATGGCATTCAGAAAAACCAATTACGATGAGATTGTTTAACAATTATTTAAGAACGACATTTCAATAAAAATATAATAATTTAATATAAATAAATTTTCCTTTAATGACTCATTCATTTTAAATGTTTAAAAAGGTTGTCGAAGTAAAATGAAAAGAATTTTAAAATAATAAATTATATAAATTTTGTAGGTTTGTCTAAAATCGTAATAATAATTTTTCTCATATTTACAATGACTAAAATGTGGACATTTGTGTTCAAGTACATTTAACAGTGCACTAACTATCCATTTAACTATAGTTGGTTTAATAGTTAACTGGGATTATTTATTCCGCTTTGGTTTTAAAACTTATCTTAAATACATTTTGAAATTATAAACATTAACGTACAGATTTTTTTTTGTTGTAAATTATTTGCTAAGTATTTAATGAGTAAGGGAACACTCAATGTCCGACAGTTTCAAGTAACTATAAGCAGGTGCTTTATTATTATACAAAATAAGACATATATACTGAAAATCATAACTATTTTTATTTAATTATTTTTTACTTCTCTCTTTTATTTTTACGTCGAGTAGGTGGTTTACATGCCATTGTTTTGTCGAAGTTTGATGAGTAGATATACCAATATTGGTTATTGGTTTGAATAAAATTATTTTCAGATTTTTAAATTTATAATAACAATGTCATGTCGGCAGTGTTTTAATTTTTTATGCTCAGTTATTTAAAAACAACCTTTTTTTTGCACCTATTAATTTGTTTAAATCTAAATTTTGCACGTATAAATTGTGCCTCACACTATTAATGCAAAGACATATAACATGTTAGAAAATATCGAAGTTAAAAATTACTTAATACGTTAATTAAAGTTATTTATAAAAATTTGATTTTGTTTGCTAAATTTTTCTTAGTTCTTTAACTGTTTATCTGTGTCCAAACGATACTTTTAATAACCATGTGTCACCCTTGTATTTATATAAAAAGAACTTTATAAATATACTACAAGTTAAACTTTAATATATTAATTTCTTATGATTTTTTGTTTGTTCTCAGAAAGGACAATAAATAGCCATTCCTATAGACAATTTATTTTTATAACATAAAAGATTATCTATTAACGTTCATAAATTTAATAAATATAAAGGTTATTATTTTCTATCTCCGGATATATTCTTTTGAAGCCTGAACAGTCATTGGAGAACTAGCAATTTATTTGGTATTAGTATCGGTCACAGATAAAAGGGCTCAAATAAAAATATGAGAAGCAATAAAATTTGATCCGTATTGTTGGTTATTTCACTAAGAAATAAAAGGAGATATAAAATTATCAGTTCTTAACTGAACAAAGTCATCATTTTTCACTTTATATTAGATATTTTATGATGCCTTAAAATATATTCCTTCCCTTTTATTTTACAAGATAGGTATTCATCACAGATAAAAAAGGTGTCGTAAAATATTTTAATCATGTTTTTATTTCATGTTTGAGTTTGTTGGTAATCCTTTAAGTTTGATGTATGCTAGTGTTAAGATTAAATTGAATGCTAGAGAAAATTTAATTTTTTATATTACAGTGTTAATTTAAAACTATTAAATTTTCCCTAGCATACAAATACGTTGAAGAAGCTTAATATCCGATTTAGTTATATTGCAGGTAGATCTACGATCTAGATAAATAAGATAACTAGTAAATATAAATTTTTAGGGAAGATATAAACACAGGTTTTTTGGGTCCGTATTGAGAACGAAAGTTTTTGAGAAAAATAAGTTGTTAAGTTTATAATATATGTATATATATAAATATTTTTTTAAGGTAGCCAAGTCAGAAATAAAGAATTCCGTGGGATAAAATTAGAGAAGTTTTCACGAGAAGTACCTATAACGTTTGATTATAGTGCAAACATATTATTCTCAAAAAGGTTAACGGGGCCATTTCTAAAAAGTGTTTTTAAGAAGCCATGATGAAAAAAACTTTTCTGTAACTTTTTGTAATGTTTTTCTGAATATAGTTTGAATATTGTTAGTAAAATTGCAAAATATCTTTATATAATAATTATAACAATTGAAGTATAGGAATGTTTAGGAAAAGCCGATAGTTGACAAGTCTTCTAACTATACTTTTAAATATTTCTAATTTTGAATTCGAATACATACATACCTATATACAATTAAATAATTCTAAGGAAAGGTGAGTTTTGAGATCTGACAACAATATTTATTATTTAAACTACTGATTAGACATAGAAACACCTTAGAGCTCTTACATAAATGAGTGAAATGTTTATGCTACACGGGTACTTGATGCAATAAAAATTTAAATTTCATTATATACATATATATATGTGTATCTATAGCTCAAATTAACTTTATTCAATGTGTTACTTTGTTGTTTTTTATCCATTACAAATTGTAATGATCGATGTGAAATGTAAATTAGACATTTGGAGATATACCCGTGTATTTTTAATTTTAAAATTTTATATTTATTTAAAAAAGTATATTTTTATAAATTGTCTGGCAGCTTTTGAGCTTTTGAGATTTTATCGTTATAATGTTTTGTCATCAAAACGTAATTATGATCGAATCAGGCCCTTATAGTTAAAATCATCACTAGTTATTTTGTACTTCTGTGCTATTCAAAATATAATTTTTATAAGTATCTGTTACTTTATATATTTTAGAGACTGCAAAAATATTTTGAGTCTTACATTTATAAAAAAATAAACAAAAGACAAATAAATTTAAATAAATTATAAAAATTATCTGAAGTATACTAATAGTCTAAGTGTGTCTCATAAAGTTATTAAACTTTGTGTGCTCTTAATGCAGTCCCAAATCAGATTAACTGTGGGCTCAGTAAGAGGCCGCACTGCGTCGAATATCGATTCTATTTCGTTGCCAGAAATTCCGCACCAGGGGTAATTTTCTGACCCATATATAATTCTATACTGTTTCCTGTAAGTAGTGGGTTCCATTTTTGTTCGAGTTTTTAACGTTTGTCATGTTTTTTACTAATTAATTATTTCAAAACAACTTATTTGTCTGTAGAGTTATAAAAGTATATGTGGACAGGAGTTATGTATCTGTTAATTACCAAATGTAGTCCACTGAGTAGTAACAATTAGGCCTGCATATTACAGAGGAGAAAATATGAATAACGCAGAAAATGAAAATGAAGAAATATATGGACATCAACAATAAAAGTCATAATTAAATATAACTGAAAACTTTTAATATAATTTGAGCGTTATACATTCTTTTCAGCAAATTTTCAAAAAAAAATAGGAGAATGGTGACCTTATACACTGAAACTTAAGTACATATACTAATTCTTTAACAATAAAAAAAAAATTAATTGCCTAGTTATTTTTATATTTCAATATAAACCTATATTTAAACTATGAGTTTCTTTTTAAGACAACTTCTCGTATAGTAAATGAAAAATTAAAAACCATTACTTTATTGCATAACCTTGTTTATATGTTTTCCCTACATGCTTAACATAATATATATATATATATATGTATATATATTATATATTTGAAACAAAAAACAAATTATGTATTTCAAATTTATCTTTCGATGTAGCTTTTAAAGATGTATAAACATGTTGGAAGTTATAATTTAAAAGAAAATCATTTTTATGATATTTTCAATTAAATATAAAAAAAATATTAAAACAACACTGTCACCATTTGAAGTTACATTATTTTTTAAGTATTCTTTTTTTGATGTAAATAACTAAAATTAAAAAGGCATTTTAAAAACATATTTTCCTATGAATAAAACATATTTTCCTTGTATGTAGAAGAAGTTGGAAAATTTTAATGGTTTAAATCAATCACATCAAGATATCTATTACACTTGTTTTTCCAAACAAGTTGCTGCCACGAGAAAATTTCGTGTGACATACATTATGTAGTGACTTTATAAGCAGGTACTGAAAGGTTTATTGTAAAAATGTTTATAGTAAAAATAATTAGTAATCATTCTTGGAGATGCAGCCATGATGAATTAAGGATGATCACAGATTTTATCAGACATTGTCATTCAAACATAACGAACTGTATTAAAGAGAGTTAGAACCATGTTAGGCCATTAGAAATTAAGAATGATGTCACAAATTTGCTTGCATTGTCATCTAGAACTAAATTAGATTCAAAACTTCAGCTTAATCGGTTGAAGTTGATGTTTAAGTTGAAGACAATTTTATTGCAAGATTTCACATCAACATATAACATTAATACTTTGTTCAAATCATATTTTTTTTATAATAATATACATATATAGACAAGGGTCACAAGGTCAGAAATGAAATCTGTCTGTTGTTTACTTATAAAGTTTAAGTAGGGTACTATTATTATCCTTAACATTTACTATTTACACAACATGGTTCAAAGTGTTACACGTTGATTATGTGTTTTTTTTTTAATTTGTATATTAAATTTTGTAATTATATCCTAAGAGTTTTAAAAGTAGTCTATGTGGATATAATACTTGCCCATGCTGAGATTCTCTATAAATGACGGGTATCAATTTTTATTCCCATTATTATTTCTCCAAATACCCACTTTCAAGAGACTTTTCGTGTTTTGGGAGTTATAAATTATTCCTTTCATTATAACTCTCTTATTTATAACACCAGATATATTAATGTCTTAAACTAAACTTTTAGATGCCTTATTTAATTACATGACATAATAATTAAAAACTTTTTTAGTATATTATTTATGGTACCTACTGTACAAGATAATTATATTTATTCATTACATCGTTTTACCATAGAACTAGAAGTCTCATTACTCAATTTGACAATGTTTGGAAACGTGCCTAAATATACAAAATAGGCCCCATTCCATCCCTTTTTTCAATATGTATTATTAATAATAAGCGAGATTTTAAGTTATTAAAGCCAACACATTTTTATTCTTTCATGTTTTATGTTATTAGAAGGATAGAAGCAATAAATTATTATGAATAAACATTATGGGAGGTCGAAAAATTTTAAATTAAAAATTTTACATCTGAAAAATATTTCATTGCAAGATCGTCTATTATAAAAACGTCCTCTAAAACTATCATGGTTTTATTTTATTGCCCCGTAAACTTCATTGCTTTATGCCTGTCATAAGTTGAGTTTGTTGAAATTAGCGATTTTTTTATATTTCATTTAACTTGTTTATGCATTCTTGTAACTTTCAAGAGTTTATCTAAATCGTATTGTCACTACGGCTTTTTATATGTCATATTTTAAAGAGAATACGAGGCAATTTTATTTTCCATATCGCTCAGTCAAAAGGAGAAACTACATAAAGACAAAATTTACATAAACAAAATAAAACATGAAGAAAGGACTGTCAATGTTCCATATTTGAATTCATTTTCAATTGTTAGCGTATTTTTCTTAAATAATAATTATTTTCTGCCATGAAATACATAATCATCACTTTCAAAACATGTTTTTCTTCTAGAATAGAATTAATTAAATACACAAACTTCAAACATAAAACTTATACTTGGGATTATTGCAAGAAAATTATCAATGCTAGTACGAATGGCTTGTCATAATTTGTTATTTAAGACGAAGGGAGACAGGCAGAGGTTAGGTAATGGAGATTAGGGTATGTATGGGTAAATAATATTAATTTTAGAAGGGTCCTTTGCGACCTGAAACATTGAAAATGAAAGGTTGGTTCACAATAATTAACATAGTATGAATCTCTAGGACAATAACGTTTTGTGATGTCACATAAGCTTCATTTATATTTTGTAATTTTAATTTTGAAATAAATACTCTATTTTTGTATTATAACCTAAACTAGAAATACAAGTGTATTATTACCGAGTAAACTTTTCTGATTAATCAAAAGAACTGTTAATTATTTATTTGAAGTAATGTTTATATCAATTTTGGTTACAAATAAAAAGATTTACTATATTTTCAATATAAAAATTAATTTATAACTTAACAATTGTTTTTGTTTTAACATATCATACCTATTAGATATATAGATAGATTAGTTTACTTAATTATATCTACGTCAAATATTATTATAACTTTAGCCTACCTTTTGCAATCAGTTTTGCCAAGAAAATAGTTTTATCGGTGGTAAACTTGTATTATTGTATTTATGATAAATTTGTAGTACCTCGTTCGTAGGACTTGATTTAGGTAGACTAACTTACAG
Organism: Danaus melanippus; assembly: GCA_010014825.2. Classification (NCBI taxonomy): domain Eukaryota; kingdom Metazoa; phylum Arthropoda; class Insecta; order Lepidoptera; family Nymphalidae; genus Danaus; species Danaus melanippus. The sequence goes on along the minus strand of JAAAKD020000207.1, from coordinate 8,184,176 downwards.
CCTCTACACATAGAATTGCTTAAACTTTCTTCGAATATATAGTTCAATTTTATTATTTTAAAATAAATTGCAACGGATTTATCATATCACATATAATATAGGGTGTGGTTTGTTAACCCTCCTGTTAACTTTCAAATGAGATTTGAGAAAAAAATAATAGTTTTGGTAAATATTTATTTACGCTCGACAAAAGGCTTTTACGTATCTAATATTTATCAATAACTTACTGTTAAACTATTATTTGTATGAAACTGTTTCATTGAATTGTTTAGCTTCAACTTTTCACCGTCGGAGCCGCGGCGTACCACGGAAAAACCCCTTTCATTTACGTGAAATCATTATTTCTTTATTCTCGGAGATAACTGACTCGAAGATAACTTCAAATTTATACTATTTGTATAGATATAAAAAACATAGCCCACATAAAATTATGAATAAGTTATACATATATAAGTTCACTTATGTAATCATATAATAAAAGGTTTAAGTTGCGCGTTACAGTCCAATATAAAATAATACGCTACATAAAATACAAATTCAAAGCTGATATTTTTGGAATTCAGGAGATTTCATTGTAGTGTACCAGTAGCGCTTTAAATAGATTTTCAATTAAGACAAAAATTTCAATTATATCGTGCTTTGTTTGTTCCATCTATGTTGTGTTCACAAAGCCACTGTGTAATATTAGGTTCAGAAGCTCGTTTGTTTGTGTAACAGACAGAGTTTACTAAACAAATATTATTATTTATAGTTATCAACATTTCATTTATCTTTCAATTCAGTTTAAACTGGACTAACAAATGATTACATATTTACGACCCTATAATCGTATCCAATATCTAAAAACCCATGCTCTCTTTAAAAAGGGGCCACATACCTTATACACCATTGTCATAGAAACTTATTGTATGTACATATGTTTGTAGAATTTTATTTTAATCATGCAATAATTATTTAGTTGGTTTGATATGAAGAAAGGTAACGTAAATCAAATAAATGTTTGTAAAACAGAAATACAAACCTTGAGAAATCAGTGCCCTTGTTTTTTAAAGATATTTGCTTAATATATAAACAGTGAAGCAACAGACTATTACATTCATATAAGATCGTTATTAATTAAAAAGTAATAGTAAATTGAACAAATTAATATAAAAAAATGCAAAAAATATAACAGATTAGTTAGAAAAAATTATCCTGTCATAGTTTTTGATTCACACCCTTATTGTGTCAGTTATCATGTTGCTATCTTATTGTTGTTACACAATCAAAATTATGCCTGATAATATTAGCGTCATTAAAGATCGGCTCAATGTGTTCAGCTGGTAATCGATGGCTATCTGTTGTAAAACGACGATTACAAGATAAGGCTATAAATGCATATAATATGATATTATATACATATTTGTATTACTAAAACTTATCAATATTTTTATGGAACGAATACAAAAATATTGCATATTCTTAAACCAAGTCGGGGTTGGTGGATCATAATGTTATATATATATATTTCCAAAGACATTGAATGGTAATTCTTCGCAAAGATAGTCATTCAGGATTCCAATCAATACAGTATCCTTCTCGTTTTCATTGTTTGTGTTCTTCCGACGGTCATGAACATTGATTTTATTCAGTATGATACTGAGTATTACGGTTTTTTTCATATTGGGTAATCGTATTCGTTATAAGAAATCTTGGTTTTATCACTCCCTTAATTTTTTAACATTTTCGTCTGCTTTCATAACGGTTTTCTTTTATATTGTATGTAAAATTTATTCATTCACTTGTCGATATCTTTGACAGGTGAGAATGGATTGTGTTGTGTTATTTTTTGTGCCGGTTTTTAAAATAATAAAGAAAGTTTTATTTTGTAAATAATGCGTTTAAAGAAACTACTTTTAATTTCATAATTGAAATAATATGGTTAGTAATTGAATGATAGAATTCTTATTTCATTCGATATTTTTAAACTACGTCCCCCTTTGATTTTCACGGTTATTGATATATTTTATATGGGATGCTTATATTTTATTTACGGTAATTTGAGTAAGAGTCGTAAATGTTAGCAATTTCGAAAATCTTACAACCCCTTAGATTAATGTTAAGTGTCAATATAAGAGTTATTAATGTTCTATGTGCCTATAAAAACCTCGCAACAGAAAAACTGTATTATAATCCTAAGTAAAAAATGTATTGAAATAAATATTGAAGTTTTGTAAAGGTTGTGGTGTAACAAATGCGATACAAAAAATAGCTTTCTAAAGTTGCTTTTTCCTTTGAACTAGTGGCACAATAAGCAAGTATTAACAGATATTTTACCATTTTTCACATGTCAATGAACGTTGAAAAGATTAAATAGGTAGTGAAACTTTAAACAAGCATAATTTAAAACGATCGAATTTATTCTAACGGTTCAATAGTATGTATGAGGTAATGTAACCTAAGGTCAGGTTTTTCATTATTAATTACGTCACATGAACTTATGAACGATAGTTGAACGTGGTTTTATACTACTTTGTGGTATTTTTAATTTTGGTTTGAAGAAAATGATAGAAATAGTGAAAGGTTTAAGTTTCCTATTTTATTTTTTAATTCTTTGTTCCAATTACATGCTTCATTTACTCTAATGCAATTGAAATATGTATTATTAAAAAATATATATATATTTATTTATGAAGTATGAAGTAATTTACCTAATACTCGGAATATAATTGAATATCGTGTTATAACAATTACATTTATAATATTTTACCTTCAAGGTATTTTATTATAGTCCTGTAATACATGGATATCATTTTTGTTCCTTTCAATGATATCAAAAATTAAGATTTCTATTTTGTATAAACGCTAAATTTAAGAAGCCCTAAATGCTTTTACGCTCTTAACCGGAGTAATTTTTATTTAGATTGACGCCATTTTGTACGCAATTCTGTCTAAATTGGAAAAGCTTGCGCGAGGATGTTGAGTGTTTACATAATATAAAAGGTGTAAATTTTGCTCTGTACGTTGACTTTAATTCTAATTTAGTTTCACAGTCTTTGAGTGATTCTAATGGCTTTTCCTTGCTCTTTGTCTATACGAGTAGGGAATTTAGGATGTAATACTGTAATCTGAACTTTTAAAGAGTTTTGTCTGGATAAAGCCTTACAAATAAAATTAATGCTGTAAAAAGTCTAGTCTTTAATTCACCTGGACCTAAATTCATCTTTATTGTAACGTCAAAAAGAAATATCGTTGATTTTCCGCCTTTTAACCCCTTAACGACAGTTGCTACGAGGGTGCCATATAGTAATTCAATGGCAGAAATTGAAAGGAATTATTGGAAAAGCCACTGTTTGAGCTTTCTGAGTATATTTGGTAATATGTGTAGAATGTGAATAGAACAAATAATTAGAAGTTCACTTATAATTGTACTTTACATTTTCTATAATTTAAATTTAGTCTGTTGTAATTCAAAGATTCTTTATTTTTTTATTAAAACTAATGCCAAATAAGTTTGTATTAAAACTAATGCCAAATAATTGTTAAAATTTATATTAAGATAATATAATAGATTTATCGTGTATAGAAAATGTTATCACATGTATTTAAGGAAAGAAAAAACTTTTTCAGATCAAAGAGAATCACTGCAATAGTTTAAGCAGTACTTACGTTTTAGTTTTCTTTCTTTAAAAATTAATCATAAAATGTTGATATTTATAAAATTATTTATATTTTTTTTTGTTTCAGATTTCCGCAATAGTGACATCTTGGATTTAACTGTTCGGTTACATGGTTATAAAAACCAATTTTTCTTTTTAATATTGTGTGAGTGTATTTATCTCTGTCTCTGATGATTTAAAATACAAAGTGAAAAGTATTATTGTTCAATGTGTTTGATGTTTATTTTTTTTTATTTATACCATGTAAAATTTGTTAATTATGTGCTAACAGTGACAATGTATTTAAAAAATGGAAATGGTGGTTAGATATTGAGATATAGTGTCCTTTAGAGTGGTATTTTTTGCGGCAGAGACGCATAATGTTTGTTAAATAGAAGATTATAAAGCTGGCGTAGTAACAATGTCGTTGCCAATAAAGCGTTCGTTCAGCTCGGAAGGAGGAGCTACTAAGCGAGATTGGAAAATGAGGCTCAGTCTTCGCAGCCGGAGCGGACATAGTGTCGTAAGTATTTGTTTAATATTTAATAATTTTAAAATTTGTCATTGTCTTTGAAAATATTTTATAGTATATGACGAATGTACAAAAAAACTTTTAGAAAAAGTATTCTTAAATAATTATGAAATGTAGTCTAAAAGCTTCAGAACCTTGCTTTCATTTGTGACTCTTATTTTAAAGGTTAAAGTTATTAGTCTCTTTTTTTAGAAATAAGCAATATTTGTTTCTATAGAAATTGCTTTGTTTTCTAAAATATTTATACACTAAAGGACCTTTTATATAAATTAACTTACTCTGATCATATTTGTCCACCGCTGCCAATAAATTCTTTCATAAGTAATCTTTCTCAATATGTCTGTTGGAAAAATATATTTATGATAATTTTAATTTTATTAATCTTCTTAAATTAAACAAACCATTTGTACGTATCGATTTATGTTATTTTTTTAAGTAACAACTTCTTGAACAATCCTTTTTTAAATTTACTAATATCGTTTCTAAGTACTACAAAAACTCCATTACATAATAAGTGCGTTGGAGTTAAAATTCATATTTGAAAAAATTTACCTTGCTTTTACAATAGAACCCACGAGGAACCTTTTACCTCAGGTGAGAAACAAGACAGATATATGTATAACATTGCAATTACTCTTCTTCTACCTGGCAATTTCCCAGCTTTAGCCAGGGTCTGCCTTACATGTTGTGAATAGTTTTTTTTGGCTAATTGTTTTTACGACCGGCCGCCTGCCTGACATCAACCCTCTTTGGGAATGCGTTAATCAGTGATGTCTAAATACTCTTAGAAAGTACATATGACTCGGAATAATCACATTGGTACTTGCCAGGATCGAACCCGCGCCCTCATGCATGAGAGGCGGGCCTTTTAACCACTAGGCCACCACTGACTCTAATAACATTGCAATTACATATGATCAGAGATTTGAATCTTATTAACGTAAAAGATTTTCAAATTCTCTAAATAATAAAACAATAGTTTTTTTTTATGTCCCAAAGGGGCAAACGAGCAGATGACCTACCTGATGGTAAGTAGTTACCGTCGCCCATGGAAATCTGCAACAGAAGGGGTGTTGTAGATGTTTTGTCGGCCTTGTTTGTAAAGGAGCCACCTCAACACTTGATGTTTGAAAGACCCTATGTTGTAGCTCCCTGGAAAAACTACGGGCGCAAAATCATTGCACATCATGCACGTGCGTGGAAAAAATTACCGCGACGCACGTACAGTCTTGCAAATGAATGCATCTAGGTGATGTGGATAAAATCCAACCCTACGGCGAGTAGTGCGATGGTGCAATGTAGACAATGACATCAAACATGTCCTCGTCAACAACGACCTTTATGCTCCGTCCATGAAGGAAGCTGGCTACTCAATTACATAAGTTAGCTAGTTCGTATGATGGTAGCTTCGATAGAAGTGCGCGGTGCCAGACCCGATCAAAGACCTTTCCAATGTCAAGGCTGACCGCCATGGCCTGCCCTTTGCTCTCAATGGCTTCAGCCCATCGATACGTGAGGTATACTAGAAGATCCCCAGTGCTTTTACCCGTGGCGAAAATTATACTGATGGTTACTAATATGCTGGTTATCCTCTATATCACTCAAAAGTTGCGTATTAATGACTCGTTCCATCAAATTTGAGAGTAGGGACGTAATCGCAATAGGCCTGTAATTGGATGGATCTATGCTGTCACACTTCTTGGGAATAGGGTGGACATTGGCCACTTTCTACGAAGACGGAACTTTACTAGTTACTACTAGTATAAGAGAGTGAGAATAGGCGAGTTAAAACGGAAGTCAATTCAGGAGCACACATCTTAAGGACAATAGCTGGGATACCATCTGGGACGCTGGATTTCTTAACGTCGAGGGACGATAGGGCGGCACGCACAGCGCTCTGCGTAAAACGCACATTGCGCATAGTTTCTCGGCATCGTAGGATGGTAGGCGGTGATTTTCCCTCGTCGTCAAGGGGCGAATTCAACGCAAAAAGAGTGCCCAGAAAGTCAGCTTTCTCTTTTGTGGAATAAGCCAGCGTGGCGTCCCGTCAGGATTGTGTAATTATGGTAGAGAGGACTTACAGAAATTACCTTTTTCCGCTTTGGCGAGCGACCACAATGAACGAGTTCCCGAGAGAACATCTAGTAGTTTCTCACCAATGTGTAAGTGCTCCTTCTTTGCTCTGCTGATCTCCTTTTTGCAGGACCTGGAAATAGAAATATAACCCTTTTTCAATTCGGACGTTTTTGGATCCTTCGCAGCTGATGCCGCATCCCATGATCGGTATTTCAAGTGTTTCGAGCGTAACGCTCCTGTACAGGATTTATGAAACCAGGACTAAGACATACCTCCCGTGCGAATAACAGAGCTGGGAATGACACATTCCTTTCCCTGCAGAATAGTATCCGCAACGGCGTTGGCGCAGATCGAACGATTTTTCAAAAAAAATTAAAGCTCCCTCCAGAAGTAATATGCGTAAAATTCTCGCAATCCACCCCAGTCTGCTGACTTGTAGTGCCATACAAGACATCTCCCAGGTAGACGGGGACTCTTTTTTTGCACTGATTGTGCCTCGGAGTGCACTAAGCAATGGTCAGATGACCCAAGGGGTGCATTTACGGCCACCTTGTAGCGGTCCGGACGAGTAGTCAACAAAAGATCCAACAAAGCGAAAGTAGGTCCTCTACATCAGGAATCCGAATGTGTTCTGGGACTACCTGAGTTAATCCATAAGCCAGAGCAAAGATATTTTCGGCTTTTCCAGTGTAGTCTGTGGTACGTGATCCTAACCATTCGCAATAGTGGGCGTTAAAGTCACCTAGGATCACTACCTCATCCTGGATACCGCTGAGGTACAAAATCTATAGCCTCCTGGATGTGTCCAAAAAGACGATCGTCTTCGGTGTTACTACTATGGGACCTGTACAGGCTCACGTAGATACGACTAGAACTACTGTAGTCCATTCGCATCCACATCACTGACAGGTCCTTATGTTCAAAGCTGTCAAGACCTTGAAAACAAATATCCTCCTTGACTTATAGGCACACCCCGGCCCGCGGTAGAAATAGGTGCTCAAGTCTGTAACCACGGTAATGCAGATACGAGGTATCTTGAGGAATTGATATTTGTGTCTCGCTTAAAAATAACAAGGCCGACTTTGTCGTCTTTAGGTGGTAATTGACGGCATTAAGATTGGAATGTGTACCCCTTATGTTGCAAAAGTTCACTACAAATGTGGAAGGGCGTGCCACTGCTAAAACCTTAAATCTTTTTTTTGTGACAGCCATTATTTTAGTTCAGGAAATGGAAATGATGAAATGATGCTGATAGCCCATCAACTATCCTGTCAAATAACTTTGCCCATGTTCTAAGATGAGGGTAGAGTATTGTATGTCGCTGGTATGGAATACGGAAGGGCCCCCGCTCCGACCCGCGGTTTCAAACTGGGTTCCACTTCAGTCTCCCACTCCGGCACAGTGAACGACCGACGGGCTTTAGTCATTCGCGGTGGTACTGCCTCTTAAATCGGGACAGTCTAGGTTCGACTCCCCAACGGATCAACGGGCGGCCAGCGGTGAACCGTTTCACCGGCTCTCCCATGCTAACGAAAAACGCTCAATACCTCAAAACTGACCTAGGCTAGTGCGGAACAGAAAGTCAATAAACACATCAACATCCTGGCAGTGGGAAGGGTGGTGAAAGGAAAAGAGCAATCGGCGCTCACGCTCATCAGACGAAACGCAGCCATTGAAGGCTACTTCAAGCGGATGTTCTGTGCGGGTGGTACTTACCCGGTCGAGCCAGCCCACGTTCGATCTGTAGTACATACTTCAGCTAGGCTCTACCGCCTACAAAATTCCTATGATATTTCCAGCCCATGTTCAAACTGTAGTGACCTACCACAGCTAGGCTAGAGCCTAGTGGTATGGTAGTAGGTGCTAGAGCACCTCAAAAATTATTTTCTAGCATTGACAAAAAATTTATTAAACAATTTTTAAAATGTTCTCACAATGTAGATTTGATTTTTCTTTTAAATAAATGAAATACATGAAGTATGAATGAAAAATTTAATACCGATTAATCCTAAGTATAGTTTCATAAATACCAAACTCTTCGTCTCTACCTGGCAATTTCCCAGCTTTAGCCAGGGTCTGCCTTACATGTTGCGAATAGTTTTGGCTAATTGTTTTTACGACCGGCTGCCTGCCTGACATCAACCCTCTTTTTGGGAATGCATTAATCAGTGATGTCGAAATACTCTTAGAAAGTACATATGACTCGGAAAAATCACATTGGTACTTGCCGGAATCCGAACCCGCGCCCTCAAGCATTTCATAAATACCAAACTATGAAGACAAAACTACATTCTTCATTTTATATATTGCAGACATACTAAAGAATATTAAATTTAGAATTCTCCTTTTCATTTCCTGTGATAGAATCCTATTCGATATAAAAATATTCGAAATAGTTGATATTTGAAATAAATATTAACTACCATCGTCGACATAGTTTTTGAAAAGATTACAACTGGCTTTAATTTAATTCTTTCATACAACGTTATTTATTAATATTAACTATGTAACTTAGTTCTTAAAATATAATAATTACAAGTAGTCCTTTAAAATGCAACTTAGGAATAGATAAAATAAGAATTGGGAACTTCTTTCCTTATTGATCGGTAAGAAAAAGGTACTAGCATATTTAAAGTTTATGAGATGGTTGGTAGTAAGTGTTTGAGTGTTTATTATATAATTGATATATACTGGAAATATACATTTCACAGCTATGAGTACACAGTGAAAACTTAGAGCACTTTAGCTTTGAGATGCTTTTATGTTCGTGATTTCTATCGTCCCCATTACAAAATTAAATCAAAAGAGGGTAAAGGCAACGTAACTTGCTTGAAATGGTAAAACAGGAATGAGTGTTCTTTTGCGGTTATCTGTTAGTTAATATTTTATAATTACAACTAAAATATATTGAGTATGTTTTCTTTAATTAATTTTGTAATTAAAAAGCGCTAATTTCATTTACCCCTTCCTACCTCCGTTGTTTCATAAGACTCCATTGAAACTGTTGGTCCTCATTTGCTTTACAAAAGTTAGTTAGCGCATGTGCAGTAAAATGATAATTTCCTTGATAACATCTTTAACAGTCAAAGTCTCCTTAAAACGAAAAAAGGGAACCAACAGTATTCGCTAAAATTCTTTTACAAAATCATCTGTTCTGGAACTGTCAATACCTAGAAAAAAAAATCACACTTAATATAAAAAATAGACCTTACCCGGTTGTCGTCACTGAATAAGTAAACTAAATAACCTATTTTTCTTTATTTTCATTGAAAAAAGTTTTTTCTTTATTCATGTAACCAATCAATCACACTTTCTGTTCTGGGCAACTAGTAATAAATAAATAAACTATATTTTTTTTATAAAAACTATATACGCCCTAGCCATATTACTTTCTAATTAATGTAGTCTGAAATACGAGTCTCAGTGAGATATACGAGTACATTATTCTGTCAACTCGGATAGTTTTCCAAAATCAATTGAATTATAAACAAGATTGAGATGACTTTTTAATAAAATAAGGATTAGTTTTTAAATTCGAATTTGTTATATTTTTTCAATATTATGCATAGTTTATAACAATTATATTAAATTTTTAATAAATTATGTTATAAATTATTAAATTTCTTTTTGTTCAAAAGGTACATTAAATATAACATGTTCTAAAAACTGTGTCCTTCCTTAAAGGCATGTATACATATAAGTATAAGCTTATTATTAAAAATAGTTTAACTTAAAAAATATCAAGCAGAGGTCAGTTACACTGCATAGGCTAAATAAGTTTTAAATCGAAATTATTTGAAAAAGACTTCAAACATCTGACCCATAAAAGGTCAAGGCCTCGTATAGTCGTGCCGCGCACGCGCGACAATACGGGGTATTGACCTACGGCGCGTCGCGTCTTTTGAAGTTTTTCGAATAGAGATTTGCAAGTTTAAAAATTAGGTATATCGATAAATATTCTATCGATATTTTCAATTCAAAATGTTGTATTATTAGGATAAAT
>JAAAKD020000207.1:8149740-8173827 GCA_010014825.2 Danaus melanippus | reverse complement strand
TGTTATTTTAAATTGATTTGTAACATAGTGAAACGTATCGATATTTGAAAAAAGTGGTATCAGTGAATCGTTAAAGTGATTAAACAATCAAAATAATGTGAATGTACGTTCGAGTTCGTCACTAGTATCGCATCAGGTGTGATGACGTCATAGAGTCTCATCATGTTATACTAGTGGGTACAAAAATTTTGTTACTCTACATATAATAATCATTAAATATTTAATTTTATTATTTTTATTGAAAAGTTTGTAAATGTAAGTTGTTTGATTGTGTTCCATTTTCGATACTGATAACGCAGTTAACGGGGTTGACACAATTTTTCATACAACCTGTATTTGCTTTATAATTCGTTAACGAGTCAACTATATCAAAATTATATTTAGAATATATTTTCATAATTATTTTATTATAAGAAATATAAAACTATTTTTCAAAAGAGCATAGAGCATAATGGATGGATAAAAAATTTATGTAACTTAAAAGCTATGTCTATCTAAAGATAATAATTAAACTTTTTTTTTCAGTAACATTATATTAATAAAAAATAAATTATCGTATTATCAGGAAACAGATGATATTTAAGAAGAAAAATGTATTATGATGGGAAAAAAAAATTAAGAAATGCCTGTTGGTATGAATATTGAATATTAATAAAATAATAAAGATTTTTAACGACGGAGATTGAGACTCCATCATCAGAAATGAGGTACAAGTTTGTTATTATATGACTTTTAATTTTAAATTAATTTGCCAACAGACAAGAAACAAGTAGCCCTCGAGGGTACTTCTATTCCTTGAGGATATTTATTACCTTTGAACTTTAACAATTTTATCTTTCGTCTCATATTTTTTTAAATGATTATCCATATCATTAAATGTACAAACGGTTACAATTAGTCTCGCACCTTCTACTGCTGGCGATGTTTTTGTTTTTTTTGTTTATTTTTTTTTTTTTTTATTTTTTTTTAAGGTCAAAGTTTTCGAATTTTTCTAAAAATTTGTTTCAAGTAATGAATTGTGTGGTATAATTTCTTAATAATAAAACATACCATTTCCGCTAAATTAAACGTTTATGCACTTCATTTCTTTTAATAATAATAGCTTTAAAATAATTTGCAACAGTATTGTAAACTGCAAGTTCATATGAAAGACAAGTAGATAAGAGCTAAGAAAAAAATGTAAATGAAATAAATATATTGTAAAAAAAACAAATAGTTTAATGCTACAAATTTAATCCAAGCCATAAAACTATTTACATTGAACATATTTATACATAAATAGATATGATGAAGAAAATAAAATTCGTACTTTCGTAAGAATTATGTATTGTAAAAGATACACCTGAAACCACGTCAAATAAACCCGAACCGCCTTTTTTGCTCTTTTGTATGCAGGATTTTAATACTAAACTAAAGATTTTTGGTTGTGGTATTAGCTTACTCTAATAATACCTTCGTGAACCTTTTTGGGTTTGCTAACATATATGATGTATTATACGCATCATCTTGTAGGTAAATTAGACTATAAATCACGCAAAAACATAAGAAATATAACATATTTGTTTGGATATCATTTTTTTATGATAAAGGGGGCACCCGAACAGACGGCCTACCTGATGGAGGTAGTACCATGGCCCATGGACATCCGCATCATCTTTTATATCTCTATTGTCGCCAGTCGCCGCCCTTGATTATTGAAGAGTGGGTGGAAAAAGTGCGAAAGGGAGGGTAAAGACAAGAGGTAGAAAAAAAAGGGAAAAGGGAAAGGGAAACCGGGTCTCTCACTCGTCGGAGGAAACGCAGCCATTAAAGGCTATTCCACGTCGATCTTCTGTAATAGGGTAGCACTACCCTGTCGAGCCAGCCCATATTCGAGCTGCAGTAACTTGACCGTATCCAGGCTCTGCCACCTACCGAAATTGGATGTCAAATTCACAATTAACAAACATGTTATCTTTGACCTTTAAAAGTTTTATTTGGTCCGTTGCATCTCAGTTTTTTTTAGTGATTATTGTACGTTTTATACATTATTTATAACATTGGTATTATTTAATACATCACTACCTACAAATCGTCACAAAGGAGTCTAATACTTTGCAGTATTAGGGATTGCCTATAAACTGTAGTTTATTTTATGGAATCACAGTGATAAATTAAAAATCAATTCTATTCTATTTTAGATACAGAATCACATTTCTAGTAATATGTAAAAAATAACGATCTATCTGTACTTTCAAATATATAATGTTATCTACGTAATGTAATATAAAGTAATAATTTATCAAGCTTTGACTTTTAACACATTAAGTCAGTTATTTTCACGTACGTAGGTTGTGATGTTCTATGCTTGATTAACTAAGAGAAATCGTTCTAAAGTGATTTAGCAGCAGATTTACGATCTAATCGTGAGCTATTGTAACCAACAGTATAGCATTTCGCACGTAATTTCAAATTATACGACCTACATAACAGCGTATGTTTTCGGCTTTGACATTTCTATTGTAAACTAGGTAAAGCTATTCAAACTAGATTTGAGGTCCCGACTCTACAGCTATTTGCACTCTAATGTGTATACACTTACATTTAAATCGCTAAAGCATGTTTGTTGTTCTATATCTATACGTATAAATATATTTTTTTATAACCCCTAATTACTGACTACAATATTACGGTGTTCCTATTTCTCTGTAGGATAAATATAAGCAAACGAAGTTGTTATGTTGTATTTTGTTTGTTATAATGAGTAATTAGTAATACGATTTTTACATCAGAATATCTTTATTTCGTGGATATAAATAAGAGCATAATATAAAATTGTTTATTATATGGTGCGGTTAAATATTTATTTTTGTAATAAGGTTTGTTAGAAGCTTCATTGTACCGATCTCTTTTTTAAGTCGGTTATAGCTTACTTATAATTTACGTAACGTTGAGAACGATTTTTCTGCTATAACTGTAACGGAATCTTTCTAAATTTTTAAAAGTGGTAAAGAATAATATTATATAATACACTATATTTTGTATACTTGCTTAGAATCATAAAATAAGGGCGAATTTCGTAAGAAAATAATGATATGGCTGTTATAAAATAAACAAGAAAACATATACAACTATCAAGTATGGTATAATAATATATATTATAATATTGAAGCTATTTCTTTATTCGGAACCTAAACAAATAATAAAGATGTACACGTGGTTATAATATTAGCAAGCTTGTTTTGGTACAAACAATTTAAATATTGTTAGTTTATGATAATAATGGTCCATGGATTTTGGGACATGAAATATAAAGTTCCTTATTTAAATTTCAAATGTTCGGTAAAGGTGACATTGCTTATACTAAGTCAGCTTTTTTAAAGATTTTAAAATATGGTCATATGTTTTTATCAAACACTAATTTGGTTAAGATAATTATTAATGATTTTTATTTTAACATTTAAATCAAAACATGAATATGAAAATTATTAAAAAGATTAGATATATATACTCTAATTATGGGTTTGGTTGTTATATGAACTCAATTTTAGAACAATCCTAGAAAAGTCACTGTTAGAGGTTTAAGTAAAAAATAATAATAATTACTACAATTTAGAACATGATAAATAATTTTTTCAATTGATGTTCATACATAAATTTGAAGATCACTTTTATACAACTTTATACTTCTGTAATATTTTTGTATCTTAAAATAAAGTCGATATACACAGAAGCTTTAAACAGAGCATAAAAATGTCAAGTAAAGGAGAGAAGAAAATTTCATTATTTGAAATAATTCACTATTCGTGATGTTGTCTCTAATGCCTTTGTGATTCGAGTCTAAAATAAAACAAAGAGTTTTCTATATGAGAGGAGACTTTAAGTACAGACATCTGTTATTTCCTTTTGATATAATTTTATATTAGGTTAACTTTAAAGCATAAAATTGTTTTAAAACTCCATAATGTTTTCCGTGTTATCAAGTTATTTCTAATGTTTAACTTTTAACAAGCTTTCTTTTATTGAACTTGCAAATCGATTTAGGATATAGCTTCTCGTTCTTAAACTGTTTTTAGTTACCAACTTTGTATCATGTTTTTACGGGTAGCTGAGTTATAAATCTAATATATTATAATGATGACATGGAGAATCTTTGATCTTGTAAAGGGAATGTAGTTCTTATTAATATGGAAATAACAAATTACCAAAACTAGAAATAGCGTTTTACATTGGTGGAAAAAAAAGTATGGAATATAAATTGACATTAATTATTTATAATTTAAAAACTTTATATTTTGTGAATATTGCTGTTTTAATGTTCATTTATAATTAAATAATAAATACAATTATTACCTCATTGGAACACAGTCTTAATAATCATTTATGAGGGTAAATGTATAAATCTAAAAAATTACAATAATAATCTTTAATTCAATTTGTTAAAAATAATGCAGAAATTATTTTCGGCGTTCTTTGCTTAACATTGTTGGTCATTTTAGTTGATTATAAATACGTGTAAAATTTATAGACACTTTAAAGTATATATAGAATAGTACATTTATTTTATTACGTAGACAGGTGGCAGTAGTTGTAAATATTGTTCATATTTATGATAATATTTGTCATGGTATTGATGATGATAAGAATAAAAAACACTTTGCTCGATATCATATCTTTCCTATAAATTACAAATTATATCTTTAATACAATTTTTTTACTCAGTTTTATACAAACACTTTCTTCTTATTCCTTCACTCTTTTTATGCTTTAAACATTGTGACACAGTGAATTGAACTAAAATTCATGGTTACTTTTTTAATTACTGGTTTTATGCATTAGTAAAATTGTATAAGATTTGTAGAGAAAAGAAATCGTATTGTTATTTGGTTTTCGTGTTATTGTTTAGATTTCGACACATGGTCTAGAATTTTTACATGCAGTTTTTTCTAAACACAAGGCAAATTTAAAGAAAATGTCTGTTTAGAGTTTAACAGGTAAATAGTTATTAAAGCAATAAATATGTATATTGTTTTATGTTACATGTTTTTGGGCACATGTTTCCATCTTATAGCATTTTTGACTTAGATATATTTGAAGACTGTGTAATCTGAATATATGTTTTAAATTAAAATGATTTGATTAATAAACTGGATTTTTTCCTATTGAGCTCTATCCACCAAAACATAATTATAAGACTTTATAATAATAATTAATGAAAATTATAAAAAGATACAGAAATAGTAACAAATGAACAGATTAAAGGTGTGTTTCTATGAAGAATAATAAAAACTATATAACGATCGTATCCAAAATTCAAACAAATATTTCTTAATGTTAATTTATACGTATAGAAATTATGTTTTATTTAACAATTTCTTATATTTGAATATTGTATTCAGGAGTGTCAAAGAATCATGAAATCAAAAACCTATAATTAGGAAGTTCTAATCAATGAAAGGAAACTTACTTGCCATCTCTCCAAAAGACACAGAGTCATAAAGACTTTTGTAACTTTTTTAAAATAACAGAGATTTTTAATATAACAGAACCTTTTAATAAAGATTAAGAATTCTTTTTCCATTTTACATACTGATGGTTAATGAGGGTACGCTATGAATGCTTAATCTTTTTATCTTACGGCTATGTCAACCCATAATGATTTGATATTTCTGGATTATCTTTTTATTAAGGTTATTGATATCATACAAATTTTGTTCATCATACTTAAGTATGTAATTGAGTTGAAGGAAATAATTAAATGTTTTTTTTTCCATTTTAGGTGCGGAATCCTTCATGTGTAAGTCAACTTTAAATATTTAGTTATAAATATTGCACGATTAGTTATGGATATTTTTTGTTGTTGAATTTATAGACGTCTTTGTTTTGTTTTATTTGACTAACTGAACTAAATTTGTGAAGCAATCTTCCTCCGTTCTGTAATGTTATGTAGGTAACTTATATTACGTACATAGTTCATAAGTGGACTAGACTTTTTATTTTTTATGAACAGATAATTTAATTAACATAAAATGATTACTTTACGTTCAATAATTTTTAATATACCAATTCATTAACTCAGTTTGTCATTCCCGATGCAATTAAAATGAATTTCGTATTATTGTTACAAGTGAATCAGAATATTCTGCACATACGAGTACGCATACGATTTTCATTAGCTGGCACAGACTGTAAATATTGAACCGAACCAGTGGAAATATGTTAATTTGAGAGACATTGATATATGAGAGTCGTCCATCATTTATATCAAAATTGTTAATACTGCGTTTTTATCATCGCAATTGTAAAGTGGTTGTACATTGGTTATAGATGTTTTGATGTTGGATCATATGCATACATATATCAGAACTCTAAGTAATTCAGGTTCCAATTGTTGGAGTAATTATTAAAATTGCACTGTCGGTTGAAAACTGTAACTTGTTTATAACATAAAACCTTATCAGGATCACAATTACATATTTTAATGAAAGAAACGGGAATAATTCGAATATAACAGCTAGGAATCTGAAACATAATTTAATTTCGCAATCAAGTTTAGTTCCGCACGTGTCAGCAGACTCTTGTATTGTACTTAATCGTTTAATCGTAGCGAAGAGAACAGATATGTTGCGCTTGTTATATTAATTTTGTTTGTCTAAAACAAGTCTATTATGTATAGTTTACTCGTTTGTACATATATTAAATTTAATGTGAGTTTTGTTATTGTTACTCTGCCATGTATTTGCTTTTTTATACATTTTTAAAATGTTTTTATTTTTCAGTGAGCAATTATCAGTTTGATTGTAGGTACGCTAAATAAAGAGCTTTTTATGTATATATGTAATGAGAAACAGAGACTTCATATTATATATCTTACTATTTAGTAAAATTTTGAAATTCCATAAATACAAAGGAAATAGTCAAGCTAATTATTAATAACTAAAACAAAAAGAAAATTTATATAAACCAAAATTAAGACTCATCATGTATAAGGAAATATTAATTTCCAACGCAGGAAGCGCTACGCGGTCGACGATGCGCTTCCTTGCGATCTGCTGCTACCCCACTCCGGACTGACGAATCGGGACGAAGCACGCCTTCGACAGCTCATCGTGCATCGCCCTCCCCGGCCGATACGCCAGCTCCCAAGAAATCTAACTGGGAAGTTATAGAACATTTCTCTTCTAGTCGGAGCAAAAAGAGTCCTACTTCTGTAAGTATCTGTGTTTAATTAATATGACTGTTGTTTTATGAAAAAACTGTTATTTATTTTTCTAAGAGTTTTGAAATTCGTTTCGTCGATTTGGAACAACATAACACAAGAAATGTAATGTAAATATATTTTTAATTACTTTTATTAAAAAAAAATACGATAGTGTTACAGAGATACACCATTAACAAGTGCAGGAAAGTATAGTTCATTTCAATAGAATTTGACAATCTTGTAACTAGACTATTGACCATGATTAGTCCGTTCTTACGTACAATTTGATATGTATGATACAATTTGATATGTATGATTACGTACAGTCCTGATAATAGTCACATCTCAATGTACCCACCACCTTTTAAACTATCTTTTCATCATTAAACAATTGTGTATAAATGTTTATTTTATATAATTATTTTGAGCAGCAAAATTTATTGCATTTTTTAAATTGACACGATAATTTTTTACTCATCAAATTCTATTTCTCTTCGATAAATATATAATTAACTAGTTATTGCCCGCGATTTTGTTTGCGTTACTTACGAAATTAGAAATGTATTGCTGACCGGCGAACTCTGTTTCTCCTTAAAGAAGAGGTAATATAGAAGAGGTAATAATAGATTTTGGATTTTACCAAGATTTTCGATCGAATGAAAAGTATCCTATATCCTTTTTCTGGTTCTAACCTAACTCTCCACCAATTTTTCTGAGCTATAAATATTATAACTAACACCGAAAGGCTAATCGTTTTAGGTATGATTTCTAAAACCCTATCGCGACGACGCGAGTATTAACCGCTATCCAGGAGTACACTACATCCTATTATTATTACATACTACACTAAATTATTTTGATCTGGGAGAGTTATTTGGAAAGCACTAGGTAAAAATTTTAGCAGTGCTGGCGACCAATAATTGGTTAAAGTGCGTTACTTTAGCGCTATCGGGATGCATAAAATCTGTAAAAAAAGCAAAAAATGTGTAACTAAGTACTCGTGCAGCATTTCTAATCACATTAAAAAAACTTACTTAGAAAAATATGAATAAATAAAAGTAATTTTTATATAAATACTTTCATGTAATAATTAAGATCAATATATCTTAAAGATTACTCACATCACTAGGGGCATAGACAAGTCTCTGTCAACATCAGCTGAACACGTTTGTTTACAAGATTCTTCTTCTTCTTCAGTTAGTGGCGTTCCCGTTTACATGATTGCTAAATTGTATTGAAATGAAGTATAGCGACTTTTAAAAAAGTGGACCAATATTCGATTCCTCTTGTACGCGAATTTTATTAATGGCATTATGAGTTGTATTTTGAATTAAATTTTTAATATTGAACCTTCAATTATATTTTAATTAAAATTAATTATAAATTCATGTTTTGCATTTTCAATACGAAGACAGAACTAGTTTTGCTCAACTTTTTTTTTATATTAATAACTAATAATGTCCGTAAATATATTCTTTATACGGACTTAAGATCTCTGCATCCGTCAGCAAGCTAAATCCTCCAAACGACGATGTTATTTATGTATCAAACTTAGATATTAGATATTTGTTTTATTTTCAGATTTCATTATTGCGATTTTTTTTACAACAATAATTTTTGCTTTCTTAACAAGGACGTATCATAAATAATACTGCTACATATACATATCTGATCTATTTCTAATATTTTACCACAAATTGTAGAGGTTTTGGTAATATATATGTACAAACATTGTTGAAATAATAAACGATACTACGTGCTCTTGAATATTTTAACGACCGATATGTTGAAAATCTCCCGATCTAAAATTGAATATCATATCCAATTCGCCGTGGTATTGATTTGACATAAAGTGATATTTTTTTGTAACAAAGATATACCCGTCTATTTCAATCTCGATGAACTATTAAAAGTTATCTCTTTCACAAAAGGGGAAGAAATTTAAACTTTGTGTTATTATATCAGGCAAAATTACGGTTTCGGTAGGAAGTGTGATTGCAAAAATTAAAGGTATATAAAAACTATTTTAATATTTGAGGATAAAGTAAGGTGTAGTCTTGATGATGATTTGCCTACATAAACAGAATGCGTAAGTAAGTATAAGACAAATAGAACGTATCCACATTTGCAATGGACATGAAAATGTTGATTAAATTCTCAACATATTAAACAAATAATTATAAACGGACCAAACTTCAAAGACATTGAACTCTCAAAGAAAATAGGTAATGTTTAGGTTCTTTTATAACGTTGTATATTTTTCTCTGCTGTGAAAACAATAATAACCTTTGTGTCGCTTTCAAAAAGGTAAAATTAAGTAAAATAATTTGAAAGTAACTAAATAATTACCGACAATAATAAGAATCCATTGAATACAAAGAAAAATGTTTTAAGCATTTTTAAGTATACTTTTATATAAAAACAGGGAAACATTTCGTATAAAAGAATATTTGGGTTACAATGCCATTGTTTACGATGTAAACAGATGCTTTTGGTATTAACTAAGGAGGCCTAAGCAATTCGTAAATTTTGTACTATTTCTGAATAATTTCTACAATATTTCAGAGTTTGTTCTTATTGCTAGTCAATTCAACATTACTACATAAATTTATAATAAATTTCCTCAACGTTTAGTACTTAGGATAATACGTAACATATCTTTTTTTGGTTATAATTATAAATTAATAAATTTTAACAAATTTCATAACATTCTGATAATCTTTAATTAAAAAATAAAAATATAGCTTTTAATTTTTGGATTTCTTTTCATTTATTGATTATAACTTTAAATTTTGTTTGGAGCCAAAAAAATTCACAATAAATTCAACTTTTGATTTTATGTTTATTAGTATAACATTCAAAGACTGATCAATTTTTACGGTAGAAAGAAGTCATCGAATGATATTTGCGAATTTTTAAATTATGGTTCACAGGTTTTATCTAAGGTTATTTGGGTTTCTCATTTTCTTATCTTTTAAGTTCTTAACCTCAATAGTCTGAATTTGGTAAACATTTTGTTTTGTATAATATAACATTTAAATTTTTAAAAAAGATATAATCTGACCTTGTGATATGTACTACAACATTTGTATGTACGCTGGACTGAAGGCGGTCCTTAAAGTAATTTTTTTTTGTTGTTTTATCTTTATCTATAGTAATTAATAGACCCTGTTTGTTATGAATATTATCAAAAAGACGTTAGGGCATGAACTCTCGAATCAAAGCCTGCCGAATTTGTAATTTCCGTCAGTAAACTAAATATTTATAATATGAAAAGTCTTTAAGGGTTTACAATAATACTACATAATTTTTTACATGATATATTTTTTTTATTTTTCATTATTGACTGCTCTTGATTATTTTAGACGATTCAAGAATTAAGTACAAAAAGGATAGAAGATTTGAAGAATCTTTTTACAGTTCCAAATTATATTATCTAAGGTATTAATCATACTTAAGTTTTTCATTCTTCATGTTTTTGATAGTAAGTAACTAGATATACAAATTTAACATTAAAATGTTTATTGCAATCGTTAATCGTAATTTATTCAAGTGCTTCGTACCTTTTAACACAAAAAAAAATCAGTTGCTGACATAATTATTAAGTTATTACTTATATTGGACCTCGTAATACCAGAACCATAAGTGCTATGCACACAGTGAGAATTTAAATAAGGTATATTTCAAGCATTCAGAACACTACGATTTCGAGCAACTGCGTTACATATTACGGGCTATATGCTTTCCTGATTTAATGCTTATGGAAGCTTAAGCAAAGTAAAGCTTCTAGCTTCATCTATTACTGTGAATTTTTAAAAAGTTATCATCTTAACATGAAACAGCTCATCATAAATACGTATGTAGATAAATAACTGATTTCAAAATTAATTCAACTTATTTAACGTTAGAGGGGAAATTTAAAAAGTATAGAATATTTAAGAAGTCTGGGCTCAGAACTAAGTCGATGATGTATTATTGTGTTCTTATTATTACTCTTAAAATATAACTGTAAAGAAAAAAAAATACACTATCAAATAAACAATCGATAAATGAGCAAAACAAATGAAATCTGTATTTTAACAAAGTAATTTAAAAGCAAGAGAGAACGAGTGCTATTAAAAGTAAAATAACGGCGAAAAAAAAATTATACCTCTTTAGATGACTTAAAAAAGAGAGATATATATAAAAACTATTTTTTTGTTTTCAGGTTTATGTCTTCTTTTTCTGGTTTATAACCTCTATTTTCTTTTTTTCTAACAAAAATAAAAACAAACAAAAAATAAAAGTAAATAAAGTTTTACAAAAAATAAAAGTAACTACTACGTAAGCCAACTAATTTAGATTATTTGTTTTCATATCCAGACTTTTTATTTCTAACTCTTACTGAATGGTACTTATTAGTATAATTAAAGCAGAAATGACCTTGTTTGTTCATTGTTTATTCAATGTAACATCTAGGATGATCTTTATGAAACTTGAAATGTGTATTACTAACAGTACAGAAATAGATCAGGAAAATTGTCTTTAATTCCCAAAAAGAAAATAGTAGTTTCAGATAACATCAAAACATATTACAAGATAAAAGGAGAAACTGAATAGTGTTATTAAAATATAACTCATGAATACTAGTAATAGTACAGATTTTTCTCTATTATTACAATTATGTTATATATAATATGTGTAACTATACTACTAAAAAATGTCCTTAGACATTAGTTCTTTCATCTAAACTTAAAAAAATATATATATTTGTATGACATGACGACAAATTGTATTTATTTATATAAAGCTGCAGGTTAACACTACCAGGTTTCGATAAAAATAAATAAAATTCATTATGATATTTTGTAATAAAATATATAAGTATATCATTCTTTTTTGTCGCAGTCTTCTAGCAGAATTAACCAGACAAATGAAAACCGAGGCAATCCTTGAAACACAGCTGTCAATTTAAATGCCTCAGCCAATCGTTTATTGAACTACCATTCTGAATATTTAAAAACTTAACGTAGAGAAACTGTACATTATTCAAATTTAGTTCTGGTTATCTACTCCAAAAATAAATATATATATTTTTTATAGCACTCAATTCATTAAAGCTCGATTATTTATTTACAAATATTTTACTATTTATCATCTGACCGTAAAAACAATTTAAAATATATTCATTTGCGTACTTGGATTAATTCATTGGTGAACTCACCCCGAATAATAATTATAAAATCATTTAAACAGCTGGACGAAATGTGGCCATGATAATTAAACTAAACAAATGAAAACATGCATATAGTTACATGATTTTTCTGTAAAAATCATATCAAAAATTGAAAAAAAACATTTTAGTAAGTTGTAATGTGTAACCAGAGGCTGAGAGGCTGTTCAAGTTTGTCAAGATTGGCTTCAACCAAATACTGGTCACTCATAACTTTTTTTGTACGTGTCTCCACTGAGTTCCAAACCGTGAGGTAACATTTGCCGGTCCCAAAAATGTGATTGTAAGATTCTACTCACAATCTCAACAGTGATTTTTATATACATACAAAGAAACTAATGTTCCCAAGTGACGTTCTTGTGAATTCTTTAGTTCTTGACTCGTGACTAGTTATTGTTCTGATCCGTTGACCACCATTTGTTCAGACGATAAGTCATTAACGACTGCTCTTAGAGCACGGTTCCTCAGAAAGTTAAAAAATTCGTCATAGCTTGAAGGCTTGCAAATAAGGGTATTGTACCAAAGCCTGTTGAAGGCTTTTGAGACTTCATGTGCAACTACGAGAGCTTCACCATTTTTAGGTAGACCGAAAAAATTCCAGTCGATTGATTACGCGGACTGTCTGTTACTGGATAAATCATTGTCAAGAAATGGCTGTTCTAAAGTCTTGTAGATGGCGAAGGCAATTGAAACCGGACGGTTCTTAGCTGAATCTTTGTGGTTTTTTTCCCTCGTCACAGATATTACGTTAGCAATCTTCGATTGCATTTGTCAAAACGTGATTTTTGGTCCAAAAAAAGCAAGCAGTATTTTTGGTCTCTCTTTTGCCATATGAGCTAATATTTATCGGGTTTAGTCAAAGGAAGTAGTGAGGACTTGAACAAATGTGTCTCATCTGCTTTTTGTAAAGACTAAACAGGTTTACGGCCAGAAGATTGAAGATATACTTTCTAGCCATAGAGTTTATATGATTGAGAGGATGAAGACAGGCCCTTTTTTATTGATATTTTGCAGTAGGTATTTGGTAGCGTGGTTCATGACTTTTATTGAAATTTACTTACGGAGTTGTGGTAAAACCAGAAAATATAAGTGACATGATTTTGAATTTTAGATCTGCTGCTAACGATTACGTTTGCGAAAGGAATGAAATCCTTTGTTTGACGTATTACATCAGTAACAGAGTCGGCGCTTCGTCCCCAGTATAGTCTGTCATCTAATATATAAGCCAGTCTCGATTACTTTCACCAGTACCTATTACATTTCATAAAAATACTGGCTGTGTTGAAGTATCTCTCCCATATTAGTAAGTTGCACTTTAAGCGAGAGGACAGAAAGACTCAAAACGTTCTGTTCAACGTTGTTCTATTGTTACATTTAATCTGAAATCAATATTCCCGATAATCATTTTTTTCATATAAATTATTTATAAATATTTAATGTTATGCTGGCCAACTTTGACAAATTTATTTGTAAATATGTTTTAAATTTTATTTATGTTAAATAAATAGGAATAGTAGCAAAATTTACTTTAATCATTTATTGAAATAAATTTTTCCTTTCACAGTTTTCCAAATCTGTTTCATTTATTTAAATAATTTAATATCTGCCCTTGATCTTTTTAATGACATAGGTTTTTAAAAGAGTTTCAGTAGCAGAAAGTTTTAATGAATTACCTGACAAATTCAAAGTTCGTGATTCGAGTTCCTATAATAAATACATTTTACTTGCGAAGTGTTTCAGATATACTTTAATTTTTAATGAAATTCTATAAACTGTTGTTCGATAATTGAATCTACAAACTTTTACACAGATTATAAGAATAAAGTAGTAAGAAGTTTACTTTGTTAGGTTTTTGTTACTCTTTGATTTGAAAATGTCTTGGTAAATTAAATTTAATGAACATCATTCTGAAAAAGTGGATGAAGTTTCACAAGGTGTTTTTAATATGTCTACTTTTTAATAAATTTCAGGACATATTTTGGTTTTAAACAATGGCACAGTTTTGTCAAACTTAACCAAAATTGCTATTGAAATAGAAACATACTAAGTGTCTTGTTTTATTTGAAAGAAGTGTTTCATCGATTTGTGGAGTAATCATAGTTAATGTATAAAACCCCGGTGCTCAATAATCTTTATTTTATGTAATGCGTAAAACAAGAGTTTTGAGTATACAGTGTGGTGATTTTTGAAAAATATATACCTCTTTATTATGAATACACTTTTGATATGAAATAAATAAAAAGAGAAAAGAAAACATTCATTGATTTGAATATAACTTGAAAATCTTGAAACCTTTTATTTAAAATTTAAAATTTTGTAATGAAATAATTCAGTCGTGCTACAAAAGAATTGTTTGCTAACCAATCTAATTTCAACCAGTAGTACTCAAGAGAACAAAAAAGCTTGAAAAACAAGTTGTAAGTACAGTCTCGGGCCAGAACGAGCAAATACGCGAATCTGAGCAATCAAACTCGACGACCAGTCAGCAACTCAAATAGCAATCACATCTTTTCATTCAATTAGCCTGGGGTCGTTGATATGCTATGTTCAGTCAGCTAATAGTTAAAATTTTATATCAATATTAAAGCTTCCAAACAATACATACTTAGGTAATTTTTCAAAGTATTTCATTTCTTTATAATTTATGACTTATAATTTTTTAATGTTTATTAAGAGAAATCTTATTATAATCATAATATGAATTTTGGGAACAATACATAAAGTAGATCAAAAACAAAATTTATATATTATAAATTTTTGAAACATTATTAAGACAGGCTGTAATTTAAATTTTATGAAATGTACGGGGCTTTGTAGCGTTTAATGAATTCAGGGAAAAGTGGTCATTCAGATAATTTTAAACAAATTAATCTATACTTAACTTAATAATATTTTAATAGAGAAGTGGTGTGGTTATTAAAATGTTATGAAAAATTTTATAGACTTATTGGTAATCAAATATAGTGGTTCAAGGCGGAAAATGCAACTCTAGAATAACTACCAAGTTCTTATGATTATTATATTGCCAAAATTGGAACAAATTAATCTAAAATTTTAACAATATTCTCTTGAGTTAAGTCAGATTTTTTCATTGAATCAGAAACAAAGAATTTCCACTTGTAAAACAAAAATAAAATCGTATTGATTGCTCTGATACCCTATCACAAGTAACCAAACACATCAAAATAAGTAATAAGGTGTAGAGAAGAGTAAGTTTTTTGTTGGACGATGATTATTTTAAGTCGGCTGTATAATTTATTTACTAAATATATATTTTTTAAAAATCTAAAAAAAATATTGTATCTTTTGCTTTGACGTTTGTATAGTGATAAATTAATTAAGAACACCAGTATAATTATAATATATCCATAATTAATGACAACGGGTGGATTTATATTCACAGTTATAAACAGGATAGTAAAAAATTGGCGAAAACACCAATTAATATTAATTAGTCTATGATGTTTCTTATTAAACAATTACAAATAACATTATGGGTTTTAGTTAGATTCACAAAACCAACTCTAAGACCTTTTCTTTGTTGTAATTTATACTTATAGATAAATTTTACTTATATTTCAACCATCCTTTCGGATTAATTACAGGTTTATTTCAAGAAACTTAATATACAACCGTATCAGTTCTAACGCAATTCTTTATTTCTTAGCGATAAAGTAGATATATATTTACTCTATTCACACTTTTTTTCAAGTACAATTGCTTGTTATTTATTATTAATACTGTGATAAAAATAATTACTTTGAAATTTGAATATAGTTATAATATAGTTTTTATATAAGTAATTGGGTTTTATATAGTTATTATGTCTAGCTTATCATAGTCACAAATATTCTATTCTTACGATACTTTTTTATTACATTTTTTGGTGGTATTTTCACTATACTTTGTCCATCTTTCTTGTATTTTGTAAACATCAAGATATTATGGTAAATTTAGGACTGCTAATTGGTTTTCATATTTTTTATTTCAAACAACTTAATCAACTTAGTAAACTTACAGTTCGGTCTTTTGACTCGATATAATGCAGAATATTGTATTTTCCGGAACCGTTTTTGCAAAGTGAAGTGTACGCAATTTAAGTTTGATAATGTTAGCTATATTATACATTTTTTAATTAAAATTTACATATTTGTATATAGATATCATAATATATATGCTGATGAAGAATTCACTACAGAAACCGATGTTTACTGATAAGACTTGCTAGGGCTGCATCAAATAAAAAGTAAATAAAATATGAGCAATTCTTTATTAGTACCCTTTTTTGTAAATACAAATATATATTCAAATGTTAATTTTTAAGATGGAATATGTATTTTATTACTTTGTTCCTGATTGCTATATATTATATATTTATCAAGATTGGTTCAAAAACTGTTGGCTATCTGTGTTACTCTACATCTGTACACAAAGATATAAAATGATACATTTTTAAAAATATAAATCTAACTAAAACTGAAAGACACGGACCAAAGAAAGCTAGCAAATCTGAACATCCGATTATATTCCCACGTACATTGTAAGATTCATTCAATGCGACATTTCCTTTACGGGAAAACGAACTCAAAAGATTGTGAATTTTAATACCTAGCGGACGACATTGTACGACGTTACAATCGTGAGATCTCTCTTGGGTCGTGATTCTAGCATTAAAGGTGACTGTATTCCCATAATTTGATTAATAAATCAATTTCCCAAACGAGAACATAATATTTTCTCGTTTTAGAATATCACATTTTCGCATTAATTATGACGTGAAAGTATTGAGAATCTGACAAAAAAGGTTTCTCATTTTTTAATAAATTGAGTTTAAGAGAGAAATATAAGAAGACTACGGATTTGAATGCGCTATGTGTATTAAATACAAACATTTATTTGAAAGCTTTTGCGGTTTTAATATCTTAAATGTATAGTTTTATGTACTACACAAGAAAGTTCCACGTATGTAATAATTAAAAATCAAAATCAAAAAAGAACTATTATATTTTAAGATGGAATTTGATTATTAATAATATAAGTAATTTGTTACTGGATTTATTTTGGTTTTTATTTAAGCAATCTGAATTGTGTGTTTCAATGGAAAATATTATATCTTTGCTTTAATTGTACTTACTGAAAGAGATTTGATATAATATACTTTTGCTACAAAAGAACTTATAGTAGAAAATGACAGTATTAGATGACATGAAATATGTAAAGAGGATGTAATTGTTACTTTATACTTCATAAAAAATTTAAACCGATACAGATAAATATAGAAATATATAGTGACACTAGTTAAAAAACAAATATTTAAATAAGAATAAAATAATTCACAAAGCTGTACTTTCTTTACTGCAATATCTAGGTATAAATTAAAGACATTTATTATTTTATTGAAATAACGAAATTACTTCACATCCGTCAAGCAACGTTAGCAGGGGTTAATAATAAAAATGTGAATTCACTTTTTTTAAAGAACAATAATAGATTTGACATAATGAAGTGTTGTCTGTATCAATGAAACACGTCATGTCTGAAACAATAAATGGCTAGTCGGCCAAGAATATTAATAATACATAAATACAAAGTTATTTTGAATAAAGTATATACTTTATTTATATGGATAATTGTATCGAAATATTTTAGTGATGATTGAGCCTGGATTAAATATGTTACTGCATTTATTTTTGTTAAGGAAGTCATTTAGAATATTTGATACACTTTATCTTGAATGTGTTGTAGAATTTTGTTTAGGAATTTATAAAGCGGTCGACTTCCGATTAAATGCCAGTAGACACTGACCGGAAAAAAACTGAAAATGTGAGTTCAGATTTTTGTAGATATACCCATACATGTTTCTCAACTTTACCCTCATTTACTGTTAAATAGTCCCATAGGGACTAACTTTATTTTGAAGTTATTGCATAAAACTACAATTCAATGTGCTCTGAATAAGAATATATCGCTTTGATCCCATAATGCAGTGCTATTGGCATATAACATTTTTATATGATACATCTTTTAATAATATTGCCATTATTTTATACGAAAGTACATTGGGTCGCTGCCTAATCTTGTTTATTCCATATGTTATATATACATAAATGTGTTATATATAAATTAACAGGAAAACGCAGAAGGTGGCGTCGTGTCCTCGTCACCCGCCCTGCCACTCTGCCCTTCTGGAAAACCGGATTTCGACATACAGCCATTATTGAATGACGGTAAGTCTTCTTGGAATAGTTATTTACGGTCTGTTTGCTCTAGTTAATATATGCATAAGTAAAATGTTTAAACATACTTTCATTAATATGTATATATGAAGTATAAGATTTATCATATACTGTTATTTTGACTTATGTGGACCCGTTTTTGCTCGTAATGCCATTTTTTCTAAAGTCTAAAAAAAATTTTATATAATTTATGAGGGAAACTCATATGTTGACTTTTCTTTATATGTATTTTATCGAAATATTTCTAAAAAATCTTCTTCAATTTTGATTTTTATATTATCTGTTGTAGAATATTTTATTTGTAATACTTTTATTGTTTCGCAGGTTTATATAAATTCAGAAAGTATTTAAATATGTTGTATAGAAAAAAGTATTAAGCGCAAACTTATATTTTCTAAAGAGTCGATGATATTACGATAATCGTTAAAAAAGTTCCTTAGCATAATCTTTCAATGCCTATTCTTTTAAGTTATAATAAGTGCAAAAACAAATAATTTATTTATCACGTGGTATGAAGGTTATAATATTTTCATTTATGGCCTCTATATTGGTTGTTATTACTTCGAAAATCTCTAAATTAAATAATTTCTTTTTAGTTCTTTGTATTTTATACAAGTCAAGGACTTGCTAGAAGTGACAAATATATACTTTGGAATAGACTTGCTGAGGGTAACCACAGCAATATTAAGCGTTTGATACATTTGTATACTCATTTGCTAGTGGTTTGGCCAAACGTAGAATTTTAGTTATGGTCATAAATGTAAACCTCTTGCGATTTTTCTCTCGTGTTAATTGCTGGGAGAATTTCTGGAAGATAATAAATTTTTAAACATTTTTGGAAGTTACCGTACAGGACAACATTCGTTATTTTAAAAATAAAAATATTATTCGTAATAAAGTATCGTTGCACATTATGAATTAAAAAAAAAAATAATTATAATCAACAAATGGTTTTAGTTTCTATGTTAACGCCGTTGTTTGTAATTTATTACTTTAATTTTAAATAACAATGAATATTTCACGAGCAAAATATATTAACTTAAATTATAAATTATATTAAGTGAATACATTAAAATTTTCCAATTGAATATATTTCAAATTTGTTAACTTTAAATGAATGTATTTGTTCATTACGGTATGATAAAATTATTTTAGGTACACCCATGTTATTGACTGTAAATTACTATAACGGATCTTTTCAATTACTTTTTCAATGAATTTCATACAACAATATGAAGGTTTGTAGCTAACTATATAATATTGTTATAATCACTTTCGTTTGTAAAACCAACACACTTAAAAATGAATAGTTTATTATTTATTCCTTAAATAGTTAATTAGTTAATCTATACAGAATAGTTTAAAATATAAGTATGCTTTAATGTGAAAAGTTATAGTAATTAAAATTTAAAAAAGATTATATAACATGTTAATACCAATACTTAATCTCAAAAACAATGTTGCAAAAATTGATTACACTACACAACTACGTTACACAAGATATTAATATATATATACAATTGTTTTTTTGTAGTACACAAAACATGAAAAAAGAAAGTATTGCCAGTTTTCTAGTCAGACGCTCAAACTTCCTCCATTTTATTAATACATATGTACCTGAACCAAAGCTAGAATCAGAGTCAGAACTGACGCGAGGAAATTGAGCGTGTTCCTGACTGGTATTGATATGAAGCTACAATGTACAACTATTATTGGTGCAGCCTACATAGCTTTTGCTATGGAGCTATAATTTTACTTCAATATAATTGAGCATAAATAAAGAACTTAAAGTATTATTTTTCGGGCGTTAAGATTATACTAAAAATAATACTTCAATAGGTTTTATGGTGGTTGTTAGTTGATTGTGTCTACTATGTATAAAACTTTAAAATTTATTGGATTTTTAAATATCTTTTCTTTTTCTATACCAAATATGACTATTCACCCTAAAGGAACCACTGCTGAATAGAGGTCCCTGCCATAGCACGCTACTGTGCTCATTTTTCAACCCTTATTCTTAAGTCTCTCCTTGAAACTTTAGGAATATCATATAGTTAAAAAGCGTCCGATACTTAATCTACCTAATTTTAGTCTCTATTCTAAAATCCATTTGAACCAACAAACGTGGTTCCTGCAATATTTGCGGCCAACCTACTGTCACTTTATCTTGCTAACCGACTGAGCTTTGTCGATTGCTATTGTTATCTGACTAATAATTTCGTATTGGATTCAATCCCTGAGAGAAACTCATGGCAAAGCTCGCTCACGGACTTGAAACTGATTGACAAGTTTCAATGTGATTACCCACATCTTCATATATGGATAAGAACGTATTTGTCATTTATATATGGATATTCTTAATTACTAGATTTTCATAAAGATCACATGACTTGTACAAAGCTAATATAAGATATCTACGTCTAAATTTTGACAACGGGCTATATAGTACTTCTTATCTTTCACACTGAATTAAAATATCACCAACTTTCCACCAATACTTTTTTGTACTGATATAGTTTGAAATTAAAATTAAAAATTAAATTTTAAAAACATTACCCACACAGTCAGCTAATACATTTTTACGTGACTCAAAGCATATCTAATTCAACGAGACAAAGGAAATATTATATCCTAGTTACTTAGTGTTCCAAGACCATTACCTATCGAAGCAGACTATTTTCAGGATTGATTTGGGTGTAATGTATAGGTCTACGACCAAATGACATTATTACGTGCACTTTTTTAAATTTAAATAGTAGTTTTCATGTTTTGGCCTTGGGAAGATTACAAATGGCCATTGTATTTGAATATGGTCAACTTGAAGTGATAGGCCTTATCTACTGAAGCAGAAATATTGTAACAGTTCAGTGCATAATTTATGTACAGACCAACGATTAAGCCTTCTATTTCGTCTTCATTATTATTAAGAAAAATGTGATATCAAAACAATTTTTTTTTTATATTAGAAAAAGGACAATAACTAAATATTAAAATTAAAGTTTATTGAATATCAAAATGTTACGCACTATTTTTTTATATTATTAATACGCACTTTTTAATATACATACTCTTCTACTGTCTGCTAGATTCTAATATTTCAATATATTTGATAGTTTTGATAACTTCCCCTTTAATTTTTTATTATAATCCATAAATACGATGAACATATGATACTGTCAAAAAATTTTAATAGTGTCACTGTAATCAATACTGTCACGTAACTTTGAAGGGTTAAATTAAATAAAGTATGCTATTATTATGTTTGCTGGTCTAAGCAAATTTCACTAAATATAAAGGCAGTTAGTATAAATTTACAATTTTATTATTATGATAATAATTCTAAAACAGATACAACTTTAAATATATTATGATTCTGTTTCTATTGGTGTAATTCTATTTTATGGCTAAGTTTGTACATCTAAAGGATAATTAAATTTTTTAATTTTTATTACCTTTGAATATTTTATAACCATTTGAATTAATTAGTAGCTATTTCAAGTTGATGATTTTATTTGCATCGTAATAGCATGCTGCTATTTCTGATTCCCAATCTGTTCACAAGTGTCCAATTTAGTTAAAAGAATATTTTCAAAACTGCCTGTTGTTTTCATGAAACAAATATTTGTTGCATACGTTTAATTAGAAAGATACATTATATATATAATAATATATACATATATACATAATACATATATATATATATATATATATATATATATATATAGCGTTTACTTTTGCATGTTGACCGAATTTATTAATATGGTTAAGTTTGTTAAGCACTTATTTTAAATTTTCTGAACATAGACCTATTCACAACTTTCACCTGTTATTTTTAGTAGACATCCAATCTAATCTCTAAAAGTAAATATAATTATCTCTAAAATAGCTTCTAACATACTCATATCAAAAATCCTCGATTTGATAGGATTATATGTACATTTCGTTTTCTTTTAATGTAGCCTTTAAAAAAGAATTTATATATATTTGCTAACAATGAACTATGTTTCTTTAAAAATGTTTTAAATTACCATTTTTTAAGTTCTCTTTCAAAAAGATGTAATTAGGTTTTCTTTTTCTGTACTGAAGTAACCTTTTCATATAAAAATTATTCCCAAGAAGCAATATTCTTATTATTTCTTTCTCAATCTTTCAAATTTTATTCTTTAAAACAATTTATTTTTTATATCTTTCTGTTATATTTTATTAATTTCAGTAATAATATGCGCTTGTGCTGTATATACCGATTGACATTTTCCTATGTCAGAGTATTTACACACACATATACATATATTCAGACACATATCGAGTTTAATTTCAAAATCGGTGCTTTTAAACAAACCGAAAAAAGTACGTTTAATAACGGTCCAATTGCCTTCTCTCACGGTTTTTTTTCGTTGTCAGCACGTAGGATCATCGTAAACTTCCACCTCCTTTTTACCCCTCGTCAAGAATTGGATACGTACCAAATAAATCTTTATTTTATCTTTGTATATAATTTGGAATTTAAATTGGTAAAATTCAAAATGAAAGAATATTATAAATAGAAATCAGGGTAATCTAATGAGATTAAAAAGTAAAACTCTTAATAATTAATTAATTAATGACATTTAAATCGGACTCTTATGTCTTCAATTTAAATCCACTGTAGCTCCTCGTAGAAATAATATGATTTACTTTGTTTTTACACATTCCGACTGGTAGCTGTTTTATTTGTGAGTAAATAAGTTAGTGTAAAGATATCCCAGAGTTTCTATATAACAATGTATCAGTTTGCTCTCGAACTTTATGAAGTTCCTTTATGCCGTCAAGGATATGTAACGGGTAACAATAATCTTTTGAATATTGATTGATGTTATGATCCTACATACATAGAAATAATGAAAAGAGCGTTTGTTTTATCAAAAAATATGTTGAATATATGCTTGTTTCGTTAAAGTATAGACGCATATCTGTTATATTAAACAAATTGTAAATGATTAGCTTCTATCTCTTTTGTTTTTTTTTTGCAGTTACAAAGACAAATAACGTACAATTGATAATATGCATTTATTAATATTTTTATTTTACTAATATGTACATTTCTTTGTGACAGTTATATTCGTCATACGTCATACGTCACGGATACACTCGCTCTCGCTAAAAAATTCTATTTAAATTATTTAAAAGTGGAAAAAGTTGTGATAGTCTAACTAAATGTGTAAATTGCAAAAAGACACTCTTTGGTAAATGTTGCCTCGTCATCAATTACACAAATTATCGATAAATTAGTGATAAAAGTGAAACTTATAACTGTACTCAAGATCTGGTGATACCAAAATAAAATAAGTGACTGTATACAGGGTGTCCCGTAAGTAGTGGACCAACGGGGTGTGGGGGATAGGGGGAACTATTATCTACCAAAACCACTAAAAATTATTGTTCTAGGTCTTATAGTTTTGAAATTATGATTTTTTTTAATA
>JAAAKD020000207.1:8134184-8145574 GCA_010014825.2 Danaus melanippus | reverse complement strand
GCGTATCATCCATGCAACTGCAATGGTGACACGCCCCGGTCGGCTCTCTCCCGGCTATGTGGCACAGATACCTCCCGAAGCTACCGTGCCCCGAGAGGATCTGCACCAGCCGGAAGGTCAAGGACCCAACTTCTACCCTAGCGTGTATTTGATTTTATTATGCAGTTAACTGTCATACAGAAAAATAAATAAAACGAAAATACGAAGAAATAGTAAATATTTCCTATACGAATATGTAAAGGAGTTTGTTTGAACGTTCTTTCAGTGTAGAATAGTCCATTTATCGAGGAAGGTTATGTGACATCACGCCCGCGTCTTCACTGGCATGGTAAACGCGGGCGAAGCCGCGCTCGATCGCTACGCGTAGATAAAATAAAATGTGAAGAATTGAACACAGAGAATTTTCCAACTTCACCTGGCCTGTGATTGAACCCAGATCCTTGCAAGCCAAAGGCATTTGCGGTACCATAAATGACCCCTATGCCACGAAGGTGGTTTGATCAACGTGATCAGCAAAACCGAGTCAGAATCTCACACTAAGTGTTCCGTACCTATACCTAGCTGGTATCTACCTTTTAATAGTTATAATGCCTCTTTATAAACAACGTTGGACGTAGTTTGGGTCGGAACATAAACAAATAGTTTTTTTTGGTTGACTTACACGGGAAAAAGCCACATAGAGCTGACCGTGTGAGAAACTGCCAACGCTGAGGTCCACGCCGGCAAAACATAGCGTCTGCCCTTGGGCTTTGTTTATAGTAGTTGAATAACACAAACTTACCAGGAACTGTATACGCTTCAAATTGAATGGATAGTTATTGAAAATCAGTGGAATTCGTGGTATAAAAACTCTTTCACCGACACCACACCCTGTCAAAGTCTTCGCTTCTATTATGTTACGCTGCAGAGAAGTAACTTTCAGTCTTGTTCTGTTTCATAATTTTGGCGGACATAAATTTCTTAGCAAAATAATTAGAACATCAATTTTTAATGTATATGGTGTGCTGGAAGTCCGGGAGCGCTTAAAGAATTAAGAAATTCAACCGGATAATTTGTAGCGTCATCTTGTTCCTTTACTCTGTTGATAGAAGTATACTCAACTACTTCTCCTTTAACATTGTTGAGTATATCTGAGTTGATTCTTGTGGCCTGTCATTTCACGGTGTAAAAATTGCTCTTTCGCAAAGCCATGAGTTCTCGTGATTTGTTATTTGGGTTAATTCACCATACACGGAAGAGATAAGTTCCTCAATTGAACTGACGGTGTGGCAGAGATTTTCTGATAAAACAATTTGCCCTTCTTCCTCCGGATATGTCCCGTTGCCAATTTTTAACAATAAATCAGTAAATTCCTGCGCATTTGTGTTGGCTCCTGTCCGCGCCCTCATGTTAACTGATAAGTGCATGCTTGTGACGTGTCGCCAAATGCTTGAGCTCTTTAAGTATGCTTTTATTTCGTCAGTTTTTGTTCCCCGTGGTAATACTGGCAACGTTTGTCTAAAATCCCTACAAAATAATGATGTTTAACGATACACCACCCGTACAGTACGACGTACAGCCACCCATATGTTGGTCATTTTGCGGATATCTCCGAGACTTCTATCAACTACCTCAACTGCTTTTCGGCGTGCCATAGTGCATTCGTCCCAGATAATTAAACTGCAATCGCGTAAAACCTTCGCTTTATCACTGATTCTAGATATACCACATACAGGATGTTCACTTATGTCTAAATTTATGGGGATTTTAAACATCATATGAGCAGCTTTACCGCCGGGTAACAAAGTGTCTGCTATTGCAGACGACGCCACCGCAAGTGCTAATTTAGCTTGAGCTAGTTATTTTGCCAAGATTTTTTTGGTGAAAAAGGTTTTTCCCGTCCTGCCAGGTGCATCCAGAAATATAATTTCTCCTAAAGTATTGTCAACACTGTGACACACACGATTGAGTACAGTGCGCTGTTCTGCAGTAAGACTGTGGACTCCGGTTTTTAAAGTTTCAGCTAGTTCAGCTGGATCATAATTTATTTCGGCAGCGTATTCTCTATTAATACGTTCCCCTTCTGTGGTCGGCGCTGGTAAACCATACTGTGGGAGAGAATGACCACCCATAGATGTAACTAAATCTTGTAAAGCTATAAAGCATTGATTAAAAGCAATATCTTGAAACCTGTGGTTAAGATCACTGATAATATTTTGTCTTATATTCGTAAAAAAGTCTTCTGCTAACTTTTCTTGACATTTTTGATTCAACTGCTCAGCAATGGAAAGACCACAAAATACCAGTAATACAGCAAATAAATGACGCAAAACTGTATGGACTATCACTGACGCATGCATCGGCTAAGGCATCATCCCAATGCTGGTCATCATCAAGTAAATGTCAGGCTCGGCAAGCATCTCGATAGGTAGGATATTCGACATTACTAAACGTTCGAAGGTCTTCAAATGAAGTAGGCCCCCGCCTTGAATGCAAAAGCAGGCGCAAATAGCACTCCGTATTATTTGGGTGCACCATGTACACTCTGCCTATGACATGTTCTTTATATATACCGGGAACACCATTTACAGCTCTACCTCGCCTTCTCCGGTTGGAAACGCTTTAACAAAATTTTTACGATCTCGAGCATTACTTAAGCATTTCTCACGTTGGGTAAAAGTTTGTGAGGCATAAGATAGTAAATGGCGCTCACGATCAGCTGTTAGACGTGCTCAATTTGTACCGGTTTCCTGTGACCGAGAAGCAGCCGTGCAGATGCGCTGTGAGCTGAAGCGGGACACTCTTTAAGTAAATGTCTGAGACTCGAGACAAAGAATGGCGTTCCCGATAAGTTGTTAGACGGGCTTCGCAGTGAGAAAGATTTTCGATAGCGCGAGCTGCAGCCTGGCGTTCTCGAGTCACAGTAAGACTTGCCTCACGATCTTCATTAGATTCTTGGGATCTAATTAATCTTAATCTTTTAGCTTGTCTTGAGTACTGAGATAGATTCGACCTTTTTCTAGGCATTAATAACAAACAAACTAAGCACGTCAAATCTAAGCAAATTTATTAAATATCAAAATCCGTTTTTCCAAAGCCAAATAACAAAATTGAAAATTGACCGAATAGCAGAACTATAAATCAGAATCCGTATTGCTTAAGCCAAGTTCCAAAGAAAACAATTTATATTTACCAAAAATTAAAGTTATAGGATTAGCAGAGCTGAGCATCAGTGACCTTTAGTGATAAAAACTTGAAATATCAAATATCTTGAAACGGATAACTTTAGATGAGGCAATAGAAATCGCATTCAAATCAAATAAGCCATTTCTGAGATAAGCATTCACAAACATACAGACTTACAGACAAAATTCTGGTAATATATATTTTTTATTCTGCATCGATTACAAAGACTGCCTGTATTATTTTTTCATTTATCTTCCATGACAGACATCGAACTCATACGATGACACACTTACACTACACTAATATGCTAAACTTTGCCTTTGGGGTTTTATGGCCTATGTAACTCAGTCTGCCCCGCAAGGGATCAAGACGTGATCTTATGTATGTAATTAAAATTAGAGTATCAGCATAAGGTAAAGACTGTCCAAGTTACTATGGTTTTTCACTATCCCACGGAACCCTTTAGTTTTCCGGGATAAAAAGTACCTAAGATGTTGACCAGAGATATAACATATAACCATGCAAAATTTCATTGAGATCAGTCCAGCCATTTCGAAGATTAGTCGGAACAAACAGACAAACAGATAAACAGACAGAGAAACAAAAAATAAAAAAAAACATTTTTTTTTATTTTCCTTCTATTTATAACCCCCTGACTTGGTTTTAAGCATTTTTTTCTATGTACAGAAATTCGACCTCTATAGTTCTATTATATGTGTAGATGACGTAAGTCAGTACAGTGACGTCATTGATGTCGATACTTTTATTGAAATGAAATGTTATAAGAACTTCTTAATTTTTTGGTACTAAAAAAAGATAAATTTGTGATTGTCATATCAACTTTAAAATTCCTAAACAGTCCTTTTTCTAATTGAATTTGTTATAAAGCTATTCTTTTCGTTCTCAATTATTAGACCATAAAACATCAGAAAATCTACAATGATTTATTGTGCGATACTTGTATTAAAAGTGTCTGAGCAAGTTATTCTAGAGAGTTACGAAGTCGAAGTAAAGTTCAAACTAGATGAATCAAATTGGCCGGAGATGACTTACCTCTTCGCTAAGTTCATTTTTATATTCGCAACTTATAAAAGTTTTCAAATATCCAAAAGACGGTCTACTTAGAAAATAAGATGACTTTTAGACTTGCTTTCTAACAATTTGACAATATATTTTAACAATTTCCGAGTGCTTGTACAATGTACACGTCTTCCTTTCTTGGACTATTTTAAATACGAGTATATGTGTGAAATTAATATTTATTAATTATTATAATTATTAACAAAGGTATGGAAAAAATTTAACCTTTATTTTAACTATACTTATATTTTTGCTTCTTTATGAATATTAAAATAGGTACAAAGTGTTGGCCTCGTCAGTTTAATAAATAGTGTTCCTGAAGAGAAATAAAAAAAAAACATTTTTTATAAACGGAATTCCAGTAAACAATTCTATTTTTATTCAGTGGTGATGTTCCACATGATTCCTTGATGTGTTGACTGATCTCAGATACCTTGTATTTTTAGTTAACCTGTTTTAAAGCCAAGATATATAAATAGCAAAATTAGTGATGAAGACATTGTTGTACATTTTTTACTCTCTTGAACTATTATATCTTAATTTACACGATAACTTTCGGAAGTGTTTGATAAAAGATATTTATTACTTTACGTGAATTTTATTACATTATTAAAGAAGAACATTTCATTGCTTCATTACATATTTCAGACAGATCCATTATATGTACACACATAAGGTATACTAGTATTTTTTGTGTGTACATATTCTTTAATTAGCTCTTACAAATATGTAAGTATATTTTTTCAAAATTTCTTTGAATTGATATTATAACTATTAGAGATACTTGATAAAGGATCATATTTCTTTTAATTTTATATTCAATTCATAACATCTTGAGAGTGTTCAAAAATATTTCTTTTTAATTTTTAATGATTTGCTATTTTTTTAATTTATATTATAATGGGTAAATTTTAAAGATTAACTGTATCAGTATAAACACTTCAATATCCGCACACAATACACTATTTAGTTTAATATACTTTTAAAAATATCTGTCTAAACTAATAATGGAAACTTAACAATAGTTCACTATTTTTGTACATAGTCCAGGGCTAACAACCAGTACTCTTTTTCAATTCTATTTTTTGTTTGTTACTGTACTTATTTACACATGCATATCATTACGAAAGTTAGGAGTTCAGTGTAGATTATCCTTCGGTGAATTGATGCGAAATAAAGTGTCATAAAAAAATTGTAAAGGTCAAGAACTATATGCCCAGCGTCGCAAAATAGTTAAATCAAGAGGCCTCATCACAGTCTTCACTATTGCCCGAGGTATACATAGATACCTAATGAATTTAGGATGAACTCTATAACTTAAAAACAGGTTTTCATATTTTGGTTGGTTTCCCAAATCGGACACCTCCTTAAGGCAGAAAGGACGCTATATATTTAAGAGCCCTCAGAACTTTAAAACATTAAGTTTATGATACCCCAACCCAAACCTTCGTCTTTCGACGAGAAGAACCCAGTTTCACCGGACCTACACAATCAAATACATCATCGGATATGGAGAACTGTCTCATTAGGTAGAAAATTCATTCCTCGTCCAACAAATGACGTCGTTCTCGAACAACGTAAAGGATAACGACACGTTCCAAACCTTCCGAACAGGTTCAGACCCCGCGCAAATACTAGTTAAACTATTGAAAGAGTACCTTAAGTCCCTAGATCAGCCAGCGTTGACAGTATATATAATGTATAAACTAAAGATGAAACGAACATTAAATATGGTGTTAGTGCGTTTAGACCCCGGAAACAGTTTTATTCTAGCACCCCTTTAATACTTTTCTAGTTTAATAGTAGGGACCCCTAGAATCCACGGGACTCCTGGAATAATGTCACAGATGATAACTGTACGAAACTTCACAGAAGTTCTGCTACGCATACCCGCGCATACTACAACAATTTACAGTATAGTCATGCTTTCGGGAGGGCCATTTCTTATCGAGGATGCACCAGTGTCCCATGTTCCGATCA
This sequence comes from Danaus melanippus, assembly GCA_010014825.2. Lineage (NCBI taxonomy): Eukaryota > Metazoa > Arthropoda > Insecta > Lepidoptera > Nymphalidae > Danaus > Danaus melanippus. Next base: position 8,139,349 of record JAAAKD020000207.1, on the reverse strand, counting down.
AATAAGGTAATGCCTCAAAAAGACCGGGAGGTTTCTCACAACTCCGCTGTCCTTCCAGGCCTCTAAGGCACCTCAATCACCTTTAGCTAGTGGTCTGAAACTTCTTCCGGCAAAGATTACCTTTCTATTAAGCCTCATTTTCACTGAATGTGTTCTCTTTTTTCGACTATTGGAAAGAGTTCATTATAAAAGGTACATATGTACATATGTATATTCACCCCGGTAAATTCCGATCAGATTGTTCAACTCTACAAAAAAAAATACGAAAAAATCGTTTAGATCTAGCTAAAGTAACAGATGCAAAGATTAAAAACAATGTCCATGGAAAAGTTTCCTTTTTAGAACTAAGCAATTCACAGTGCCGCTTAAAGGAAAAGAGCGAAATATCAAGGATACACAACAATTTGCGGGCGAAGACGAGCTCAGATCCGCATTTTAAAGAAGATCCCCATTCAAATCATCCACAATCCCCGAAGACTCGGCATTAGTCATAAATAAAAGAAACTACGTAAAGATTGTCTTCACTTTTAAGATGAATGTTTCTATAATCTGAAAGATTGTATTCAGTTATACTTGAATATCTAATATACGTCAAATCCGGTAAACATAATATACTTCTATTAATTTTCTATTTGCCAATAATAAAAGTGAGATTAAATAGTGTTTTAAAACCCAAAATAGAATAACTTTCCGTCAAATGTATAAAATTTATAATGTCTTTAGAATCAATGACAAGTCTTCAAATTATACCTATATATATTTATATAACAATTCTAGATACAATAAATTTTAAATGAAAAAAATAAATGAAATATTAAATACACAGTTATCTGTTTTTTTTAAAGTAAAAATCTCTAAAGCTGAAATATGAATTTTATTACATTTTTTTGGGTGCGTACAATTTGAAGTTAAAAAGCTACAAAAGACAACCTTGTAGCATATTTTAAGAGAAAATACTTTTTAATGACATTTTCCATTTATTTCACACTTAATGATATCTAAAAGTTTTAGTAACCATTGAAAAGTTAAATTTAGAGTTGGGGTTTTGAGTTTCGTCTTAATTTGTGTTTACTTTATGTGATATCCACCATAGATTTAAACCACGGAAAAATTTTATCCTGTCGATTATATATTGAACATAATTATATATTAAAAAGTGGTTCCCAAGCTTTTATTATCTAGCTTTCGTTGATGGTCTAGGCTGTTTCAGAATTTAATGCATTGTCTGAGATGAATAATGGTGCATGACGACAATCACAATTGCCATTATTAGCATTATCATATTCGAAGTCATTTTCTCCGATTAATATTTATTTACATAATATTACTGGGGATATCGGTTCAAGTTAATAATAAATACAAGGAATCCATTTCAGCATTCGCTGACGATTTCGTAATACTGACACGTAACCCCCAACACTGTCATGTACTATTGGATGAAGTGGATAAATTCTGAGAATAGACGCATGGATTGAGGACAAAACCAAGTAAATTTCACTGTCTGTGTCTTGGTAGCCGGAACACAAGATACACCTCATACGATCCGGGACTATCGTTAGGCGGTCAATGCGTTTCAACGGTTACGGAAAATGCACTATTCAAATTTCTCGGTCGAAGGATTGATAATATAGAATCATTAGGATTGATAATTGAAAATCTTATCATCTTTAGAAGGAATAGTAGATAGCTTTTTGAACGATCTCAACAAGGTAGACAGCCATCAGATCAGTAAAGTCAAAAAAGCTTGGATCTACGATAATTAACTAACTTGACGTTTAAATTGGCCTTTCCTCATCTATGATTTTAATAAAACCCTTTTGTCAAAATAAGGTACTCCTGTACAGCGGTAAGGTACTCCTGGACAGCGGTCAATACTTGCGCCGTCACTATGGGGTTCTGGAAATCTTAAGTGAAGCGATTAGTTTTTCAGTAACCAGAGCGTAAAGGGAAATAACCACAAACGAGCGATCAGTAGGTTTTGTGAGAGAAGGCACCAGGTTTATAAAATCAAACATTAAGTCTTACTCTATCCTTAAAGCGGCTTCGGATTGGACTATAATAATGGATACGTATGAGAAACAGTACAAAATCCCCGAGGATATTTGTGTGTCGGCCTCCAGATCAGACATATTTTTGTATTAGACATAATTTTAAAGCGCGTTGTGATGATAGAGCTTACAGTTCCTTGGGAAACCAACATCCCCAAAGACCATAACATCAAGGTCAATAAATATTACGAGCTCACTAACAAACTCACTCGAAATAGGCTTGTCGTGGATTTATACGCAATAGAAGTGAGAAAGAGAGATGTAACTCCTAAACCTGTCTACAACCTACTAAAAGGCTTGGGCCTGTCTAGAACTCACATTGATTCATTCTTGGAACGTACTACGAAGTCAGCCCTAGTAGGTTCATTTCAAATTTGGTTAGGTAGGGAGAGAAGTTTGGACGCTGGAGGTGACCGTTTAACGCGCGTTAGATAGGGGCCCCCTAAACATACACCTGGGTCGTAGTCTTAGACACTGTCAAAGCTCCTCTCGCTGCAACGCATTGGACCCGGCACCCGCACGGAGAATCCATTGAATGCAAAGAGGTTTCGTCTTATAATAAGTTAGGCTCACCGCAAATAGTTATTCCTAGAGACCTGCGTTACGGCATTCACGAATACTTACAAATGTCCCTTGCATCTTTAGAAACTTAATTTTAGCTATTAGGGGTGGCGAAGGCTTGAACGCTTGGATTGAAGACCAATTCTAAAAGTTTGATTCCTGTCTTGATGTTAAAAATTTAAATATGAATATAAGACATACCAAGATCAATCAAATCACAAAGTTAAATAATTTCCAGCCGTCTGCTCTATTGACAATTAAAAATTTACCTTGCTTCATTATTTATTTGTTCCTTGAGGCTTCTTCTTCTTCTTCCTGGCAATTTCCCAGCTTTAGCCAGGGTCTGCCTTCCTGCTTGAACTCCTCCACTTTGACGGTCTTTGGCATCCTCGGTGGTAAGTCCATTGGCTCTAATATCCTGCTTCACGATGTCCAACCATCGCTTCCTTTGGCGTCCTGGGGGTCTCGCTCCAAGGACAGACATATATTAAGGCAATTTTTTCCGACGTAGTTCTCAGGCCGGCGTGCAACGTGACCATACCGTCTCAGGCGACTGTCTTGAAGCTTATCCGCTACGTCACGGACTCCAAGACTACCTCGGATAAATGTGTTACCTCAGCTTCTTCATCTCCGTGACGTGAAGCTCCTGAGTGTGTCTGGATAGTACTGGCCAACATTCGCTGCCATATAATAGAACCGGTCGGATTATGCTCCTGTATATGAGTCCCTTGAGCTTGAGCGGTATTTTGCTGTCGCAGACCACACCTGTGACCTCACGCCATTTCGCCCAAGCAGCGCTGATCCGGGTTTGGACATCGTGATCAATGCCTCCGGACTCGTGCAGAATAGATCCAAGATACCTGAACTTTTCCGACTTAACGGCTGGTTCAGGACCTATATGGATGGGGCAAGAGTCCGGGCTCCCGCAAGCCATGTACTCGGTCTTCGTCACATTTAGTTTAAGACCACTGTTTTCAAGCGTACCCTTCCAGGCGTTCACTCTCCGCTCCAGCGTCAGCCGACTCTCGTCAATGAGCGCTATGTCATCGGCATACATCATCAGCCGTGGGGGCTATTCCTGGATGTTAGCCGAGACAGTGTCCAGCACTACATTGAATAAAAACGGGCTTAGAGCCGAACCTTGCTGCACCCCTACTGAGATCTGGAAGGGTTTTGTATCACCAACAGCAGTCCTCACCATTAAAACAGAATCGCGGTACATGTCTCTGATGATGTCAATAAAGGCTTCAGGGATTCCTTTGGTTCGCAAAGCCCACGAGATACATAGACGAGGCACGCAGTCAAAGGCCTTCTGCAGATCTAGGAATGCGAGATGCAGAGCTCTCCTTTTTTCCCTGTATGCCTCCATCATGGTTCTAATGGCAAAAATAGCGTCCAAAGTGCCCGACCCTGGCTGAAATCCATATTGACACTCCGAGACAGTACACTCTCGACGGAGCCTGAGGTCGATCATGCGCTCAAAGAGTATCATGGTGTGACTCATGATCTTAACGCCCCTATAACTACCGCAATCTTGAACACTGTTCCTGCCTTTGTAAATAGGGGTAATGTAGCTGTAACGCCACTGATGTGGCATAGACCCAGTGTTCAAGATGCGGTTAAAAAGGTCCGTCAGTATGAGCACACTAAGAGAACCCAATGATTTCCACGCTTCGATCGGAATATCGTCAGGTCCCACCGCTTTCCGATTCTTCATGCTTCGAAGACAATTCCGACTTTCGTCAGGTGTTATCGGACCAATAAGTTCAAGATTAGGAGGTGGTTCGGTTGGAAGACTGCACGGGTGCTCAGTATTTAGCAACTCCTTGAAGTAGCATCTCCAACTCTCCTTCACAGAAGTATGATTACACAGCAGCATGCCCTGGGAATCTTTGACGCAAAGACATTTTGCGATATCTTGCGTCGCTTTATCCCGAGCTCGCGCCAATTTGTAAATGAACTTCTGCCCCTCCGCAGTTTCAAGTGTATCATATAACGGTGATAACCTGTCAGTGCGGGCTCTGGCAACATCCCTTTTACTAGTACGTTTCGCTGCTATGTACACCAGTCTCTCTTCAGGCGAGTTGGATTGCTGCCACTCCTTAAAGGCAGCCTTCTTTTCACGAATCACCTCCTGCACTTCGTTATTCCACCACCACGTCTCCCTATAAATGACCCGTCCTCCCCTAGAAAGGCCTAGAATTCGTTTACCTGCTGTGATAATTGCTGATTGCGCTCGATCCCAAACTTCCTAAGCAGTTTCGGTATCAGTCGACAGGTTTTGACTCTCGAACTCTGCTCGAAAGTTGGTTTGCATCGTGCCATTCAGCAACCACCACCTGATCCGCGGCTCACGTTTCTCGGCTACTTTCTTTTTCGGGGTGATGACACAGTCCATGACAAGAAGACGATGTTGGGCCGTCAGGCTATCACCAGGAATGACTTTACAGTTAGTTACCTTGCCGATATGACACCGTCTGGTCAGCAGATAATCTATTTGGGTAGAGTGGGACCCGCTCTTATACGTGATAAGGTGCTGCGTAGTCTTTTGGAAGA
>JAAAKD020000207.1:8017322-8134084 GCA_010014825.2 Danaus melanippus | reverse complement strand
GACTCCCTCGATCAGTACCCGCACCCGCATCAGGCGGTCGCAGCGACGGTCGACTTCAAGAAGACCATTCTGAAGCTCCTCAGATAGCACTACCGCTACACCAGCTTTACCTGAAGGCGACCCAGTGCATATCAGCCGGTAACCCTGTCCGATGTTCCGAGACTTATTACCCTTTCAGCGGGTTTCCTGGAGGAACGCACACTGGACCCGACGTCTCATGAGTTCATCTGCGAGTTCTCTGCATCGTCCGGTTGGAGATCCAATATTCCACGTTGCAAAGTGGAGTTTCCGTTTGGGTACTGACGTCTTTAGCCGTGCCCGTATGTGACACGGTAGCACTTGCCCACTTATTGCAGGTGTAGGGCGATGTGCCTGCTCGTCGTTTAGCGGCGACGCCCTAGCCGTACCCAGTCCATTTTCTATGCTGATGTCCATAAGAGTGGCGAAAAGTGGTTTTAACGGAGCGACTGCCGTCTGACCTCCAGAACCCCGTTCTACGGGTAAAATCAGGAAAGGATAAAGATAGAGAGGGGGGGAAAGAGGTTAGGAATGGGAATGGGGGAGAGGTACAGGACACCACATTCATGGACTGGAGATAAGGTAAGAAAGTGGTGGCTCGAGGATCCGGGATCGCGTACCCGTGTGCCCAAAACCAAATATCGGAAAAATACTTAGTAGGGCACCCTCTAAATACACCCTCTAAATACAATATTTGTTCCTTGAGGCTGTTCGTTCATTTTGTTTTCAAATATAAGTAACAATAGTTACCTTAAACCTATTCTAGTAAGTATAGAAGTAAATAAAAATTAAATACATAGAATTTGTTCATTCCTTATAATATACATATAAACTATCATACTAATGAGATAAAGAACAATTGTTTTTTGTTTGATTGCTTTTTATTCATTTGGTAGTATTAATATCTATGTTTTAGTATTAAATGAAATGAAAGAAATAAATTGATTGAGACGTATAATTACTGTGATGATATAATTTATGATTTTAGTTATTTGCGACTACCACATTGAGATATTCTCGGACCCGTCAATATTGACAATTAGTTGTAATCTCAATTATTTCGTAATCTGTACTTACATATATTGTTTACTAGAAATATGATACAAAACCAATACCATAAACTCTATAAAAAATATATGTATAATTTCATAATTATTACAAAATATATATAATATTTCCAAAAAACCAAAATCGTTTATATTATATATTTGAATTTCGAGAACTGTTGATAATTTAAGTAACAAACTAATTGCAGACAAAACGCAGACAAAACGGTATATGGATCCGATAAAAACAATTTAAATCCTAGATTTCATTGAAATAAATCACCAAATTCTTATAAAATTTTATAAAATATAAATTCTAAAGAGAGTTCTGTATAGAATACGAACTTCAAATTGGATACACATAATCCTCTTAGTTTGTAAGCGATAGAGATAGCATTTCATATCAAATCAGATTTAGAAAACGAACAGTTTACATTATATTTTTATGTATTTTGAATTCTAAATATCACTGGGCCAAACGTTTTCATATCTGTCTTTATAGAAATTTATATTGGTATTACAACGTTGGAATATCTTGCATGAATAAAACCAAATCGTTTGAAAACCTATTAACTATTTAAGAATTCTTTTATAATTACCATTAACACTTTATAAAACAATTACTTTTGCCATCTATATATTTTTATGTACCGTTTTATTCTTCATATTTTAAGGAAGTACGAGCGTTTGAGTTAGAACACATTTCAAAGTAAAATGTACAAGTTCAGAATTAATATCTTGTGGTTGTCAAATAAATGGGTATCAATTTACTATTTGCTCAAATGCAAGCAATTAAACACTGTTATAAAATGAAATGTTGTTCGTAACAAGGTTCATTCATATTTCTTGTAATTGCAACTCTTATCCAAGTACAGCCAAAGTCTCATTAAATCAAATGTTATACCATTTGCAGTCCAGTGGAGTTGTACGTATGAAATTTCAAACGAGGGAAATATAAAAGAAATATAATGAAATTAAATTTGTTTCCAGACTATTACTTAATGCTTTTTGGTTTAATTAAAAAAATCATTTACATAAAAAAATATAACTATAAATCTGTAAAATATAATTATAAACAATAATAAATATCACATGTGTGTAATTCTGATAATATGTTAAGTTTTAATAATACTTATGAAAGAGCAAACAAACGATAAGCACCAAATTAAAAATAATAAACCAAGCATGCTTTTAATTAACCAAGCCTTTGCTGTGGTTATTTGAACCCTGGCCATATTATAAAGCTTTAAAACGAAAAAAGCTTTTAGGTTTACTCTAAAGCATTTATATTGGATGAGTAATACGAGTGGTGAGTGAAAATATATTTCGACATACATTCTAACTATCGTTTCAACATTATCTCTTCAGGATTATATCTCATAGACATGTCGGTGTCTATTAAAAAAAAATCGAATTTGGGAACTAAGAATGTTATTTCCTAAGAATATATCATCTTGTTACAGAAATTTAATAGTGACATTGTGATTTATTTATTTCCAAAGTAATACTATAATCAACATATAAGGTAAATACTCATACTTGAACTGAAATACAAATAAAAATAACTTACAACAGTAAAAACATTAATAACTATTTATAAGTATGACGTCAGCATATAACATCTAACTTTAGTCCAGCAAATGTAAAAACAATATAATAATTACATGACCATATGAGTAAAAGTTAAATGACTAATTTAGTCCAACAAAAAAGTATGAAATCACAATCACTATTGTGAATTCTATTTAAGTATAGTAACTTAGTGAGAAAAATATGTCTGAGGCATTTGTAAATTTTATTTTTGTCCCACATCCTTGCGATACCAACCGAAGCCAAAGAAATGAAGAAGTTTTATTGCAATAAGCTTTCTAACGATTTTCTTTTAAGCTTTTTCTTTCCTTCGCGCATATAATAATATTTTCTGGGTTAATACACATTTCATTCAATATTTTTGTGGTAATGCTTTTATTAAATGTATACAATTTCAAGTGAAATGAAGGTACCTAATAATTTAAATATTATAAATTATTTATTTTGTGATTTTTTTCTATTTCCACAATTTTCTTTCCTTATATTGTCTTATTTATTTTTATAGTAATATTTCTATACTTGACAGTTCTTTATTACTTTTTGCGTGTTTAATAATATATAGTGACTTTGCCGCTCTAATGTTGCATTTTTGGATTACATAAAAAAGACACAAAAAACAAATAGTACATTTAAATATTATAATAGTTTTAAGACGTTGGCGTCGTGCGTTTTACGGATTAGTAATTTTCTTTTGATATTTATAGCCTGATATCTACGATTAAATTCAAGTATGTAAGATTTCAACTCTTATAGCCTCCCTCTTATAACCTACCTTGGACAAATAGGTTCGAAAGGTTTTTGCTCTGTATCTTATAACCTAGTACTAGTTTAGATTCCTCACAAAACGTAATTTGTATGAAAATTAGGTTCTAGATAATTGCATTTTCATTTCTTGTTATCCTGAAACGTAAAATTAAAAAGATTTTAACAATGGCATAATTTTATTTCGGGCTAAATAACTTTTTTAGTAATTCAGTAAAAATATATCAAAGCAATTTCACAGGGAGTTTTTTAATGAAAAACTTTAACTTAAAGTTTGTTTAACTTTATCTATTTATCTGGGTTTTACAGAGCTACGAAGTCGACTGAATACTTTAATACACGTCAAAATACCGTAACACACAACCATTAAGCTTTATAATATATTTTTTCATTCATTTATATTTATGTTTTTTATTATTTTAATAAGAAGGAAACGATATCATATAAATAAATAAATGTATTTTTTTATTTTAATACGTGTTGACGATAAAAGAATGGTTTTGTTGAAGTTTTTATTTCCGCTGCTAACACTTTGTTGAAAACATTAATTGAAAATAAAAAATTGCTGACATATACCTGAATGAAGACAAACTTAATTCCCACAATGTTACCAGTGAAATCAGTTAGGTGTAAAATTGTTAGCAATTCGTTTGAAATCGATGTCAAAAAATAATTAAAAGTTGTTTGGTTTTTGACTGTTGCAAAAACAAATACAAAACTGGTAAAAATATCATAGGAATTTTGTAGGTGGTAGGACCTAGCTTGAGTCATGTACTACAGATCGAATGTGAGCTGGCTCAACCGGGTAATTACCACCCTCTCCACAGAAGATCGGCGTGAAGTAGCCTTTAATGGTTGCGTTTCTTTTGATGAGTGAGAGATCCTGTTACCCTTTCCCTATTTCCACCTATTCCTGTCATTTCCTTATTCCCACCCCCCATTGCAAAAAACAAGGTTGGCAACGCATCCATTGTTGCGGATGTCCATGGTCGACGGTCACTACTGCCCATCAAGTAGGCCGTTTGCTCGTTTGCCACCTTTCACATAAAAAAAAGGAAACACGCCTATATAGAAACAATTGTTGAGGAAACTTGAGTAGCTATAATACTATTTACCCATTTGCAAGTTTTGTTGATAAAAAATCAGCTGATATTATTTCGAAAATTGTTTTATGGTTGTAAGTACTTAAATGGACTTCTCGCTAGTAAATTTAATTAAAGGCTATTAAATAATAAAGTACAACAATGAAATGCTAATAAAATGTTATTCTATAAAAATTAAAATATGTTTTATCCGATAACTAACCCATCTACAAGTAATGTCTAAGATGAAATATATTTTCAAAAAAGTTTGTTATACTTTAACAGCAGTACCAAAGGAAACTTAACATGCTAAGGATGATAAAGTACCTATTATGTTTTCTATTTTAATTAAGTACTTAGTAGTCAGTACTAATGAATAGATATAGGACATACTTGCAAGTTTTTTTATTATCTGCATTAAAATACACAAGTAGTATTGTTTATTAATATATATATTATTGTTTATTAATATGTTATATATATATTGATAAATTGAATACTGTAGGAAATGCTAGACATGTTCTCTAACTAGACAAATGAGTTTATCTGACGGATGGCCATACAAACTAGACGTGTTATAATACATATAATCGTTCATCTTTTTATTAAACGTTTTCATGTTGTTTGACTCCAATGCTACTAAAAGTAACTTGGAGTTAATAAAGCAACCGAAAAAGGTTATTCTGGAGGTTGATGATTCGAATCTTCCTCGTGTCAATGAATTTTGTCCATTCCAGTTTTTATTTAAAAAATTACATACTTTTTTCTAAACAGTATACATATAGTATAGCAGTAAACTCAGTAATAAAGAGAAATTAAATAAAATGAATATTAAGTTTAATCTAACAGTCGGTTGAAAAAAAGGCCAGTTTTACGACACTACTCCAACATTCTTTTAGGGTGATAAATTTATTGAAAATACGTAACGGGAATTAAGGATATTTTAATTAAAACTAAACTAAACTAAATTAAAGCTAAACTGTTAAATACATATTAATATACTTATAAAATGAATGGATGAATTTAGAAAAAAATATTTTAGAAGTCATAAACGGCTTTCGTTTATAAAGTATTTTTTTGAATTAAATTTAATACCACTTTTTATTACAGGTCGAGATGTTATATCAGCGCTATTTTTTGCGAATGAATCAAACGAATATGACACATTTACTCGGACTATTATTGGTTTTGGCGGTGACCCTTATTATGGTTCAAGTGCGAACATTACTAATAGCACAGAATTTCTTAAGTGGACTACTAAAGTTTTCAAACACCTCATTTCTAAATTCAGACACTACCAGGTTAGTAATAATATTATTTATACAAAGTCATATAAATAAATTTAAAATATTTATACTGAAACGTGTTGGAAAATATTATACAAAAGTTTTTGTTTTTATTTAGCCAATTATTGGACCTAGCGGCTGGAATACCTACATCAATTGAAGGTTATGATGAACTGCAAAATCCCAATTCAACGTTGATTAAACGCATTTACTACGAAAAAGAACGGGTGGCCCATATAATCAATATCATCATACTTGGCATTACATCCATTGTTTATACTTGTAAGTAACATTATTGTGTAATTATGGTAAAATTGTCGTTATTTTAACAGTTAGTGAGCCTTTTCAAGTAAAAAAAGTAAACTTGGATCGAATATAAATAACTTGAACTTAACATTTTAATATTGGTACAACAACTATGTTTGACTCTTATGTTGAAGGTAAAGAAATTTAAAAAATTTAACAATGTCGGCTGAAAGGATGTGTTGACTTAACATTTCCTAGAAAACCCATACATATATATTTCATACGAAAGGGTATTTCCTTTGTTCATTTCTGTCATAAAATATTTATCTTGTCTTATTGCGATGTTGAGATATCTGAATTAACTATGGGTTAAAAATCTTTGTATAAAATAAATTGTTTAGCCGTTCTCATCGTTTAGTTTATTTTATACTAAAAATATCTTATAGGCAGAAGAAATAATATATTTTTTTAATTTATTCGAATAATAAAAATTTTGTGGTTGCTGGTAACAATGTCAACGCCCTTTTGAATCCATATCAGTGCCAACAATACATTTTGTTTACATGTGGTCGTTATTTTAAATCCAAATACATTTTAATATAAACTAAAATCACAATAGGTTAAATATAATTTTTTATCCGTTGTATGTTACTTAGATTACGAATTAAAATACATTGGAGGAACTCAATGTGATATACAAATAATAATATGTATTGAAATATTCGAAATTACCCTGATATTTATTCTTCAACTCAGTATTTTTTTTAAATAACAACCTTCTAAATATATATTTTAATTCGGAATAAATTTTGTTTGCTAAAAGTCCATATTTTTGGCAGAAAACAGCGGTCAAAATTAGTAAAAAATTGTTATTTTATTTTCTTGAAATCATAAACAACTAATTGATCCATTTAAGTACATTTGATCGAATTTATGACGCATTTTTTTTCTTTTCAAAGGTCTCCTGGCCTGTCTGAGCAGACCAGCAATGAACGAGATATACCTCCTGACAATTTCTTATGTTGTGCTCGTAACGTTTTTGTTGATTGAGTTTGCATTAGCTGGTACATCGGTCCTTAGGTTTGTGAGAATTTATACATATATTTTTATATACCAATTAATAAAGAATGTTACATAAAAACTTTAAAAAATAACACATACATAGATTTAAAGTTAATTCTATTTTATTTTGCACCATTAAGTACTAAATACTAATCTTACTGATCATGTGTACAAGTATGTACATTCAAAAGCTCAAACTTAGAATTTGTTTAAATAAAGAACTCTAAGCACGAAATCTTTAGTTTTCAATTATTTGTTAAGTAAAGATATTTAACAAAGTAATCCAAAATTACTTACAATTTATTATAGTGAAATCATTTTTGTTAGAGAGAATTACATTATATAAGAAATTGTGTGGAATTTTTAATATGTACTTATTTTATTTATAATATTACATAGGTCTCTCGATGTAAGCGCCGGCGCATGCGCTCTTTTCACCTATGTTACATACGCGACGCTCCCTGTTAGACTGCATGAAGCCACAGTAGGTGGATTAGCACTGGCCGCTGTCAATATTGGTGCACAACTGGTGATGAACAGAGGAACAGATGCTCAGGTACTATTGGCTTTATTTCACTGGATATTATATTTCTTTATTCTTCGCAACTACAAAAGTTTAAAACATAGTCATATTTTATCTTTAATAGGTTAAGTTCTATTTGACTAGTTACAAACTGTTTGAGAGCATATGAAGAGTATTAGTAGAGGTACTTCTAAAACTCGATTCCTGATTAAAATATGTTAAAATAGACGTTTGCAAAAATTTTATGAAAACTTATTTGACTTTATGTGTCATTTCATTGTTGTAGTAATCCGGTGTATATTTTAAAAAAAATCTTAAGATAATGTAATTTAAAACTTGATTAAAGCAATTTTCTTTTGTTCAGATCCTTTGCAGCGTAGTGACACTGATTGCTTGCAACGTAGCCGGGATAATGACCCACCATCCTCGTGAGCTCGCTCAACGCCGAGCCTTCTTAGAGACGCGGGACTGCGTGGAAGCACGTCTTATCACTCAAAGAGAAAACCAGCAGCAGGTATGACAACCCTATAAAATCTTATTTTACTAAAGAATTTGATAACTGGCATTATATTTACAAGAATTGCGTAACTCTTTGTCAATTATGATTAAACTGATAATTATTTAGAAAATAAAAACTAATAAGTAAAAGAGCTAGCTTTCTTGATCTTTGCCTGAAGGCCGCCACACATTCTGGGAAACGTCGTAGCGGTTACAACTTTTAAACATTATGCCCTTTTTATATTTTGGAAAATTTCTCTTTATCACCTAATATATTGTTCGGTATTTTAAAAGGTCAAACTCGTAAAGAGCAAACTAGAAAGGTAGCGAATAGATTTTTGGAATAGTCTCAATTTAAATATTTAAGAATAAATGTTGAGATCTGATTAATTATTTATTTCATTTAAGTGGCATGTTTGAAAAGATCAAATTTAATTGAAAATGAATAAAAAAAGTAATATTAAATTATATCATCGAAAGAACTTTCAATAAACTAGGTTATCTTATTAATAAAAAAATATTAAAAGAATTTGGAAGTCTTAATTAAAATATTTTTTCTGCTTTTATAATTTTAAGAATTTTATGAACAATGTTTGGAGTCAGTTTTTAGATTAATTTTAAATCAGCTTATCTGTTTTAATACAAACCCTTACTTTATGAAAAAAAAAACTTAATAAGAAAGAAAATTACCGTAGTTATTCAAATGTACTATTTGAATTTAATAGAAGGTTATGAAGTTTCTAAATTCCAAACTAATGCTCAGGAGATTTGCCAAAATATTGGAGTCTTGAAGGATGAAATATCGAAATCATTTCGAAATTTATTAGCTACTAAATAATTCAATACTGAATAACGTAATACTACTGTCTTGTCCCTTACATCGGAATGTCGATTTTTATTTTACAAATCACAAGTTTCTTCAAAGGATCAGGTGCTATTTCCACACGTAGGTTAATGGTAACATTACTTGAGCCATTTTGTCTTCTCCCTTTTTTTGACTTTGAAGTCTAGTTTACAATAACAAGTAGAATTAAAGTCACTTATATCCCCTTAGTAACGAAATATAAAAATACCAAAATTTTAGGCCAATAAAAAAACATAATATTTAAATTTTAAAATATTTTTAAGCTAATGATTGAATTAAAATTAAATAGAATATATAGATTGTAAGTGCATCGACCCTAACAGGATTTAAATCCTAAACGTCCATAATTTCGCATTTTAGATAAAGCAAATGTACTGATCGTGTCAACCACTTTTTTAGTTTTTATTTTCATTTCCAATTTTAATTAAAATAGGATAACCTTAACAAAGATGGTCACTTAACTAGTATGTATCTTCACATATTTTTATATTTCCGTTTTCTCTTAGTCACTAAAGTAAACGGAAAATTTTGTACTCCATTTATAATGAATACTTTTTATGTGAACTTGAATATTGTCTACAGCTACTGTATCCAGAAATGATAGGGCGGGACTTACTTTTTGACAAGACCATATGATTTTGGCATTTTACTTTAATACATTTAAAACTAAATTTAGATATATATAACTATATTCTTATGTATATCTAAATTTAGTTATACATAGAAACTTATTTATGCTCATATGTATTTATAAATCAGTACGATAAGTGCCTATTCATTGAGTTTGTAGTGGCGCATTCTAGCAATTTCTTTCATTTAACTCCTTATGAGGTTGACCACATTGCTTTCCTTGCCTTCAAACTCTTCATTCCAAACGAGCTAGGCGTACACTTACATATTCAAAGGAGGACTAAATCCCATACTGAATCTATAGTCTGTACAATCAGGGATATTGTTAGAAAAAAATCAATATTGATGTTAAAATTTAAGATAAACCTTTCTTAATTAATAATACCTTTGAAATTTGGGCATAAACAAGGTCTCTATGAAATTTTCAAGTTATCATTATTGACCACTAAAAACTCCCAACATCTTATTATTGAGTCGTCAAATCCGTACAACTAAATAGAGTACAACGTTATCATTAATCATTCACAAAACTTAAGATGTCAATAGAAAAATATTTGCCGAACTTAACACAATAAAATGTCCATTACCTTCTTTCAATTCTTACACGACTATGTTGTCACAGTATTGAAATGCTCAATTTCGCTTACGAAACTCTTTATTTCAATTTATCTGACACGTTGAAAGACTTTTTAGTCTTGGGATAAGTTTCTCACCCATAAGATGACTGTTATAAGAATTTCTGTAAAAATTTTATTTTTTTCAAATTAAAGTAATAACAAGTGGATAAAATGTGGCTTATTGTGTTTGATTAACAGAAAATATACACAGTTTAGGTTTAAGTAGAAAATATCAATATAAAATATAACATTTATAAAAAACTGCAGTAATTTTATGTTTTAATAATATTTCCATAAATAAAAAACAGTTACCTATGTATAATTTATAGATAAACCAACCTCTTAGCATTCAATGTATTCGCCGTGCGGGTGCCGGGTCCATTGCGTTGCAGCGAGAGGAGCTACAACAGTGCCTGGGAATTGCGACCCAGGTGTATTTTCAAGGGGCCCCTATCTAACGCGCGTTAAACGCTCACCTCCACCGTCCAAACTCCTCTCCCTACCTAACCAAATTTGAAATGAACCTACTAGGGCTGCCTTCGTAGTACGTTCCAAGAATGAATTAATGTGAGTTCTGGACAGACCCAAGTCTTTTAGTAGGTTGTAGACAGATTTAGCCGTCACACCTCTCTTTCTCACTTCTATTGCGTATAAATCCACGACGAACCTATTTCGAGTGAGTTTGTTAGTGAGCTCGTAATATTTATTGACCTTGATGTAATGGTCTTTGGGGATGTTGGTTTCCCAAGGAACTGTAAGCTCTATCATCACAACGTGCTTTAAAATCGCGAATACAAAAATATGTCTGATCTGGAGGCCGAAGCACAAATATCCTCGGGGATTTTTTACTGTTTCTCATACGTATCTATCATTATATTAAGGTGCGCCATTTAAGTGCTAATAGGAAGCAAAAATCTCTTATGTCTAACCACTCGTTCTGAATTTCTACAATCATTGCATGGATCTTATATTAATTATTCTAGTCTTGCCGAATAAAAGACTTCACTATATCCGTATCTTGGAGATTTCTACTTGATCCTAACTCTACTCTGTTACTTTGTGCTCCTATCATAAATTGCTTATGGAATTGAAGTCGTGACTCTAGCTCTGGGGCATCTTTGTCTTTTGGGAGCGATGTAACGAAGTTATCATGGGGTTTCCCCAGGATATATCTCTTGGAAACTCTTAGGTGTTTATAGAGCTTCGATGGCCTTTTTAGATTCATCCCAAAACGATTGCAATCCCTGAATAAAGCCGATGAATCAACCATTAGCACGAGCCCGGGCCACAAGTTCAACATTTTTATGACGCCTGCATCTAATTCTGACAAAAGGCTTTTGTTAAAATCATAGATGAGGAAAGGCCAATTTAAACCTGAAGTTAGGTAATTATCGTAGATCCAAGCTTTTTTGATGTTACTGAACTGTTGGCTATCGACCTTGTTGAGATCGTTTAAAAAGCTATCTACTATTCCTTCTAAAGATGTTAAGATTTTCAATTATCAATCCTAAAGATTCTATATTATCAATCCTTCGACCGAGAAATTTGAATAGTGCATTTTACGTAACCGTAGAAACGCATTGACCGCCTAACGATAGTCCCGGATCGTATGAGGTGTATCTTGTGTTCCGGCTACCAAGACACAGACAGTGAAATTTACTTGGTTTTGTCCTCAATCCATCCGTCTATTCTCAGAATTAATCCACTTCATCCAATAGTACATGACAGTGTTGGGGGTTACGTGTCAGTATTACGAGATCGTCAGCGAAAGTTAAAATGGATTCCCTGTATTTATTATTAAACTTGAAATAATAACCCCATTTTTGCTCGTTGGTGATTAATTTATCTACTAAGATATTAATTACAATATTAAACACTATTGGAGATAAACAACAGCCTAGAAATAGTCCTACATTGTAACTCAAAGTTTTCGGAGGGCCTTCTTTACTTACTATAGAAAACTTTAATTTTGAGTACGAGGACATATACATATTGTATAATTACGTTCATTATACTTGAGCCACGTTTACAAAACGTTTTCTAGAGTTATTGCAAATCGTCTCGAAAGCAGGATTGATGACTTCCAGCTTCCCGAATAAACCGAGTTCCGAAAAGGCAATAGTACCGTAGACCACAAACATATGCTGCGCCAGATTATACGCCAGATTATGCGCCAGATTATATTATAAAGACCGAGAAGTATAACTTGCCGCTCTATCTATCGTTTGTGGACTACAAAAAGCCTTTGATTCAGTCCAAACATGGGCAGTACTGGAATCACTCCAGCGATGCCACATTGACTATCGGTATATCGAAGTTCTGAAGTATTTGTATAGAAACGCTACTATGTCGGTCCGACTTAATAAGCAGAGTTACATTAAAAAGAGGCGAAGACAGGGATAAGTCACATCTCCGAAACTGTTTATAACCGCTTTGAAAGACCCCTGCAAGCTTCTGGAATGGGAAGGACCGGGCATATCAGTATTAACGGCGAATAGTTTACTCACCTTTGGTTTGCCGACGTAGTCATGGCAAAGTCGATGGAGGAACTATGTCCGATGCTCCAAGGCCTCAATCGAGACTCCCAACGGATAGGTCTTAAAATGAACATGGACACGATGAAACTCATGTCTAATGTCCATGTTGCACCTACCCCTGTCATAGTTGAGAACTCGGTACTTGAAGTTGTTGACGTGTATGTATACCTGGGACAGACAGTCCAGTTAGGAAGGTCCAACTTCGAGAAAGAGGTCAATCGCCGAATCCAACTGGGATGGATAGCGTTTGGGAAGTTCCGTGACGTCTTTTCGTCCAAAATACATCAATGGGTTAAGACGAAGGTAATCAGTGTGTTTGCCAGTGATGACTTATGGATTCGAAACGTGGTGTTTCACCAAAGCCCTTATAAATAGACTCAGAGTCACTCAAAGAGCTAAGGAGAGAGCTATGCTCGGAGTTTCTCTACGGGATCGAATCAGAAATGAGAGATATGTAGAAGAACGAGACATAGCTAGACCGATAAACTCTTTGAAGTGGCGGTGAGCAGGCCATATAGCCAGGAAAACAGATGGCCGTTGGAGCCGAAAAGTTCTCGAATGGAGACCACGGGTTGGAAAACGCAGCGTCGGACACCACCAACGAGATGGACGGACGACTTAGTCAAGGCCGCGGTTCACGGTGGATGCAGGCCGCTACCGACCGAAGTGCTTGGATTTCGATGAGGGAGGCCAGTAGTGGACCTCACATGGCTGAAGTGATGATGACGTTCATATTACTTATATTAATTTTTTTAATATTAATAATACGATTAACTATACAGTTTTTGTAATGATCTGTTGAAACTCAATCATAATTGACAAACGTACAATTGAAATATGAATTTATACTTTCTACATTGAAATGCGACGTAGCATTAAATGCCGTTTTATTCTGTTTTCATTTTACACATTGTTAGCCCTGGTGTGGGTCGTCAAATGCTTCAAACAAACAAAAAAACTTTTTGAAAGCAAACAAAGACATTGGTCGAACTGAACTGTTTTCAGTATATGATTTTAATATAGAAAGTGTATTGTTTGATAAATTGTATTTGTTTTATTCTGTATATCAAATAACAAATCGAGAAAACCAGTAGCTTAATAATTATTTCAATTCAATAATTGTTCAATTATAACTGATATATTTTATGAATTCTAAACCATCAATACATACGAAAATTAAATCGGTACGAAAATTTAATTTGATAAAAATATTACAATAAAGTTATTGAATACGTCAATCACGTCGATTCATTAGCAACTCTGTACTTAATGGATCAATGAAATTAAATCAATTTCCTTTATACGCCAGCTACAAATAAGTTTTGAAGCTTGAATATTGTAGTTCAATGTTCACACATTCTCAATACAAACAAACGCAAATTGCTCCTGGTTCATTGGATATCAGAGATTAAAATTTATGTGCATATTTTTGTCTATACAGTGAAATCTTTTTTTGGTTGGTTAAAAAAATATTTTGATCTTAATTAAGACACATTATTATCTACAAAGAAAGAATATATTGTAAATTTATATCAATTAACAAAAAGATTTTTGTACTAGGAGCGTTTACTGCTATCGGTGTTACCTCGCCATGTAGCGATGGAAATGAAGGCCGACATCGCTAACCAGCCAAGACAGGAACAATTCCATAAGATCTACATACAAAGATACGAGAATGTAAGGTAAGTTAATACAAAACTTAATTTATATTAACACTCGTTGCACTGTCACAAATATTGTAACTTACTCTACTAAAAGACAGGTAGGTAATGTTGGTTTTCGAAACTTTTTTTAATGTTTTTGTTTTAATGAATGAATGCATATTGAAAAGAGACAATAAGTGTTATTGAAATAATGGAATTGAGAGTTTCTTTATAATGTGTAAAATTTTAGTTGAATGTTTTCTTACTCAATAGCTTAAAAATAGAAATTTTCACTGTGTTTTGTGTGTCTGTTAGTAAATATGATATTGTTTTATTCGTTCCAAGCGCGTATTCTTTATAAACAGAAAAAAAATATTATAGTATTCCTACATTTGTTATAAGTGACAAGGAATAATATCATAATACAAAAAAAATGTTAAAATTGTGAGATGGAATTAAGATCAGTGTTCACTTTCATTATCTCTTCTAATAAAGGGAGTAATTTGATCCATATTAAATTATTTGTTATTTAATTAAATTTATAAACATACTTTAAGAATTTGAAAGGATCTAAGAAATGGGTAGGTCTTTAAATTACAATCCTTCTTATAATGACTGAATTTTTCAGTATAACATTTTACAGAATGTTAATTATTTTTATTTTGCACACTATTAGAAATACAGTAATCTTGGTGCAAGGTGATTAGTGATTACTAAGTATTTTATTAAAAAGCTCTTTCTTTATATCTTAAATAAGAAATATTCTGTGCATATCACTCGTATAAGTCCATTTCTTCAAAAAGAGTGGAATAAAAAAGGGTGAAAGTTAAAAAAGTTTTTAGTGTTTGAATAAATTTACGTATTTATATTAATTTAAAAAATTTGTTAATTGCTAACAAACACATACTATTCCTATTTTTACTGGCTGGAAGTTTGTTTTTCTTTTGTAATAATTTGAAAAAGAATATATTGTTAAAAACAAAGCATACAGAAGTATCAAAAACCGTATTTTAACAGTATCCGTTAAAAAAATATGAAAGACAGTAAAGTAATGCAAGTTTTATAAGGAATTTTAATTTTACATAAAATTTATATATTTACTTTTTCTAAATAATATATTTTTCCAGCATACTATTTGCGGATATCTGTGGCTTCACTTCTTTGTCCGACCAATGCACTGCTGAGGAACTTGTCCGCCTTCTTAATGAACTATTCGCTCGGTAAAGTATTTTTCTTTAAAACATCTTTTGCAGCTGTTTTCTCATAACTTCCATTGAATAAAAGTAATTTTTAATTAGTGTTTTTCTTTTATTTCAGCGGGAAGTTTCAAATATATTTCTTATATTTTTTTGTAAATTTTCTAGATTATTAAATACTAACTTATTTAAGTTACATCCTTTAGAATTTATAAAGACGAAACTCGTGACTAGAAACTATATTCTTTATTAGTTTCCCACTGTGATTCTTATTTTTACATATACATTATAATTTCACAGTGTTAATATAACTCAATTTATTTATAACAATATAAGAAAAGTGGTTCTATATTTTTCTAAATTATTAAATTGTTTCTCTTTATAAAATATTATTATTATTATTCTTTATTATATAAAATATTACTATTACTCTCATACTTCTGACAATCACTTTTATAACATATATCTTATTTTTATACGATTATAAAAACTTTTACGTTTCTAATGATTTTTTAACTTATATTGGTTTTTGCTTTATTTATAGGTTGAGTATAGATCGGTTGTGGAACTATTTTGCGTTGGTTATTGTTAAAGGTTAAAGGCATTAAGCGCTTCACGTTACAAATTATACTCATTTAAGACCCTGGACTAAATTACCCTTGGTAATCTCATCTCTATAATTAATAGTGTCTTGTGAAACATTATAGACTAATCGGTATATTGTTTTAATAATTTAACAGTTATGTGGGTACAAAAAATATTAAAAAATATTTTTTGAACACTATTTACTTGTATTTTATTCAAGCTAACGTTATTTTATTTATCGTTGCCAATGAAAACATAACATATTGAAGTAATTTCTTTAATATTTTTCATTTGGCTAAAATAGAAAAAAATAATTGATATCAAAATTTAATTTTTTTAATGAAAATTTGAAATGTTTAGCCAAAAGGGGCGGACGACATTAATGCAATAGGGTAATTGCGGAAATATATAAAGTTTTGAGTAAAAGTTAAAAGTGACAGAACAAAGTATTGCGGCATTTTAAACAAAAACTTATCTGATTAAATCAGAGTAACGAAATGTTTATTTTAGGAAACTTTGTTGAAATGTACTTGTCAGACACCTGTGTTTAACTGAAGGACAAAATTGCATAGTTTTATTTTAGTCAAATTTAATTTATAACACTATAAGTAGTGGTGAGTTCCCATATTTTGTCATTAAATATGTTAGAGGACTAGTGGCTTTCCAATTATGTTTTCAATCTATATAGATTTGTTTGTTGATTAAAGGTTAAGAAATTACAAAAAACAAGCCTCCATTTTTATATCTTTTAACTGCTAATAAAACAAACTAACAATTCTGCTTATTATCCTGAATTTCTAGATTTTTGTCAAGTAACTGCTTTATTTTATGACTTATTCTTATGATAAAACATAAACTATTGTCTTTAAATAAAGTAAAATTATATATATTTTCAAAAGTCTTTGATGGCTCTTCATCACACTTCAGTACTTTTTATAGACGAAACAAAATTTCTCATCATTCGGATTGACAATGTGGCTACCAGGGCCATCGTCTAACAATGAGGAGCTTTAGCAGTGCCTGGAAATTCCGACCCAGGCGTAGGTTTAAGTGGCTCATATCTAACGCGCGTGCAACACTCACCTCCACTAGCCAAGTTCATCTCCTTACCTAACCAAATTCGACACGAACCTATTAAAGCTGCTTTCGAAGTACGTTCCCAAAATCAATTGATGTTAGGTCTGGCCAGGCCTGAGTATTGTAATAGGTTGTATAGAGATTTAGCTGTTATACCCATCTCTACCGCGTACAAATTTACGACGAACCTACTTTAGTGCCTTCGTTAGTGAGTTGGTAATACTTATTAAACTTGATGGCATGGTCATTGTGAACGTTGGTTTCCCAAGGAACCGTAAGCTCTATTAACACACCGCGCTTTAAAAGTCGAGAACACAGAAATATGTCTGGTCCAGACGCCGACTGACAAATAATATTTTCTAGTATTCAATGTATTTCATCGGAGTTCCAGAACATAGATAAATTGTATCGAACTAGATTGATTATAATTAGTTACTTTTTTTTTAATTAAAGTTAATTATTGCCATTTTTCCTACTGATGCCACAACTAATAAAAATTTCATTTTTTCATTGAATTTTGGTGTTTGAGTAAAATTTTTAACTATAATAACAAAAGCAGGTACAGAAAGCGAATGATTTT
This sequence comes from Danaus melanippus, assembly GCA_010014825.2. Lineage (NCBI taxonomy): Eukaryota > Metazoa > Arthropoda > Insecta > Lepidoptera > Nymphalidae > Danaus > Danaus melanippus. The sequence continues at coordinate 8,116,241 of JAAAKD020000207.1, read as the reverse complement.
GATAATATTTTAAATTTTGTTTTAGTTTCGATCGGCTAGCAGCAGAACATCATTGTCTACGGATCAAACTGCTTGGTGATTGTTATTATTGCGTTTCCGGTCTGCCAGAAGCTCGTGATGATCACGCCAAATGCTGTGTTGAGATGGGTCTTGATATGATTGATGCCATTGCGTAAGCATAATTTATTGGGTTAACTTTTCACACTATTAAGGTTTGTATCATATCATCACAATAACAAAATATTTAAAATTATAACATACATATACAGCAGTTCTTTTATTAATTTTTTAACATTAATTTTATAAGCTCGGTGAGTAAATCTACGAGTATTCTTACAAATTAAGAAATAAAGAATGTACAAATTTTTCAGAAGAACTTGGATATTTTTTAAAAACTTAGCCATTTAGCTTCGGTGAAGTCAAAGAATAAAAATTCTTTTTAAGTAAAAAACGCAGTACATTAAATGAAATAACAGGCCCGCATATTTATTTAGCTTTAAACAAAAGTTTACTTTAGAAAATGTTAAAAGCTTTATGAAAAATTCTTTTGGTTTTTAATATTTTTTATTTTTTTTCTTTGAAGCCGTAATTAATTCTTTGTTTTTGGAAACTAGTATTTGCAATGAAAAATATTTCTAATGTTATTAAGCTTTTAAGGAAATTTAATAAATGTGATGGTCCTCAGGTTGGTGCGTGAGGTAATGGCAGTAAACGTAAACATGCGTGTTGGTATTCACACGGGACGAGTTCACTGCGTCGTACTCGGACTCCGAAAATGGCAGTTTGATGTATGGTCCAATGACGTGACGCTAGCTAACTATATGGAAAGCGGTGGTGTTGCTGGGTAAGTAATTTATATATATATATATATAATTATAGGTGACTTGAAATATAGTCTAATGACATCTACCTGCGATAAAATTATTTTAAACAAAATTAAATATTTAAAAAATCATCAAAATGGAATTTCTTTTTGTATAATTTTCCTAACAATAGTCGGGTGCACATCACAAAGGAAACATTGAGGTATCTTGGTGATGACTATAAGGTGGAGCCAGGTCATGGAGGTCAACGTAATACCTACTTAAAGGATCACAACATTGAAACCTACCTTATAGTGCCCGATGACACCAGTCGTGTGGTAAGCCACTGATTAACAGTTGACAACACAAACTGAAATTTTCGTGTGATGTACTTTAAATGGAAATTACAAGTACACATTTTGTGGTATATTTTGAAATATTGCAAACGTTCGCAAAACCAACATAACTTTAATTCCGTTGTGGTTTATTAACTCGGTGAGTACTAAAATATGCTTTAGTGTACATAGATATTAAAAACAATTTATAGAAAGACATAAAATATATTACTTCAGAAAATTTAAAGACAAATAACAAATCTTTAAAAAATGGAAGCTTTTTTTATATTCTATGGTATAAAGATTATACAAATACAAAAGAACTATCAACTATTTTTTCCTTATCGAATCTTATTTTTGAGTCATGTACGAGAGAACTTTAAAAGATTGATTTCGGGTTCCACTCATTCTATACATTCAGAAAAAAGTCTGTAAACTTTACTTTTATTTATTACTTTTAAAAAATGCTTTTTTTCTTTTTAAATTTAACGATACAAAAATAAACCTTAATATAAAATATTTTTGGCTAGATGATTCAACGAAAACTTTGTAATCCATTAAAAATTACTGGAAAAAAAACTTCGTGTAATCCATCAACTAAAATTGTGTTGTCTGTAAGATTTAATATTAATGATTTCATAAGTTTATTTATAAATGAATTAAAACTACTCTAAAAATATGTTGTAATACGTATGTATATATTGTATGTTCAATAATCTTCCATGGAAGGTAGTGAAAATTCAATTAACGCGGTTTAAAAGGGCACAAAATTTAAAAGTTATTTAACTTATTTCATGTTAACTAATATTTTGTATAGCCTAGGAGACTAATTTTTGAGTATATAAAATAAACACACGTAGCGAAATAAATAACAATTTTTGCACACGAAATACGTTTTTTTTACCGACAGGAAATAAGGTGATTTTATATTCTATATTATGTCCTAAAAGCCTTTGCATACAACTTCTCCAATTTTGAAAAGATGTTCTTTTTTTGCAGAATTTATTTAACAATATTATTACTCTTTAATTCAAAACTTGTAAATTACAAAACCTTATGTAATTAATGTAAACGTTACCTTTATGAAATGATTTGAACCTGGGCCATTTTTTCCCAGGACAAAAAACCACAGCACACATTCTCATTAAATGGCAATATCTCAAAGGAAATGCGCGTCATGGGCCACGGTTCTCAGCACGGGAAGCATTCCTCTAAGTAAGTTTTGTACTAGGAATGTAGTAATTGTATATTTGTCTTAGTATCTCTTAAACTCCAAATGTTTGTAAGGCTCAATTTAAATCATTCTTAGCGAAAAGAATTATTGAAAAGAGAGAAATTTTCATACAGAACTCTATAATTAACAAAACAAGCCTAGAACACGATTAATTTTTTAATATATATATATATATATATATATATATATATATATATATATGATATAATAAAGTAAAAAAGTAAATGAGAATATTTTTTTTGTAAAATTTAATAACTGAGGTTTGTCCTTCTCTGTTAAACAAAAGTACGTGAGATACCTTTCAGAATAAAATAAATTATAAATAAAAAATAACTTAAGATTTTCTTTATAAAGCCAAAGTGAATTTATAAGTTACGTCAAGGCAACAGTAATGTAGGTAAATATTTTAAATTCTAAAACATTAGCGATAACTAAATGCAATGTAGTTTTATTTGGTAATTTAGTTTCCAGATAGATTTTTTCTCACTTTTGTTTACAAACTTTTCAAATAGATCTTTTTAAATTATTCTATAAATTTAGTTATAAAAAGATATTTACTGTTATAAACGATATAAAACGTATGTATAAAAGTTAATACAATTTAGTTAGTATATTTTGGCTATCTTGTAAAGTTGTAACTTCTTTATATATCTACAATAAAATACAAAAAATGATTTGCGTAATACTCGATAACATTTATTCAAACTAAAGCTACGACCTAGTCAGTTTGATCGAGTTTGTCAGAGAGGCACTGAATGTATAAAATATATTTTTGACGGGCTTTAACTGTAGTTGTGACAATTGGATTGGCATTTGAGGTTAGGTAGTTAGATTTAGCTATACCACAAGAATAAACTTTATTCTGTTTTTAATTCAACCTGGTTTCTGGATAATAACAAGTTGTTATGTATTTAATAACAATTTTAATTTTGTGACTAACAAAATCATAAAAAAGGAATAAGCTGTGGGTAATTGTAACATTCCGTCGTAGGATCGGTGTGGATACCAACAACGAAAACAAGAGACCTGAGGATGAGGTTAACGAGTACCTAATGAAGGCAATTGATGCGAGGTCGATTGAACGACTACGTGCTGAACACTGCAGTCCTTTCACACTTACTTTCCGTGACAATAATCTGGAGAAAAAAGTAATGAATATTCGTGCAATTGTGTTTTTAACATTAGAGCAATATTGAGAAAATATTTAAATTAAACTTTAAAGAGAATCATTCATCGACACGACCAGGTTCGAAAACTTCGCGATGAGTGATAAATGCGATATTCAGAAGAATACATGTCCGAATCCGGTTCGTGTCCATGGATTTACATTTTACATTTTCTAATTTAAAGTTTAATATAAATAATTAATACAGTATAAAATTATTCAACATGAAACAATGTTACTCACAAAAATACCAATACTTAAATAATTTTAGAATATACATTAAATAAAGATTAGAATATTTTAAAATTACCCTTAATGTAACCTTTTACGCTGCTTTCATACCTTGTTTAAATGAACTTTTATTATACTAGATTCAAATATTATTGATAAAATAAAATCATATCACTATAGTTACTATAGTTTGCTCTGAATCTTCGAAATTGTAATTAAAAAAAAATTACAACCAGTGTGCTTTAAACCACACGGCTGAAGTAAAACTTCTTTCGCTCCATGTATATGTAATATGTAGGAATATGCATATGTTTACATATGTATAATACAGTATATACATATATTTCAAGCACTGGTTATGAAAGGAAGAGAGAAAAAAATGTGCGCTCGCATTGCTCTCTCCCTTGCCCCTACAGTAATATATGAACCTTTTCTCAGCCTTTTAATCAGATCCATGTATAGCAGGGTAGTTTTAATAGTATCTACATTTACTAATATCTCACCCTCTTATACACTTACTCATAATAGGTTAAATAAGTTTAAAATGATTAATTTTATATAGTTCATTCATTTTTTTTCTGAAACCAATTACCATCCATCCAATATGATGATGACGATGACGATGATGATGATCCATGAACCGTAATACACGTCTTCACTAACTTATATCTCCCTCTCACTTTCATTAACCTCGTCCGATCACATTTTCGTAACGCTTTCGTAATAAAATGAAACGATACATAAAATTGTATTATTTGTACTTTAATCGTACAGTAAAGAATATGGAATAATATATTTTCCAAAGTTAAGAATCTTTGTGATTTTTTATGTGTACTTATATAGGTAATTGAGTATATTAACATCATTACAATAATGTATGAAAAGATTAGTGATTTCATTGCACTCACAATTTCCGCAACACTAAGCCATTTCAAAACCCTCTCTGATTGGATTTCCAAGTAAAATCAAGGGATTTCTGCTTTGTGCATATACAATTTCAAATAACGTTCTATTCCTGTGGCTATTCGAGAGTGCAATTGATCTTATTGCTGAGCGAAGTATGAGTACACTTGATACGTGGGTAACACTGAAAATGTTTAGAATTGACACTTTAGAAACATTGCTAATGAAAATTCTATTTTTATTTCAACTTTAGAACCTTTGATTACCTAATACCAAAACTAAACCTAATATTGCATTCATTTTTAATTTGTTTTTATGAATTGGTGGCAAATCTAAAACTATGTTTACACTTGGAAAGGAACCTAACGCGAGAAAATTTTCATTCGATTATTTATTATGACTTTCGTTGTGGGTTTACTCAACAACAAAGCTACGATATGCTGCGATTAGAATTTCTTAATGACGCTCCCTTTTCTACCACTATTTACAATTGGTTTACTGAGTTGAAGCGTCCACGTAGCAATCTCAGTGATGATCTGTGTGAGGGAGGTCCTTTAACAGCGACTACTGAAGATAACATTAATGCTGTGCGACACATGTTACAAGAAGATAAGAGATTGACCTATCAGCAGATACGGGCAAGCCTAAGCATTGGTATGAGTGAAGTTCAAAAAATATTATACGCACAATGAGGCTTTAGGAAGCTTTGAACCCGATGGATTCCCCTTACCTTAACCGATGACCAGAAACAACTTCGCATCGACTCATGTCGCCGAATGTTAGATAAGTTTAAAGGCGGTGACTCAACTAACATTTGACCAATGTCAAATATTATTTGAGTCGGCGATTTAACGATGTTATAGGTGATCAAAACTGGATTTATGATACGATCCCGAAACTAAAAGACTATCAGCTTAGTGAGTGTTTCCTTTCGAGGATCGGCAAACTAAGTTAAAGAAAGGAAAAAGTCAAGGAAAAAAGGTCTTTTAGCAACAGAATTGCTAGAAGATGGAAAGACAGTTACTGCGGAATGGTACGTCAATCGCTGTTTGTCTGTTATCTTGGAAAAAAATTGACAGCAGCGCCCTCGAAACAGGATCCTCCTTTATCGCGACAATGTGCAAGCGCCAAAATGGACTATGGAAAATTTGACTATGGCAAGTGTCGATGTAAAGTATAATCCACCATATAGTCATGATCTGGTGCCCCGACGTTTTTATATATTCCCAAGAATTAAAGATATAATTAGAAGTAGTCGCATTACGAGCCCTGAGGCGAACGAAAATAAAAGCATACGAAAATCTCCTAGAAGGTATCCCTAAGGAAGGGCCCTGAGGAGGGCCCACTGCATTTCTGAGTGGTTTTATCGAATGCGATGATATGTAGAGGAAAACAGTTAAACTATTGGTGACTTTCTACATTAAGCCGTTTATCATTTTCAACAATTTTTCACTGTTACCTAGGTATCATTTACGTAATGGATTGTGCCATTACATAAGAGTACATTTACGACGTAAATTTTACGTAAATATTAACAATTATTGTGATTTATTAACCAACTTTTGATTAAAGATATGTGCATATTCCAACATAGTTTGCAATTTTTGATTTTCTTACGAGAAGGTTTTTAATTTCATGAAACGCCTTTCCATTATCGTTTTAATACATGACGGAATTTTTTTTCTACGTTCACTGTAAGACTTTACTCGAAGGATGAATTAAGTTGCTATGTCTCAAAGCCGAACTCGACATATTGTCAATATTTTACATAACTGAATATCAAATAACATCAAAATATATAATTATGTTTAAATGTGTTATAGTTGCCATAAATCAACTTTAAAAAGCTTTTAATTCCGTATTGTGGTTGATGTTATCTATTTTTAATTACAAATTTAATGTCTTACGTGAACTTATGGCTGTATATATTTTTTGTTTATTGACTTCGACATTTTTAGATGAGTATCTTTTTCAGTATACGGCTGAGAGAGACCGAATGCTTAAAGTTTACTTCATCTGCAGTTTAGTTATATACATCTCCGTGGTGATAGTACAGATACTTATTTTCACAATGTAAGTGAAAGCATATATAATTGTTGGACAAATGTTTAGTTAGTAGAGTTCACAAATAAAAAACCCAAAACTTTATTGTTCTAATTCTTTATTTACCTATTCTAATATTATATAATACTTATTTTTTAATGTCTTCTATTACAGCACACCAGCAGCAATTGCCATTATAACTATATCTGGCCTGGTCATATTTTGTATTATATATTTGGTACTTTCCATTGACTTTAAGGTACTGTTACTTTTTATAATAATGGCGTTGTATTAACAACTGCGTTTATTATTGTTTCGTGATTTCTTCTGTGCAGCACGTATGCAATCGTCTGAAAAGGCTAACCACAATAGTGCATAATAATCGAACGCTGGCACAACTGATGTCCTTTATGGTGGTGATATGTCTGGTTCTTCAAATTGAAATTGTCATGGTAAGTGACTTTTTGAATTTAATGATAAACTTCAGTGATAATATACAACAATACATATATTTTTTTAGGGGATCGGCATGTTTAATCCACCGGCTTTAAAAACTGCTGAGGGTAATACGCTATGCCCACATGACATTAATGAGGTAATGTGTATAATGTATATGTTTGCGTGCGCTTGTGTGTTTATGTATGTGTTTGTATGTATGTATATTTGCATGTATTTTCAATTCAATCAATTTAAAATTGATGATAGTGAAAAGGTATTAAATTGAATAATTTTCAAAAGGCAACCATGAAAACAGTTCGGTAACTTTTTAATGTGGTAGTAAACCTTTATTTCATTTTTAACCACAGATTCAGATTTATTAATAGAACATTCCAAATGAAGGTAAACTTAAATTAATTTCCTGTCTTAGTTAACTATATATTTATACAATAAAAATAAGATAACTATATAACTATATAATAAAAAAAATAAATGGTACTTCTCGATGTATTTTTTATCTGATTAGTATTATTTTTAGAACATTTATATATGTTTACTACTAAAATAGTTATATTTTGGAATATATTTTACAAATTACAGCAATTTCTTCAACTGACGCTCGTGGTTATGTTCCTCTGCGCCGTGCATCAGATTTTGATCACAACTTTAAAGATGCTGTTGTTTTGCCTTATCAGTGTCATATATATTGCTGTGACAATACAAAAGCATCTTTACTACCAAGAACACTTCTATAACTATCAGTACGTAAACGCAACATACATAATTAATATAAATTTATATAATTAAATTTAACTAAAAGTAATAACTAATGCAGTTGTGAATAAGTATTTACAAAGTAACCCAGACACATTTAATCGTTATTTAACAAATAAAACTACCTACACAGGCACAAATGTGACGTAGACTGGAATCAGCAGTGGACAAATATTGTCATTGCTCTTGGTGCTTTAATAGCTCTGATGCTGCACTCACAACAAACTGAGAGTACCTATCGTCTTGACTTCATCTGGAAATTACAAGCCAATGGTTAGTGAATTCATGAATAACTTTAAATATTTTTTGAGAAAACATATTAAATTGATTTGATACTGATTTTTGATTTTCATTTATTTTAAGTGACTTTGTTTAAATTTAAAATATTATTAACCATTTGCATAATTAACATTACTTATTTTCATTATTTACATTTTTTTCGTTAGTTTCATCTAAAAGTAGAAGTTTTGTATAAACTCGTCCGTATTTTACTTTTTATTTGTACCCAACACCTTAGAAAAATAACATTGAATGTCCTTACTTTACTGGGGTAATATTCTAGCCACGTCTCTTCTTGCGCTCAATATATCAGTGTGACACAAACACCTGTAATGTACACAAGCAAACTAGTTTAAAGCCAATGCTTTTCCTAAAAATATCATTGCAGTACTAACAATACATTATTCCTAATTTATTCCATAAAAAAAATATATAGAACAAAGTTTTCTAATTTTAAACTTTCAAAATTTTAAATCTCATAGTTTAAAATTTGTAACACAACTAAGGCTGCATTTTTTTTAATGAACGTTAAAAAATCCAGAACATTTCCGTGTTCATCGGTTTTTTTGAAAATATTGGAGAGTAACATCAAAATGGAGTTTAATTTCTAAGATAGTGGGAGCGTAAAGGTTTTCAATCTCTGAAAAACTTTATGCTAAATATACTAAGGCTTATATTTTCATCTACAAAACTCAAATACTCCCCCATACCTTCTATTCATATATTTTATACTATTTAAAAATCTTGATGACTTAGATGAGAAGGAAGATATGGAACACTTGGAGGCGTACAACAGAAAGCTGCTTGCGAACATCCTCCCAGAACATGTTGCCCAGCACTTTCTACGCAGCGATAAGAACATTGACGTGAGATATCCAAGAATAAAATTAATATTTAAAAAAAAAGTTTACCTGTACCTACTTGTTAAATATATTTTTATGACCTTTAATTTACGAAATGTAGTATGTATGTAGTTAAAAATAAAAGAGCTGTTTAGTTTTGATGTTATCGAATATTAATATGGTTAACAATCAAATTTTTCAGGAGCTGTACCACGAACAATGTGAATCAGTGTGCGTAATGTTTGCTTCGATCCCAAACTTTTCGGAATTCTATGTGGAACTAGAAGGAAATAACGAAGGAGTAGAGTGCCTCCGTCTTCTTAATGAGATCATTGCCGATTTTGATGAGATTCTTGCTGAGGACCAATTTAAGTATATCGAGAAGATCAAAAGTACTGGTGCAACGTATATGGCAGCATCGGGTCTGTAGTAGCATAAATCCTACATTATAAATAATTGTATGTGTTATATATAATGATTGGTAAAAACTTTAATAGGCTCTTTCTTTATACACAATATACCCCATCAGGACATCTACTCTCATTGAAGGATTTAACATTATTATAGATAAATTGTATTGTGGCGCGAATTGGGAGAGGCCTATGTCCAGCAGTGGACCAAGATTGGCTAATTGATTGATTGATAGATAAATAAACAATAAATAAACTGTAGGAACAATTTTAAAACTACACGTTCACCTGAAAACTATAATTATGTAGAATATGTATGCATGTGCATGCATATTCTACATTAGTGAGAAATAATTGTTTTAGACCGTTGTCCTATTTGAAGTAAAGCTGTACGAATTTAAACAGCTCTACTTTACAAAAAAAATCTAGGTTATACAAGTGACAATATGAGTGTGAGTTAATATTTCAGGTCTCACGGCGGCAACTCGTGATCTTCGTGGCTACTGTCACGTGACGGCTATGGCAGACTACGCTCTCCGCCTTCGAGAACAACTGAAATATGTCAACGAGCACTCCTTTAATAGCTTCCGTATCAGAATCGGTAAGAAATAGTATTTAGCTGCTTAACATCTGATTAAAGCCGTTTAGTGACTGTTTTGGTATTACATACCATACATACATTTTATCGATACCATACCTTTTATTGATAATATTATTTAAGGTTGCAAATATCTTAGATTTCAATCGTTGGTCTTGCAATGCGATTGTCAATGTTGGTATTTGTTTTATTGCTGTGCACGAAAATACAACTATAGCAAATAATTTATTTGATCGAAAAGCGAAATTATATTACATGATTAAATTTTTGGGAATCAAAAAAGAATTTATATTTAATAGGCATCAACATAGGACCAGTAGTGGCAGGTGTGATTGGTGCTCGGAAACCGCAATATGATATTTGGGGAAACGCTGTAAATGTTGCTTCACGTATGGATTCTACAGGACTTCTTGATCATATCCAGGTGAAATATTTAATAAAATTTATAATAGTCTTCCCCTCTTTCTTTTCTCTTAAAAGTAGTTATTTAAAAATACCTACAGGTGTTCATATAATTAACTTCTGTTCAAGCGAGCCGACGAATTGATTATTTGTCGAATTGTCAAATGACTGAAAATTAACTGTAAACTATTTAATACAGTAATAATATTTTGCATTTCAGCGATTGCTAGAAATATAAAATAGGATATTACTGGAAATAAATATTTAATCACTAACCAATCTTGCAATATTTGAAGTATTTATTCCAACTACTTAGCACTGCGAATTTGTGGTACCACAAGTTATTCGTTTGCTTAAAAATCTGCTGTTGGCGAAATACTATATTTTTTTATTGAGCAGTATATTGTATAGCTTGTCGCGAATGCCTAGGTTACAGAAGAGGTGTATGATATTTTGGCGACTCGGGGATATCGGCTCCGCTGCCGTGGAACTATTGATGTTAAGGGCAAGGGCAACATGGTGACCTTCTTTTTGGATGGCATTGGTGAGACTCCTATGCCAGGTGTTAAGGACATATATGCCGTAAGTGTTTTCATAATTTAAAGAAGCATACTGTACTATATTTAATAAACCTCAAATATATTTTTTTAATTTACCATCAAGTTAATACTTATAAACAGTAATTTTTGGAACCGATACCTTTGCAGACATTTTGATAGCGAACAAACCTTTGTTGCATAATAATAATGAACCTTTTACACCTTAACAAATTTAGGGAAAATAAAAAAAAATTAAGTATTTGCAAAACTAAATTTTAAGTATGACATTATTAAAGCTACAGTAGATTTTTTATGAAAATTTTTCGTTTTTGTATATTCTTTCTAAAACTACGACACTCTTTAAAATGCATTTTAAGTAAGTATGGTTTTTAAAAACAAAGCAAAGACAGATATTACATTTTAATAAGGTTTAAAAATAAAATCAGGTCAATCCCACTCTTAAATATTAATATAAACCCCAACTTCGATAAAATTAACGTAGAACATCGCAAACCTATCAACTTTACTTTTAAAATTCATTTCTAATTTATAGTAATTATAACGATATAAACATTACACATTTGACCTTAGAACCTTCTTTTTTTGAAGTCAGTTAAAAGTCGAAGACCAATTTAAAGTAATCTCTTCAAACAATTTGTGGCAAAATAAAAAAGGAAGAATATACCATTTGCATTTTCAAAGTTTGGTAAATAAAAATTAAATATTGTATAAAGTTATATCATGGAAGTTATATGGAAATAAGGGATTTTATCTTTACGCCTGTGATCTGTGGCTGTGAAAAACTGTGAACAGAATTGATAGTAATTATACAAAGAAATACAATTCAAGTGGATGATTATAACACATTAAAACAATGAATTAATGATGATATTTTTATATACACGCCATATTTTGTTAATAATCTAGCTGCTTGAAAAGTTGTAGAATTATTGCACTGCCCTCAGAAACCTTGCGATTAGAATTAATAGAAGGAATGTAAGATGAAACTAAGAAAGATATATGTTGAAAACTGAATGTAAATTTCTCCGTGTGTCTTCCAGAATCCAACACCGTCTACATCTGGTGCAGGGAGCGATAAAAATCACGACAAAGATGATAGCGATAACCGACGTCAAGATCATCGACCATTAGAAACGCTATCTGAAGGTCATACCGACGAAGACGGACCTTCACCACGATCCTCTATCCCTAAAGGTATATAACCATAAATCTAAAACACATGAGTCGTGTATATATTTACATTATGTTTATTTGATTAAAATATGCGGAACATGAACTTATCTAATTTTAACATATTTTTATCTAAATATACTTTTATATAAGTACATACTTAAACTATTAATAATAATAAAAAAAAAATATTTCCATAGTATTGCATCTCTACTGAAATTGTTTTTGTAGTAATAAAATTGGAGACTAAATTAAATTACATTACAGAAACCCAGGAGGGGTCAATGACTCCAAAACTAACAAATGGAGTTTCATTATCTCGAGAGGGTCTAGCAAGCGCTGTACGTGCACGTGTACTACGACGCTTGGAACGCCCATCATCACTCGCGGATCAAGCAAGTCTGCCTGAAGTCATCTCTTTAATCAATTCAAAAGCTTACTCTGCTGAATTCAATACCGCAACATTCCATAGTGAGACGGTGAAAAAAAATTCCTCACTTACGAATGTCAAGAGACCAGTCGCCGAGTCACAAAGTAGTGACGCAATCGAAATGCTTCTTCAAGATACAGAAACGAGGCGAGCAATTAGTCTTGCTGATTTCTTATTCAAAAGAAAACAAACACGTTTAAAAACCGCCTCAGTTCACATTATTGAGAATCCAATGAATGCAATATAAATCTCATCTATGAGTTAACTGGACGTACAATTTTCATTTTCCCCGTTAAATAAAATACAAATAATCTTTTTAAATACATTTATTTTCTGAAAAAAAAAAATTACACATTGTTCTTATCTTATTAAATTAACTTTTATCTCGGCGATGAGATCTTAAATATTTTGAATTATGGTAAGACTGATACCTTAACTGACAATGAAAGCAGCGTCTTTACCTAACGGAATTAAGTATCTGCCTGCACTTACGAATTTAATGATATCAAAAATATGAATCGGATTTTTTCGTGGTTGTGATACAAACGCGAGAGTATGTATCCAATGCAGATGCCGCGTGAATTGTCAATTGAAGTATTAATTCATTTTTTTGAAAATTAATACGATGCGTGCTATTAAACGAAATTTAAAATAAGACGGTGTACATAAGTAGATAGAATTGACTTACGAAGAATGGCCAAGCCAGTTGTTACACTATCATCTTGATTTAAAAGTTTTTTTGATTTACTTAAAATTTATAAATATAATATTAATAATATCAAAAGCTCCTAATACAAAATTTCAAAGTTTTGTTTTAGATAAGGCAACAACAGTCTTCGAAGTTTATACAGTAATTCATACTTTGAATGTACATTATGATTTAAGATTTAATATTTAGAGCTCTGAATATTATTTCATATAACATTATTAGATATATCTCATCGATTTTTATTATCGAAAAAACTTTTTAAAACTGTCACAAATATTATTCGTATGAGTTTCGCAGATGTATACAAGTCAAAATATACACTTCTTTTTTCTGTCAAGAATGATAAGCAAAGGATGAAGAAAGTAAGTGTTTGGATACAAATAAATAGCAGTGCCGTAACGGAGAGGTATAATAAATATATTGTTAAAAATTTCCCTAGACAACATTAAAATCAATGCATAGATGATTTTTCGTCTGTCAAATATAAGTATTCTTTAAATGTTGTACATAAAGAGGGTTATCTATAACCACATAATATTATACGAATCATATAAAGGAGCTTATTGTGTAGATGTTACAGCTTTATATATAAATGTAGACAATTATAAACCATAAAAAAAAAAAACAAAAATATGTTCAAATAAATCAACTTAAAATGTAAAAATTTTAATTATCATTCCTCTTTTCTTATTTTAATGTATATTTCATTTTATGAGAATAAATATACTATTTTGTGTGCATAACTATAACTTGTGTCATGGAAACTCAGTTACTGGACTGAGTTTTTTTTTGTATAAATCCTTTACTCAAGCTCAACCAAAGGAAAAATCTCATTTTATCTAAGAATGATTTAATAAGTTAACTTATTTCTTGTAAATATAGAGATAAGTTTATGTATAAAATATATTTAATATCTTTTTGGGGAATGCACTTTATACAGGTTATTTTATATTTAAATCCTGCTGAAGTTAATACAACTTTCCTTTACAGCAACATTCATACACATGAATGTGTGTGTAATATCCATAAAACTAATGACTTCAAAAAAATATTTGAAAATAGTTTTTATAGCTACTGTCTTAAAAATATTATATTGAACTGTTCAGTAGTTGTTGAATAACTTCTAACTGCTAATTGTGAAATCGGCAGGATTTGAATATTTCTATTGTTATTTTAACCTTTAATATGTTACCTAAAATATTCATATTTTGGATTATAACTTGTAAAAAAAATTGTATAAAAGTAATTTCCATGATATATCCTGCTTTTTCTGATGATTGAATTATTGAGACATAACCTTTCTTGATATTCAATATTCTAAGATATTATTTAGTGAAAAGGTGTTGTTTGAAACTACTAATTTAATAGCACAATTTTAAAGATGTAGTTTATTGTGAAGTCTATGGAACTAAAAAGTTCCCTTTCCTTTAAATTAAATAATTTTGCTTAGAGTTTGTTCTTTATTGTTGTAACAGGAAATTATAAGTACGGGTCATTTTTACTTATTTTAAATAGAATAGGTAAATTAAAAAGACTTGGTGTGTATTGTTACAAATTTATATTATCACTATTCTTGCTGTTAGATATAGTTAATTATGTAACACTGATTCAACTTACTGTTTTCCTCATTGCTTCCAGTCTATAAATCCGAAGTTAATTATTTCCAAACACTTTTCTCGTATTAATTTTAGAATTGATAAAATACCGTGCGGTATGCTTTATGGATATGCTTTATCCGTTTAAATTTTTTAAATATAAATAGCATAAAATATTTCGCCGTAGATTTTTATTTATATGATTAGGTTTTAACGAAAACTTTAGGGTATTTGTTTTTATTAATTTATATCCACCATAGAAACTATCTCATACCAAGTCATAGCTCTCCAATAAATTTATTAAATTTATCATCAGTGTACGGATAAACGTAATAATACATATTCCAAAGACCTAAGTAGTGTAATTTTTTACTAAGGGCATATACATGTAGTAGTATTGTGAGCGGTCGTTAATTTTATACGAAAGACCCTATTCACGAAGTGCGTAAAACAAAGAAAGTATACTTTATTTAGACTGTGATTATTTAAACGAAATTATTTAGGCGACTATATCATATACATATGTTTATTTAAACACTATTATTTATAGCTAAATTGTTAAGTATTCTTAAAAATTGTACTTAAAAAAATTCTTAATCATAGACCAAGTCTAAAGTATTATGACCATATTGTGTATTTACTATAAATAATTAAGGTATATAAATGATTACCTATTTTTTGATATCCTATATAAAAACTATTAATCTTGAATCCTACTATTTCAAAATTATCTCGAGTGCCAATATTCTTTACACCAGTATTAATTATATTTCACTTCAAAGCTAAGTAGAATAACATGACATAAAATTCATTTTCTTAACAGTGTTTGGATGAAAAGTTGATGTTCATGAGTGGTGTTTAATGGTTATTTGCATTATCTACTAGACTTTATTTCCGTCCGTTAATTTTTCTTTGTATTTTTGACTAACTCTACCATTGAAAATATTTAAATATTATATAATTAAAACAAATTTATCAGTGTATGGGTGGACGTGTGCGCGTATGTGTTTTATTAAATTATGTCTACATTTAACTTTATTATTTGCTGTACTATTTTAGATCAATTCATAAAATTTGTATTTGATCTGATAAGATCAAAGTAGTTAACGTCCCTTTTTAAATAGTAAGATGCATGTTTAACCTACAACATCTTCTTTCAAGACATCTTAATAATATATCCCGAAATTAAGTGTATGTAGTGATTAAGAGTAACGTGACTTTTAAGTAAATGGAAATGAAAATGTTTTAAATATCATTTTATGTAAAATTGTACTTCGGTGTATATCTTAGCTGTCTTTGTATGTAAGAACAATACTATAAATGGTTGATTTCTCATAATATCTGTGTGACCAATATTATAGCGTATTGAAGTAGTCATCGTTGTTTAGTAATAATGGCCTAAGTATTTATTTTCTAATTCATATATGTAGAGATATAATATGTCACTTAAAACACATTTTTGGAATTAATTTAAATTCATTTTAATATATTTTTTTAACACTCAAATATTAACTTGACTACAAATTATCTTTGCTCTAACGACTTTTATCACAATTCATTATTGCCATTTTAAACTGATGTAAGTCCCTGAAAATACTTAAAAAAAAGTAACAATACAATTATGTTATTCTCTGAATAATAACTGTTGTAGTCAAGATAAGTGATATGGTTGAGTTATTAATTTATTTTGATGTGTTTCTGTTGGAAAAATCTCAAGTTGTTTGTTAGTATAGTTTTAAACATGTTCAAAATAAACCTACATACGTATGTGAAGATTCTGTTGTACTATTATAATTAAAAACAACATTATATAGAAATGGCAATCTTTATTGTTAAATTAACTTTTACAAATTCTTTTTGTGACATTGAAAACAATAATAAATGGTGTTATGTGCATTAAGTGTTTTAATTTTTCTATTACAATAAAGAAAATTAAAAAAAAACGTAATGCTTATTGACAATTCAATAAATACTTTTATCAGTTTTAACAAATGGAAATGTAGTGTATCATAAAATATAATAATTTTTATATTAAATATAACATAAACAGTTTGTGAAAGACGTTATTGAAAATGTGAAAGTAAAAGGCACGATATAATACAGGCATTTGTTTTAAACTGTCTCAGAATGAGTTTTTGTAAAATAATTCTTCCTTTAACTTAAATAACTAATAACTTTACCAAAGCTTTCAAGTTACACCAAACAAACTATAGTATGATGAAGAACATAAATAAATTATTAATCATAATATTTTGTTAACTTAAATTAGAGAAAACTTGGTGTGTCAAATGCAATTTTTACACCATTTAGTGGACAGATTTGCTTTTATTTATAAAGCATAAAGGACAGTATTTAAAAATTGTATTCACAGTTTTTAATAATTTTTAATTAAAAATAGTACGGGAGTAAATTGTTCTTATTTTGTTTTTTATTATTATTTGAAAATACTTTTAAAACCGATATCATTACGACTAGATGCTATACCTTGCTTTTATTTATAACTAACTAGTACTTTAATTACTATAATATGCAGTATTTACATTACTATTTTAACATTATGAGATCGAACACTTACCATAGAGTAACTGCTGAGGAATAAAATAATATCTAAGAGTAATTTGTAGTACAAATCTGGAGAAGAGGGTTTTAAAATAGTTTCTTGAATTTTGATGCAACCAGAAAACATCAAATTTAAATGAGAGAATAACATTTTACTAATTCTTATGAAATATCATAGAAAGACAGCAATACCTCATTGTAACGTGGTTATAGATATTGGTAGGTATAGGTACTTATATACTGTTTTCATTGAAGCCCAATAATAATTGAAATAGTATTGTTTCAACATTATATATATCTACATATTTATATAATATTTTAAGTATGGGAATAACCATTTCGTTAATTTTTTCATTAATTTAATGTAGAATAAACGAAATTAAAAATAATATCGTTTAATAACGATTTAAATACGTATTGCGTTAGGGGTTCCTTTGTCTTACTTTACTAGGCTGTGTACCTACATTTTAGTGTATTTTCATAATGTTTTACGATTTGGGTTTTATATTTCTGTTCTACATCATTCTGAAATTGATTTATTTAAAGTATAGGCTATAAAATACGTTTGTGCTTTATCAGGTAAAATCCACCACGTTAAGATTAAGATTTACAAAACTTTTCAATCTTTGTTGCCATATAACATTTTGATTTAACAATTGCTTTCTTCTTTGATGTGCATGTCATTTCTTGTTGTAATTATTATTGCAATTTACTTTAATTTTGGTAGCACGGTCTTCTGAGTAATTTGTTTTATTTAAAAAGGCATTACATTGGTTAATATATCTCATAATAATATGTTAGTACTTTTTAAGTGAAAATAAGCTAATTAATTAAATGGAATGAAGTATTAACACACGTGCAATTGTATATATAAACTATGGCAATAGTAGTGACATACTGCGGTGAAATATCGAACTATGAGTAAGGTTCGGCACAAGCGCATTAAAACCTATAAAACACATCCCTGACCTATTCAGAGAGCGATCATTATCTGCTACATATACAATTTTTATTGCAAATCCCTGAATAAGTGCCAAGTAGTTTGATTTGATAAGTATGATTAGAATAATTTTACAATAATTATTATTATTTTTATGTTATTTAGCATATCGCTTGATTGTAATATTGACATTACAGGTTAAAAGCAAGCATATAAAAAAAAATCTAATGGATTCTGACTCTTTCGATTCAGGAGTTTACACTGAAATGGATGATTCCATATCTTCGAGTGAAGAGCTAGATGTTCAACATCCCATAGCAGTTCGGATTGCTCCTGCGGAAGAAGCTCCTGTCGAAGAAGCGGCTCCCTCGGTGGAACGACGAAGTCTTTATTCATTGGGTTACCTGAACTTCTTTGAAAAAAAACCTGCTTCTTTCGAAGAAGAAATGAATTCTTGGTATGATTATATGAGAGCCTATACTCCTTTGATGCACTTGATGCTAGAGGAATATAAATTCAGATGGGATCATTATCAATACAAACGTCGTTCTCGAATGGCCGCAAACTTCCAGGATTCGGAAGACGATTCCGACAACTCCAACAGTAGCGTTACAAGTAGCATAGTTGACGGCTTTCCTAACTCTGACGAAGTTCACACAGATGGCTTTAATAACCATATGGAAAGCATTAGACCGGGATACTATATATTTTTATCATATTTCCAGGGGGGATGGCACTACCCCCTCGTCAAAAGATTTCTAAAAACTCAGGCAAGTAGATATATTTTAATCTTATCAGATATCTCAGGTTATATCTGTTTTGACTTAAAGATCTTTTCCTGAACCAGATGGGTTTACGCTGTTTCCGTAGCCAAACTGTCAATAAAGCGTTAACGGAGCAAGATGATTTCCGAGCTTTGATTAAATTTAGATCAGCGAAGGCTAGAGCGGATGTTTTTACAATGTTATCTGAAAACGAAATGCTTGATCAATTCAAATATGTTTGTGTTGGTAAGATTTAATACATGATTTTAAAACCTTCCTTATGTTTAAGTAATGTTTAATTTTTTACCATTTGTCGAAAGACTTTTCGTCATAAAAAATTTTATGAATTGTCGTAAAACACCTTCTTATGCGATTTTCTTTACCTTTTTGGCCTTTAAGACGCTGATGAAAATTACTTCAATTATGGGGTGATTAAGCAGCTCAGGTAAGATTCATAATATGATACAGTAACATTTTGTCTTAATATTGAATAATATTATTTGTTAATTTTATTTTTAAATTTGATAAAGGTACACTAAGGGATGCGTCGGTTTACCAACATTCCTCGTCGCTATGAAGTAAATAACCTGAATAAAAAGATGTCCTATATCAACTATTTTACTCATGAAAAGTTTGAAACTGTGAATTTATTAAATAGTATTATTGTATAATTAATTCTTCATAGTTTATTGTTCATAGTCATTCATTTCAAAATATAATTTCGTTACCATAAAATTATCTTTATATTTTATCTTTTTATCCTTTGTAAATAAACAGTTATAGACTGACTTGTGCCAGCGTGAATAAAATATATTTGAGATATATGAAATTAATATTATAGTACTAATTTATATGTCAATGTCACTTCAGTAGAAAAATTTTAATATTAAATATAACCGATTATCAATATTATTGAGTGGTTTCTATGCAATTGAATGTAATAAGTGTTGGTTATCTTAGTAAATAAAGATAAAAAAAAAAACAAATAATGTTTCAATATAACATTTGTGTTGATGTATACGTGTTTTTTGTTAATATACTTCTTCGTTATTAACTTAAAATTTATTATTATTACGAATATATACCTAATGACCTATTAAACAATAATTGATACTAAATTCTATCAGACAGTAACAATCCACACAGTCAAGAAATAAAATATATTAGCAAGATATTTAATATTTATAATATTTACGACTGGTTCCACATTCTGGACCTTTAATATAAAAATAAACAACGAAACTAAACATCGAACGCGTGTTCCTTTCATATGAAGTTATAATGAATGTTGTTTTATTTTTTATTAAATTTTTTCTATATAGTAAATTTAACTTAAATTTTGTAACGAAAATAATAACATTAATACATAATTAACTGTAAATAAAACACCAAGTAAATTAATTTGTGATTGGAACCATTTCTCATTTTAAATAATTCTTAATTATTACAATTAAAATTAAAATATCATTTTTAATAACAAATTAAAAAAGTTACTGAGAAATAATTTCTTTTTTGTCATATACAAAAAAAATTACACATTGTAAACTTTCTTCTTAAATTTCAAAGAAACATATGGGTATTTGTCATTTGTTTTATCACATTACATAATATAACTGTGAATAAATTTTGGTATAAAATTTATTCAAACCAAATATTTTGAGCTCAAACTAGGACGTTCACAGAAATATGTAGGTGTTGCAATTAAAAAAATACCGACAACCCCAGTGGCGCCGCCCTGCGGTGGAAATCAATACTATCCTCTGGCTGGGCACAAGCGCATTACAACTCACTGTAAAACGCATACTCGGCCGAATAATCAAAATATACCATTGAGAAATGCTATATTAAAGCTATGCGAAGTAAAACGCAATAAAATTATGACTCGGTTTTAAGTGCATGGTGCTTTGTCAGTCGAAAATCTTAGAAATGTAAGTATACTTACAGTTATAGTTTAATCCAAATATATAAATATTTGAAAATAAATCTTCATGTTATTGTATAATATATAATAATACAAAATCTTCTTTAACTTTAAATCATGGTTTCGAATGAACTTTTTAATTCTGTGATGAATATTGTTAATCTGAAGGATACATTTTAGTTCATATTTATAAATATAAATAGCGATATATTTTTGGTATGTAATTTTAATTATATAGTTTTTTTTAAGTAGTTTAGGTTTTATATTCAAACCTCTATGAATTAACGTGAAACTTTTTTACCGAATTTTAATATGTATATAATGAATGTACTTTTGTAGCCGCAAATATTAGATTATAATTAATAATGTGATAAAAATTGTGCTTTGATAAAAAATAATTATTAACCTGACAACAGTTGGTTTATTATAGTATATTATTACACTTTTGTACCAGCACACTATGTATTGACCGTCTACAGTTTTTCATTCATAAACTTACGTTGACACTTTTTAAACAACTAATGACAAATTCACAAAGCTTTATCAAAACTATTTTGTGTAAACAAAAATACATTTTGAGTCATCGCATTTCTTCTTATACTTAGAACTCTCAGTCATTATAAGCTTTATAACCCGACCAGTAACGTCCGACAACACAGTAATTCCATAAGTAAATATTAAAACTTGTAACATCTTGTAATATTCCCAAAGCTGGTACATGAATGGTCGATTAATGAAATAACTGTCACAGTTTAAAAGTGACGAATAAAATTTAACTTTCATCATCGGGAAAGACGGTATCGTATTTGCTAAACCATTTAGCACGTCCAGTAACTCTGTTCGTTTATAAGGCAATGTGAGAAAAAAATATCTCTTAAACAGTGACAACAGTCTGAAATAAGATTTATTAAGATTCTTTCATTAGATGAGGAGTTATATTTTTTAAATGGCTTTAAAACCGTCTCAACTATTTCAGCACTCAAATTTACTTTTAGCAAACGTGGAGACAGTGCTGTGCTATTGGAAATATAATATAAAATTGATATTGGGATTTCAAGAAATAAAAGTGTCATAAGAAAACTTACAGATTGTAATATTAAAAACTAAACCATGAATTCTGAAGTGTATGTCCTAGATGACTACAGTTCTTCTAGTGATGAAGAAGAGGCACCACCAGTACTTCACTTAAAACGAAAGCACATTTGCCCCATGGATTGCTTGAACAAAAGAGCGAAATATGAAGAAGACCCAATGGATGGTTGGTTCGACTATATGAGGGCTTATGTACCTTTAATGAAATTAATGCTAGAGGATTATAAGATGAAATGGGAGAGTTATAAGTACAAACAATATGCTAAAATTAATGATCCTTATTTCGAAGAATCAGACGAAGATTCTGACACCTCAAACGGTACTGTAACAAGCGCTATCATTGAAGGCTTTCCGAACGGCGACAAAAATGAATCTGTGGTCCTAAGCGTTGGAAGAGAAAACATCAAGGCGGGATATTATATGTTTTTATCATATTTTCAAGGCGGATGGTTCTATCCAGAAGTGAAGAAATATTTTAGACAAAAGGTAGAACTTTAATATATGTATATTTCTTTTGAGAATGTGAGAGTATTTGTGAGAATCTGTACTTGAACCTATATTTTTTCTTTATAATTTCAGCACGGTGTAAGATGTTTCCGTAGTGAAACTACTAAAAATTCACTAAAATGTCCTGATGATTACAAAGCCTTAATCAAATTTAGAACCGTGAAAGCAAGAGCGGATGTTTTTGCAAAACTATCCGAAAAAAACATGCTTCGAAACTTCACATTTGTTTGCGTTGGTATGATATTGTTAGTTTTGTATATTACTGTGAAAATTCTTCTTGCTCTACCCGTTCTATGAACAATTCACGAATTATATATTTAGAATTATCTTTTTTATTAACTTCTTTTTGTTTATCAAGACGCCAGCGAGGAATACTTCAATGATGCAGTTATTTCAAAACTGAGGTATTTATTTCGTACCTACATTACTTTTTTGGAAGCCACTTTTAGAATATAAAAAAAAATATTATTCTTATTTTTAAGGAACACGAAGGGGTGTATTGGATTGCCGAGCTTCTTCGTCTGCATGAAACATTAAACAACAAGTTACTTGATAAAAATCCTTATTAAATATTTAATGTATGTTAACCACATATAATTCTAAACAAATTGTGTCAAAAAAAGTCTTTGTAATATTAACTGTGGTTTTGTTTTGTTGCTTGTATGATTATATACAATTTAATGTACAATCTATATTTTAATTTTTTTATTATTTATAGTGATATTGCGAAAGTGAAAACATTTCTTTGAAATTTATCTTAATTTTTTTAAAGATTTCCTCGTTTTCAATGTGATATAATTTAATTCGGAAAATTTATTGGACACCTATTATATTAAATTGTAAATATAAAGTGTTGTGTTAGAATAATAAGTAATATATTTTTTTTAATTAATTTTAAATATTTTATAATGTTTTAAATTATTTTGACGAGAATCCGTCAGTGGTGAAATGCATTTTTCTTATTAGAACTACTTATTTTTCGTCTTATTTTTCGTCAGAAGAAATGTTTTACACTTAAAATCATAAGGAACTGAAATCCTTATATTATATTATAGTTGTGTAAGAGTAACCTGTCCTATTGTAACATTTTATTGAAAATTTGTATACAGGACTTGGTTTGTATTTTTAACTATTTTATTGCTTATTGGATGAAAAATGTATTTTTGTATAGAATTGATTTTACTACATTAACAATTTTGGTACTTTTGTTACTTTTTAACTAATGGAGCCATTTTATACTCCTAACGTTTAATATTAAGTAAGTAAGTGTAGTCATTATTCAAGCACTTTATCATAATCAGTAGTTAAGCTCATTATTTGTAATGATTTGCAAATATATACGTTTATAAATAGTGTTTTTGAATATTTACTGTGATTTTTTAGTATTATTTACTATTGTATTTCATATCTATATGCAATGTCGCTATAATAATTTGCGAAAATTAAACATATAATGTACTGCTTAAGCTATTTTACATAATTAATGAGTAAATGCTTACCTGTAATAGATGTAGAAAAGCAGCGAATATTAAAAGCTGTGCTCTGTGTTAAATGTTTTCAGTTTTTAATCATAAAAATCTTGGATTCTTTATAATAAATGAAAGAAAAACATATGCCGTAAAAAAAATATATGTACATTATGTCCTTTAATTATTACCATTATTATTACATAAAATGTAAGGTAATATATTTGACTTGGTTAAAACAAATATGGACATACTCGTATATAAATCTTAGCGGATCGTTCCAAGGTAATAAACTACATATCTTTAAAAAGTTGCGAAAACATTATTTCCTGTTTATTTTTCTTTATTCCAGCGAAATCAAACAATCCATGGCCCATAAAAATAGAATGAATCCCTTAATACCGAAGTAGAAACAATATATGAAAATTTTAAATTATTGCTAAATTAGAATAAATAACAGAGTTCATAATCTTCTGTACTCCTAAAAAAAATAATATTCTTTAAAAACAACAAAGTTCACAATGTAGTTATTTTTAATATATTAACATTACTGGAAAGCTGGAAGGTAATTGCTGTATGGATGTTTTGACAGATTTTTGACAAAAAACGGACTTTTCAACTTATGCTCCTATCTACGTACAGACACATAAAAGCCTGAACAAATAGACGCATTGATTCTTTTATTTGCTGATGCGGTGACGTATAAGTCACTTGTAGTTTCACCACTTTAAGCCCAAGATAAACAAAATAGATATATGCTTTAAAACTGAGTTGCATAATTACATCCGAACAAATATACTTACAAAAGTTTGGAAAACATATAATCCCACCAAAAACATACATGTAAAAAAGGAGAGTCTTATCAATACTAAAATTATGCTTAGCTGTGAACTTCACCACAATAGAATGGACATCTAAATGAGTGCCAAGTCCTATGCAAATTTTAAATATGTGTTTATAAAAACAAAATAATATCATAAACAAGTATTATGCTCTGTTTATTTGCTAAATTGGACACCTATAACAATTGATATTTAAAAAATGTGAGATCTTAAGGTTAGATTTGACTTGGCCATTTTTTAGCAGGTTTAAAATGTTAAAAAAACTTTATAAAATGACTGATCTGATAAATTTCTTCCTACGCTTACACACAAATTCCGATCTGGGTTCCAAATTTCATCCTTCTAGGTGATCTAGAAGTAGGTTTATACTATTAGTCAGTCAGTCAGTTAGTGCTAAAATTGACGAATTGTCGACCTTTATATCTTTATAACTTTTCAAACTATCCTCATGAAATTTGAGCTTCTACATTTCCTTTAGTAACCTTCTACATATAATTAAACGGACGTAGTTTTTTCTGTTAACGTTAAAGAATTTTTGATTTATAAAGGGATCAAAAATGAAACCAGTGATTCATGTAATTGCGTTGGCTAGACAGTTGCTTGGCATACACTTAGTGTGATACGCTGCCGCGTATCTAGATGTGAAAAAACTAATATTAGAGATGTATGATAACATAAAACCAAAACAGCGGGCTTTAAACAGATAAATAAGGGTTACTTAAAGGTTATTTTAAAATTTGTTTCACAAATCTTAAATACTCGTATCTTCTCAGTACGGTTTTTGTGAATTTTTATGAATTAATGATTAGTAATTAGGCCTTTTCGTTTACTATATATATCTTATATTAATTATAATCTAATAAGTTCAAAAGTATTTTATAGCTAAAAACTTATAATCACAACAAAGTTGTGTAAGAAATAACAAAAAGTGGAAAATTATGAAATGTAATATTTTATAACACTACGTACGTCTATTCGACTATCACATAAAAATGTAACATCTTTACTGTGAGATAATAAAAACAATAAATACTCTATTCACAATCAGCAAAATGTGGTGACGTAGTGCGGTGACCTTTTGAACTATCTATAAGGTTTGGCACAAGCGCAATAGAGCCTTTAAAACGCATCCCTAGCCTAGTCACGAACGGATCGCTGAAACAAAACCATTTTATAGGTGTGTCAATTACGGACAAAGATTATTAATTATTTCTTTCGAAAACAAAAGTTTATTAAAAGAGAAAGACAGATTGATATAGATTTAATCATGGATTCAGAAGTTTGTGTTCTAGACGACTACAGTTCTTCTAGTGATGAAGAGGATTCATCACGAGGATCTAATATAAAACAAAACCACATTTTCCTTTTGGATTGTTTGAACAAATATGAGGAACAAGAAATGGATGTTTGGTTCGATTATGTGCGAGCTTACGTACCATTAATGAAATTGATGTTGGAAGATTACAAGATGAAATGGGAAAGTTATCAATTCAGACAATATGCAAAAATTCATGATCCTTACTACCAAGAATCAGACGAAGATTCTGACACCTCAAACGGTACTGTAACAAGTGCTATCATTGAAGGCTTTCCAAACGGCGATGAGAATGAATCCGTAGTCCTGAGCGTTGGAAGAGAAAACATCAAGGCGGGATATTATATGTTTTTATCATATTTCCAAGGCGGATGGTTCTATCCAGAAGTAAAGAAATATTTTAGACAAAAGGTAGAAATTTTAATATTTAGTCATTGTGAGAATATGTATTTGGACATATATGTTTTCTTATTAATTACAGCATGGTGTGAGATGCTTCCGCAGTGAATCTACTAAAAATGCACTCAGTGATCCCGATGATTTTAGAGCTTTGATCAAGTTTAGAACCATGACAGCTATGGAGTATGTTTTTCAAAAGTTATCCGAAAGAAACATGCTTAAAAATTTCACATTTGTTTGCGTTGGTACGTTATAATTATTTAAATAATAATATAATTTTTTCACCGTCTTATTCCTTTCTAAAATGACAAGAAATATGAAAAATGACATATTAGCTAGTTTTGTTTAATAAAATTTTGTTTTTTCAACTACAAGAGGCCAGTGAGAAATACTTTAATGACGCGGTTATTTCACAACTCAGGTATACATTCCTCTTATAAGTATTTAAAAACCACCTTTAGGAATAAAAGTATAATTTGTTTTTATTTTTAAGGAACACGGAGGGATGTATTGGGTTGCCAAGTTTTTTAGTATGCATGAGACAACATTAAGCAACCAGGAACAAAGTCATGACAAAGTAGGCTTCGTCTATTAACATGTTAACAGTGACGTTTTCTTTATATTAAATGTATAATTTTTATGTAAAGCAAAACTTTGTATAAATAAAAATTTCTGTTAAGAAATAAATATTTCTTAGTAAATTACTTTAGAAAATGATATGACAAGCTGTTCGTCTATAATTTTAAAATCTATAATATCCTATTACTTTTATTGAAAGTGTGTTGTAAAATGATTTAAATTAGAATTGTAATATTAGGAAATTCCATTTATTAAACTTTTGAATAATTTACATAAGCCCATTTTGATAATGGTTACTTCAAAAATTTCTTTCATAAAAAGAAAATAAAAAACTGCATAATTACTAACCTAGTAATTAAATACATTCTTTCAATTCATCCGATTCATTACTTACATTCATGCCATTCTTTCATATTATATTGTAGTCCTATAAGTTTAAGAAATTCTTGTTATAAAATATTATCTTGAAAACTTTATATTTTACACTATCTATTTTTTACAATTTTATACTAAAGTAAGTAATCATTTTATTAAAACTTTTAACCTTGTTGTATAAGTATTCAATACATAATCTTAACTTAAAAAAAAAGAAACTAGCAATATTATGCAAACATACTATGTACTTTTGAAACTTATTTGTAATGGGATTTACTTGAATTTTGTATTTCATATTCAAAAGCAAATGATACCATAATAAGTTGCGAATGAAAATATTTATAAAATGCTATGCTATTTTATCCATATGCAATTAGTGCTGTAGTAGTCATAGAGAAATCGCGAATATTAAAAGCTATGCCAAGTGGTGAATTTTCTGTGTTTTTAATTTTAAACACCTTCGAATATTTTTATACGCTGAATATGCAAAAAGATATATATATATATATATATATATATATATATATATATATATATATATATATATATATAGATAGATGTGTGTGTATGTATTACATGTGAGAGACATAAAATAGAAGTTTTTTTTATTAACAGTTTTTGTTTCAAAAAGTTATAAAAAGATGTGGCATGTTGTAAAAAAAAATATGCCAGATTTAAATCACTATAAAATTTTAAAACCCTGCTCATAGATAACATAAAGCGATATTTTCACAAAAAGAACCTCGTATTTTAAATATTTAATAAAAAAATCTGAAGTTTTATTGGACAGAATGTTCATTGGATTACTTTCTTTCAGTAAAAGAGGAAAATACTATCTTACATTTATAATAAACCTAGCAGCTAAATAAATAAAATCCATGTAATGTTTTCTGATATCAATCGTTCCCTTTCGTACTACTGAAAAAATCCTGTGTAGAAACTCATTAAACCTTAATAGGCGAATACATTTCCAAAAAAACAAGAATTAGTTGAAACATCGCTGCAATCACTGTTACGGAGGATGCAACCCGAAGGCGTTTTATAACTTCTCGACAATACGTTCAGACAGAATATAATATGGTTATTAACATGTAACACAATCGGATGGGTATATCTCAATAATTTTACGTTTTTATTAAGTTAAAGAAGCATAATCGTGAGATTATCTGTTATCTCATGATTATGATTATGTTATCATTAACATTAACTTATTGTGATATTTAGCTTTCCATATAGATATGTATATAGTAATTAGCTTAATTTAAATTATTTAGTATAGACAGTTACCGAAAGCAGCAGAATTGCTCAAAATAAAAATATTTTCAATAATCAAATTTGTCGAAAGGACGTCTTAGTAATGATATAGGTAATGAAATCAAATATTTAATTGTTCAATGTGTCTGATGAATACTCAATTATAACAAATATATCTTTATATTTAATTAATGAAAGGTCAATTAATCGAAAAGTCTTGTTCTTATAGAATAAGATATAATGAAATAACTTTTTTGGTATTAAATCTATTACGGTTCTTATTAAGCATGAAAAAAAAGATAATCAGAAATAAAAGAAATATTTGCAGACAGCTGCATCGATTTAAATGTTTCAGACATGCGCAGTTACAATTTGGATATCAGGATGTATTGCATATAAGATTCAATCTAGTACACTTTGTTATGCATCTAGTTTAACATGTACATATGTAGTAGGAAAATCGATCTCTGTAAGATGATATTCAGGACATGCGCAGCTGCTTTATCAGTATCCTTCCACAAACTACGCAATCTGCAGTGTACCCTGTTAAGTCGAGATGAAAAAAAATTATGGTGAGTAATGAATTTTATTGATAATGTATGATAAATGTGTTATACTGCGTTTAACAAATTTGATAATCTTACCATAATCTTATGTTATCATTAACACCATTTGGTTTTCAGGATGATTTTCGGCATTAGCACTACAAAAAAATATTGCAGACAAATATCACAAATGAAATGCGAAAAGAACAGTGAAAGATTTGGTATTGCACCCACATAAAAATATACTGAATTACCAACATTGAACCTAATAGTCACAATTTATAATCATACGTGAGTAGTGTGCCGTTTACACCTTGAAGTGACAATTTATATATACGAGTGGAAACATATTTACAGACAGCTACATAGCTGTCAAAAAACTACGAACCTTGACGTTAAATTCGTTAATATATGAAACACTTTTGTGTTATTTTGTATTTGCTGAATAGATGTAAGATATAACTTATTTTATATTGTGCCCTTTATGATTGTTGATAATTTAACTTAACAAAATTTAGTCTGAAGTAAATGATAAATTATCATTTTATATTCTTTTGTCACTTTGGCTTTTATTGAAATGGCACTAATTGTGATTTTATTTCTTGTTCTTCAGTATTGTTTCGTTGGCTTGTACAGATTCATCTATACTGATTCTTACTACACACCTGAGGAAGAACAGATTGTAAACCGAACTTTTACTTACATGTACCAAAAAGTTATGGTTACAGGGCCTGGTGAGGGCTACTTAATGTAAAAATGATTGAATACATAATTTTCCTTCTCCTTTTTATATTTATTTTTTTCGATGTTTACTTTGACTTAAGAATCCAATTAAGCTGCAGGTTTAATGATCTTTACATATGTCTTTTGGAAATTGAAATATGCATATAATCATGTAAACGATCCTTAAAATAATTACTACTTAAAATAATTACTACTAAAAACACATTTTAAATTATAATCTAATTGTACTACAATACTAGATATACATACATATTGATGTTCTTGTCTGTTTTTGTCATATCTGATACTTCCATTTAAATAGAAATTTGTAGATGATTATTAGAACATAAATGTTTACAATATAATATGAGTAATTAAAAGTGGAACCGTCACGTGGAATGACCGTCAAATGGTATGCAGATTGTGTCAAACTGAAAATGATTGTTATTATTATTATTATTAATTTGTTTACAATATGGCCTTCATCCGTGCCATTATTTAGCGTTATTTTAAGATATACATATATTGGCTTCGATTATGTTTTGTTATTTTTATATAAGAAGTTTTTATGCGGAAATTTCTTTTAAAAAACATAAATGGTGTAGTAAATCATTATTATGACTAACTATTTTCTAACTATTAGTATAGTAAAATATTAAAACTGATGATCTTTGTACACCTGCCGTTAAAAGCGCTTTTTGATAAATTTTACATATTTAATATTCTTTAAATACAAGTTTTATTTCCTAAGTATTTTTTAATATACAATTATATATTAAAGTGTATAAAATATATATCAACTATATAATATTATACTTTAGATTTATTATTACTTAATTATAATATAAATTCGTTATTTTTAGAGAAAGTGAAACAAAGTTTCACTGAGACAATGGACTGACTTGAAAGTCTGATTGAATTTCATTTTATAAAAATATGTATATACGGATCTCAGTTTAGCGTACTTTATTAATATTTTGCAATTGATTAATAACATATCTTTTGTTATATAATACAATCAGTCTTTTAAGACACGCTTGCCAAGCAACATCAACCAAACTGCTTACTAATTTCCTCCCCGGTACTTTAATATTAAATATAAATATGTAGATAAATGCATGTTCAATGGATGTTCCTAGGATAATTTTTCTGTATGATGTAAAAAAAAAATTGAATATTTCCCCAAATTCTTATCACAATTATGTTGTTTTATTAGATAATTTGAAATATGCTGTATGTAATAAATTACAACTTTTTACTGTTTTGCTAGCATAATTATAAACACATTTGTCACATTGTATATTCAGAAACGTATTATCCTATACAGTAACCATCACTTAAAAATAAACACTGTGTCACACATCTGACTTGTTTTCTTATTATTATTTTTTTATAATGTATGTAACTGTCAATTATATTTTCATTAAATTTAGATTTTATTTTATAATTTTTCATACTAATATACTAACACTTACTCCTAATTTAACCCACCTTTTTTTTTTGGCTTCGACTTGACTATAGTTGTTAGCCCTAATGGCTTTGACAGCGTCACTGGGCGGGCTGGGTGGCGAAATGGGACTTACCCGTTATATTCGGGCGTAAAAGGCCTAAAGGGGTACGCCGTCCCAGGGGTGCCTCTAAGAGGCCGGACCTCGGCTTAGCATGTCGTTGGAAGGGAGGCTGGAATCGGGTGATAGAACTGTATGACGCCCCCCTACGGCAGAACGCTGGAGCCACGTGTAAGAACTGTGACTTCGTCTTCGCCGGCGAAGGCGATGTATGTTAGTGTGTTAATTTTAAGTAGTATTCGTGTCTGTTTTGTCGAATGTTATTCTGTCATCAGGGTCTAAGAGGACGCTTTAAAACGCCTCTTGCCTATCAGGGAGTCAGGGGAAGGGGAATAGTTGCACGCTTTGATTATATTACAAGAAAGAAGAAGAAGAGGTATATATCATCGCAGTCTCGAAAAATGTCTTTGAGATTGTATTGAAGTGTGTTGCTATTGTAGGAAGTTGGAGGTTCCTATAAAGATCGGGGTTCCTGATGTACAAGGGTGTGCCAGAGGTTGAGCACATGAGTTCATTTTGCAGTACTTGCAGTTTGTTAAGTGACGAGTTACGAGCGTGGGCGAAGCACGTGCTGGCGTACATCATGACATGAAGTATGCAGGTCTTGTAAAGTGTAACCTTATTTCTAAGTAGCATTTTACTTTTGCTGCAGATCCGGGGATATATGTGACCTAAGAAGTAGGCGGCCCTATTCCTAAGTATCTAAATATGAGGGTTGAATGAGAAATAACTTCAGGGTGACCAATAAATATTTGGCTTGTTTCTGCCAAGGAATGGGGCTGTCGTACAATGAATTTTTTTGGGACGGGATGCCTACTCGGCTGCTTCTTCTAAAGATAACTGCAGATCTTGTATTGGGCAATTGATCTTTATTCTTCTATCTATGAAATACAAAAATTTTAATATTTCATTGTTAATACCCACCCCCATAATCATTATTAGGGATAAGTTATTATAAAATTCACTAATATATAATAATTTCTACATCACATATAAGTACTAAGTCAATGAACACTTGTTAACATTATTATTTTCACAATATTTGTCACTAAGTATAAATAACTAATTTATATATTATAATTCACAAAAATCGACAAATTATCTGGTTTTTTATTTGACTTTACGATATATTAAAGTAATTAAAATATTTGTATCAACCATGTTTAAAAATATTGTTAGAAATGTTTTCAAATTATTTACTACAAATGTTTTATAGATTTTGAATATATTAATAAAACTCTTTTGTTCAAATGAATATTTTATAATTTTTATATGTCAATCGGAAAAATGAAATTGACGAGTTGTTCTGTCAGTTTATGGCGTCACATGTTATTTTCAGAGCTAACCTTGTTTAAATTTTTATAAAAAAATATCTTATTTATTACTCTTACAGAATAATAATTTTAAGGACATTGATGTTTGGCCCATTTTCTACAGAGTTACTTATAATATTGTTAGTTGGCAGTATAAGTATAATTGGGTGTTATGAAACCGGCTTCAATTCCGACGATGTTTTTAAAATTTTAAGGAAACAAAGATTAAAAAGAAATTTACCATTTTTACGTATTTACCAAAAAACTTATAATAATCATAGTACAAAAACAACTTTAAAATTACAAACAGTTGATGATATTGACAACAAAAGTAAGAATAATCGTTATACTATCTGTAGATAAAATGTGAATAAGTTCAAAAAAATAGATATTACTTTTTTCCAAAAAACAAATATTAGTATTCAAAAATACAACTTTTTTGAACGCTAGTCTCGTGTTAAAATACATTTCTAATGCTTTAACTAATCTAAGATATATCTTAATTAACATGTTTACAATGACTGAACATATTAAAATCACGATATGGGACACAGAAATTTTGAAAATATTTTCATATTTCAACCAATAATTCTTGTTGACTAATATAAGTGCACAGATTTATCTCATTATTTGTTTCTCATTACAAATGCACTCTAAGTTAAACATTGTAAATACACAAAAAAAATACATTTTCAGAAGCCTCTGAAGAAAGTTTGAAACTACGTAAAGTGTGGAGTCGATGGGGTAAATGGAGTGAATGTTCTGTGACATGCGGGGAAGGCACTATATCCCGCAAACGTGTCTGCGTATTGGGGCGTTGCGCGCCTGGCGAAATGGAAGAGCAGCGTCATCCGTGCAACCGTGCACCTTGTTTACATATTGATGATCAACAAGATATGACGTGAACAATATTACATCAATTTATATGTTTCTCTTATTTAAAATACATTTGATGATAAATTTTTTGACGTAAAATTACAATTAAGGATATTTCTCAAAGAAATGTGTCTTCTTTTTATGAATTTTCTGAGAGCGAATGTGTAAAAGGCAATAGTGTCTGATAAAGCCTAGGACACCATAACATATGAAATGCACCGTGATCTTTCAAGATTGCTGTATGCATTTGTAAGTTACTTACTATTTAGAGTATATAAATTATCAGAGAGCTGACTTTCCTTAAAAGGTATTGCTTCCTTCAATTTTTTTGCAGCCGTCGAGTATCGTTGGAATAGAAATGTGGAGGGTCAACTTTGGCCAAGGTTATCCTTGATATAAACTTTACCTATTCAGTGGCAAAGAGATATTGACGGTCAGATCCTTAGAGAAACTATTCATGAGGTTTTTTGACAAATTGGTGAAAATTCTGAACTTATTCACCTTTTGTCTACTAATAAAATTTACCAACGGTTTGAGTGTCCTGTTATCACTTGCCAAAAGAAAGGGAAAACACTTTTCAACTTAGTCAAAGATTACAACATGGTACATAGAGTTGTTTCTTCTAAATTACATGCTGTGGGGCTGTGGAGAATAGCAGATGATAGCTGCTATTCCTTGACAGGTGAGTTGTTAAGTATAATTCTTAGGGCCATCTTTGAATATATGTACTTATGAAATGTGTAGATTTTGTGACCAAACTTTACCCCTATGAATATGCAAAATTGTTAAAAAAAACAACAATACTAGACCTTCCTCTAGCTTTTGTTAAAGATGGCTTCTCCTGTTAAAACTGCTATCGATTACTAGTCTGTAATATATGTCACTTGTTGGGTAATCTTTAATAATAATTTGGGTAGAGTGTGTCTTGTTTTTAACCATTTTATAAACAAACTCAAAAATAACTAGTTTTTGTGGGTTACAAACAAATTGAATGATTGATCAAAAAGAAACAACGATATTAAGGCACATTAATTTTTTTTAGACAATAACCAGTGCTAGTGATCGCTGAGTTATTGATATTAAATTAAGTATATATTAATTTTGAGTCTGAAATGATGATGATAAAAATGATCAAATTACAGGGTATAATTTTATGCTTATCGTTTATCCTGTATATAAACCTGTACTACTCTTTCTATTCTAATAGCCACCCGCTTACTTTTAATATTAAGTTTTATATGTACATATGTATATATTTAACTTAATATTAAAAGCCAATTACATTATGAAAATAATTTTTAATAGTTTTCGACTGACGACTGACGATATTTTGTCTTTTATATGTGTGTATTTAAATTCGACTAAAGCAAGACAATGTCCTTTTTTAAAATTAAATATCTCTCGAAAGCATTGTTAAGAAACAGTAGTTTTCAACAGGTTTTTCCCCTAAAGTTTGACTTGATTAAGAATTCCCATTATTTTTGTAAAAAGAAATACAAAGATATTCTTTCATGTATCAAAATAGGAAATAATGTTAGAACTACTTATAGGAAACGAATTTTTCAATTAATTAAAATATTTTATAGACTGACTTGCGTGAAAACAATCAATAGTGATTGTAGAACCCTGTTCTCATTCTACGTATTGACTCCAATGAAAAGCAACATTTCAATTTCCATGAATTTACTATTGACTCTTGTCTAAATAAACATATAATTTCTAAGAATGAGTTTTTTGCAGTTATAAAAAGAACATCAGTTCCACTTTTTACTTATTTAGCTTCTTATTGTGGTGACCGCACAACTCGCATAAAAATTCTTTAAAAATGGACTGTTATTGTGTCATTTTTATTTTTATTACTTTACATTTTCCAGTGCATTTACAAAGTATGTCATTTGCTTTTCAAACAAGTTTTACATTATTTGTTTAACATTGTTATTTTTATTTTAGGCACAAAATCCACCAAAGATTCTAATCTTCATATAACTCCGACAAAAATCTCTTCCATTGAATATGCATCCACCCCCGATACACGAAACGTAAACCCAGATCTAAAACCTTTATGGGTATATCGTCCAGGTTCATCTGTAAGTATAATATTATATACGAATTAAATTTCAATAAAAAATTGGATTAGTCTATCAGTAACCAACCTTTTGTAAAATAAATTTACAATACTTAATTACAAATTGCAAAAATTTTTAGGCCCTCAGTAGCATACTTTATATAGTTTGTTTTGAAATATAAATGAAAAAAAATTATTGAAACACAAAAGTATAAGAACTTCCTGGGCAATTGTTCTATACTTAAAAAGTTACTACCTTTATTTGTCATCTACATGTAAACTTGTCAATTCCTTTAGCAATTAAACCCAGATGATACGACATCACAGCACGTCTTTTTTAAGCAACCATATTTATTGACAAGACTCGCAAAACCTCTCACCTTTGGATTTGATCCGTCCTTTAACAAGGTACTATTTATTAGTTAATAAAAATTTAATCTTTAATAATATTTATTAGTTTAATAAAATGTAATGTAATCCACGGTGAAGGATATTTAATTCTTAAATTCTAAACATAACTTAGCATTTTAATTTAACATTTCTTGTATATTTAGTAATTATTCTGTCTTTTTTACAGGGGTACTTTGAACCATTTGAAAGGAGACGAAAACCGGTTACATTGGTTGCTTTCAGAAAAAATGGTCAAATACCGCGCAAAACTTTAGGGGTCATTAATACCAGTTTTTTTAATTTTATACAATTTTTACTAAAATAATTATCGCCATAATTGATTATTATTTGGTAACAAATAACGTGAACATATATTTTATTTAATTAATATATGCTAAGCAAAAATCGCAACGACGAAAGTTTCGATACAAAATATCTTGCAGTGGAAAAAGTATTTATATAATAGTTATATCATAGCAACAAAGTATTTGGATACAATGTTCTTGTCAGCAATAATTTTGAACAATGTTACTAATCAATAACTTTTAAAGTCCATAACGTCTTTAACAAATGATGCTTTAACAGATCTTTGTTTTTGAAAGTAAATATAGCTGAATATAACATTAACTTATATAGATAGATCCTCTACAAATATATATCTAATATATTACATGAAATTTGTATAACACAATCTCAAGACTTAAGAACCATTACTATTTTACCATAAAAACCAATAGAATAGAATAACGAACAATATTCTACATATGTCTTAATGATCAAAAACTCAACTCAAAAACTTAATAATTAATTATGTAATTATATTTTTTTTTACATCAATTTCTGACATAAAAAGTAATAATGAATGAAATAAATAATTTGAACCTTACAAAAAAGCTAATGTGAAAAAATTAAAGCATCCTGTTCGTCCAAGACTTTTTTGAATCATTATCAATCATCATCACTATAATTAATTATTCCGATTCAATGAATTCACATTGCAAATATTTTCTACAGGAGTAAATAACTATGGCATATTTTATTTTTATAAAAATAGTATGTCAATAGAAAACAATTATGTTTCCTGTTTACCTAAAGCATATGACCATACTCGCAGTAAACTTTTTGAAACTTTTACAGGTAGAGCAATTAGATCCCTCGTCGAATGAAGTAGCGGAGATGCAGTCGTCTTTTAATGAGATCAGTAGTTTTTGGCACGATATACCAGGTCTTTATAATATATAAATAATTTAGATATTTATGTGTGTCTTAATAAATGGTAGTATTTTTAATTTGTTTCATTCTTATGTTTTAATTATTCATTGCGTGTATGTGTACATGCGTTGTTTTTCCTGTGTATGAACGTGTGCGTTTGTGTATGTGTGTGTGCGTTACACACACTAATATTGATTAGAGAAATGTAAAAGTAGCAAATATCAATATACGTATATTGATATTTGCTCTCTTACCTCACACTTCATTCACAAATTTTGTATGTCCAAAATCTTTATACATGTAAATATGTTTTGTTTCTTTGCAATTCAGAAAAGGAGATAGTTCTGTAGTTTTTAAAGTACTAGTGAAAAAAAGTATAAGAAGTGACTCCACCAACCAGAATGCTTCTATCAACATGTGCAGCAACTTTCTGCGTTTTCAATTTAAGCCTTTGATTTTAATTGATATTTAAGGGTAGAAATAACATTTCTTTTTACATATATAGAGTATAGCGATATTCCAATAAAGATATGTATTTTTTTCGGGAAATTCTATTAAGTGTAAGGACATATGGATGCATACTCTATATATCTTAATATGCTTTTTTATTTATAGTACCAGTACAAATAACTTTGTAGCATGTTGAGATTTACTCCTCATACTAAACTGACTAAATAGACTGTACTTTATTGTTTTTATAACACGGAATTTTTTTTTTAATGAAACTAATGTTTTTCGGATTACACTACGCGACTTTATTTTTGTTTAAAACTACATAATCCCGACGTTTCGACAGACATTCACATCTCGTCTGCCCGTGATCACGGTTGCTGAAAAGTAGCCGAAACGTCGGGATTATGTAGTTTTAAACAAAAATAAAGTCGCGTAGTATAATCGGAAAAACATTAGTTTCATTTAAATGAATAAAACTCGCGAAAATCTCAGATCTCATTACTGAGAAATTTTATTGATTAAACATTATATATTTTTAAGAAGAGTGTATGTATTTTCTTCATAATTATCCTTCACTTAATAGTATAATAATATTTTGTATATACAAATATATATTTTATATTTTCCTTTTTTAAATTTTAATATGAGTATTTTAAGTTATTTGTTAATTTTAAAGAATAGTTTTGTATCTAGACATAAAATACATGTTGGGTTTGTACAGTTTAATAAAAATTTTACATTTATTTGTCTACATTCTATTGTCTATAAATGTATCTATTCTTAAAATATATTTTAAAAGAATATGAATTAATAAGAATTCAACCCATAGAAATACAATTATATTAGAACATTATTATACCTCCTCTTACTGTCTACAATGGCTTTATAACAATAATTATGTTCTACCTTTTTGAAAACATTATAGAACTGTCAGTTGTAAGTCCGTCAAAAGTATTTTGAACGTTTTTAACTAACAACCATTCTCTTCGTGTTATTTTAAACCAGGTCTTGAACAGCTCTTCAATGTGCTCAAGAAACAGGTTAGGACTTTTGAAAATTATGGTTAGTGAAATAATTTTTAGTAATTTCTTGTAATAGTTTCCATGAAATGCATTTTGAATATTGAGTGTTAAAACGTTGCGATATTTCAAATTATGGTTTTTTTTTACAAGTCTATATCGGTTCAATAATAAATATTTATTTTTAATTTTTTAATGTTTACTGTAATCAAAAATACTCTGTTATAGCCTAGTCAATTAATAGACTCCAGCAAGGTTAGATAAAAAGTAGCAATGACGAATATATTATGCTGGTTTTTAATGTAAAAGAAATGCTGGTATCTCAGTATTACATGTTTCATATTGTTAGATATATCTCATTGCCAAAAGGCAGAAAGGCCATTCCAGTTTAATGTCTAATAGTCTAAATAATCATAAAAATAATATGGTGCATAAACAATAATTTTCCATGAATAGAAGCTAGAAGACTATATGGGTTTTTAATAATTCATATTCCTTCAAGGAAATGTTTAATGAGTCGGAGTATACGTGACTATGTGAGTATTAAAACTGTATCAAATAAAGATATAGATAATTGCAAGTCTTATGTACACGCCAACTGTTATTAACAAAATTATGATATGACATCATATGAATATGATATGAAATTTTGTCATATTAAATTTTTATTAGGATAAATCATGAATAAACAATAAATTTATTTTGTAACCGTCCATGTAAAATGTTCATAGAGAACGAGAATAATTATCAAAATTATGAACTTTAGAACAAAATAAAAATGGATTAAATTTAAACAATATTTAATAAATTAATAAAAATGTTTAACAAAAAGTCCACTGTGAGGGCACCGAGCACTCAAATTAATACTTATGAGTTCGCAATATAAGATTTAGAACGTCACCTACCTAAATATAATTTGAAAGGGGACTATTAATTAAACTGTTACCATTTTACTAAGTCATATCAGCTTATGTGTAATTTATACTTTGTCGTAAGTAGTTAGTTTCTTTGTTCGGTAATAAAGATGTCAGATGTATGTTTTATTGGCCTACTTTGTCTTAAAATATTTTATGGTTTCGAATTTTATGTCAAATAAACAGGAAATCGAACGTAGGAAATTCGAGAAAAAACGCGTAATCTAGAAATGTTAAAAGTGCTAGAAGTCTTTTGAAGGTAGTAGAACCTAGCTGTGGTCAAGTTACTGCAGCTCGAACATAAGCTAGCTCGGCCGGGAAAGTACCACCCTCCCGCAGAAAACCGGCGTTAAGTAATGGCTGCGTTACGTCTGATGAGTGAGAGATCCGGTTGCCTTTCACTTTTTCCATCCTTTCCCACTTTTTCGTCCCCCTCTTCCCTAATCAAGGGTGGCGACACATCCACTGCTAAAAAGAAGTGTATCCATGTGCCTCCATCAGGTAGGCCGTCTGTTCTGGCGCGCCATTTAGCATAAAAAAAGTCGAAAAAAGCTTTTGCTTGCATCTTTTAGATATTAGTTACTTAAAACCCCTGCTATTACTTTAGTTTTATTTTGTTCTTCTATGTAATTAAATTCGAAGTCTCAAACGCTAATTTATATTATTTTATAAGACTTATAACTTCCGTTTTTACAGTCCTTTCGTACTCAAAGTTCGTTTTAAATGTTATGTTTATGAATACATATATATAATATATTTTATACATAATATGTTTATGAAATGTACTTCATTTTTGAGATAGAATGTCATGGCTTACCACTTAACTAAGATATTAAAAGTAATGTTTCATAATGACAAACCATCTTTGTAAATTTATAGATCGGCATTATTTTGTATTAATTGCGTTTGCATATTATTTATGATATTAATTTTGGATTTTGCTTTTATATATTCATATTTTGACGTTTTGATTAATAAGAACTATGAAAACACTTTCCCTTCAGCAAAGTTGTCTTTAAACATTAAAATAATACAAATATTATAGCGTTAATAGAAAGCCTAACTAACCCCTTTTATATAACTTAAAGTAACTAAGAATTTTCCTAGAATTATAAGATAATTTATTCTATAGCACAGTTATTAATTTCTTATTAATAACTGTGCTATAAATTATTTTAAACAGTAGAGAACAACAATTTTGGAACAAAGTTATTTTATACACATAACATTCTTGTGAGCAGTGCTTCTACGAGTATACAAGCGTAATACTGTGGAGCATCCCTCATTACAATTGTTATTCATTGAATTGATAATCTGTTTATTAAATTATATCATTTATGATCTGAAACTATAAAATTCTGTGTTTCAATATTCCGACCACATTTTGTGCGACATTGACAAACTATGTCAGTGTCGTATGACGTAGTACTATATTTTACTAACTCTAAAATATCAACTGTTATCTCTATTTTACGGGAAACGTCTAATTGCTAATGTAATGTCGTGCTATACGAATGCATTGTGGTGATTAGTCCCCAAGAGCAAGGACTGAGGCTTTCTCACCGACCGGTATGGCGGTCACCACCTTTGTCAGTCTGCACCGACCTCGTAAAATTATTGATGTGCAAAGCTATTATCTACTTCATAAGTTACCTGCATGTAACTCAAAAATTTTTTTTTTTGACCGTGTGTAATATGTAGGTAGTAATATAGTATTCTTTAGACATATTGACAAAAAATGTACAGTTTAACACTAGCATTTGATACCATAGTCCATAGAAACAAGCTTGTGAAGGTAATTTTATAAAAAAATTTTTACTTTTAATGACGACTCTGAAATTGAGGCTCTTGCATTTTTTTTATGCTATAGGGTTTATTACTTAGAGTGAGAACATTGACAAATTAATAATTAAGGACAAGAAATCTGTTAGGGATTAAACCAATTTTGTTAGCATCGGCCTGTCATAGAAAATTTGCTTTTATTTTCTGTTACCGCTATGATCTCACACCCTTTTCACATTTCATCCAAACCTATCATACCTTTAGAAATAAAAATATTTCCTAAAGTAGAAAGGCATCAGACTGCCTTGGACAATGGTAATCATTTTTCATCAATGCGTTCGTCTCCTCAAATGTCGTCGTTTGACATAAAAACCAAGAGCCCTCTGGGTTTGAAAAGGCATAAGCTATCTATATCGATTTTTAAATGGCATGATCACTAACTAAGACAATGAGTATCGAGGTCATCATTAGAAGATTCATCTTTAACATCTTAATGGAGGCATGAGGCAAATTTTATACTATAAGCATTCTGCTTTCTAAACTTTAAGGCTCAATTCATGTTGAATTACAATTTAATGTGGTCATATTCCAAA
This sequence comes from Danaus melanippus, assembly GCA_010014825.2. Taxonomy (NCBI): domain Eukaryota; kingdom Metazoa; phylum Arthropoda; class Insecta; order Lepidoptera; family Nymphalidae; genus Danaus; species Danaus melanippus. Next base: position 8,073,854 of record JAAAKD020000207.1, on the reverse strand, counting down.
ACTACTGATAGCCCTAAAAGTCCACTTTTAATATTACCAGAAACTATTTTCAAATTTAAAATTTTACAGTTATTGTTATTGTTTTTCAAGTAACTAAGTAAACCAGACAAATAATGTCTTGGTATTTCGAGAGAAGATATAATTTCCATGAGGGATGGCATATATAAAGGGATATAAATAGTTTTTTATGCCAATCATGAATTTTTAGATAATAAAGTTCTTGATTTTCACTAATAGAACTGTAATTAACACAGAAACTATAAGAAACGTCATTGTAAAGTTTTGCGTCTTTGTAAGCTGTTGTTGTTTTGTTTGATGTTGTACGATCTCTCAAACTACTGACAGTTATAAGAAGATATGCTATCAAAGAGTACCTCACATTTTTTTTTTATATATTCTCCTGACAACCACAAACACAACAAAAAAATATTCTCAATAGTCTCTTTTGATATGAGACGCTGTTTTGATGAGATTATCACGGTTTCATGACAATAATAAATTATTTATTTTAGAACTTTTAATTACTATAATAGGTATTGCTGTTAATTAGTGTCAATAAATATTCCACCGACAACTTTATACACAATATGTTATATTTGTATAAAAACGTTCTGTACAATCGGATTAATAAGGTAATTAGGAAAGAAACCCTAAGGTTTCTGATATTAATTATTGTTCAGGGTCGGGATTTGGTTAAAAATTAGTTTTTTTATAAAGGAAAACAAACTAGGTAAGATAAATGTATTATTGTATTATTTGTAACTTTTCAATATTTAATATAAATTGCTAATACGTGTATAATATTCTAAACTCTATATTCTTCAGATTTACCGTAGAACATAGAAACATAGGCTCTAAATTAATGTATTTCATTATAAATATTTATAAATGTGGGAAAAATCAAGAGTAGATTTTAGTAGTAGATTTGATATAGACCAGAACCACATTACAATAAAAAAAACTAAAATTATTTTTTATTAGTGGTAAATTGTCTAATAACTATATATAATATGTATACATTACATTATAAATTCTTATAATAAATATCACTTTTCCAATGTCGTTTGTAAGCAGAATTAAACCCACTACTAGTAAAAGTTTGCCTATATAAAATAAACGTGTGTTTTGTTCCATTGATATTAATTTGGACCACCTGCGCACACACGCGTCCTTGAAAATAATTTATTAACTATTATATATTGTTTAATGGTAATATGAATTGCTCATATTTTTGTTCGATGTTTTGCAGTATGGCTCTATATTCGCATCGTATTAGTCGCGCTTTCGTTGCTTCTGTATGAAAGCAGGAGTAAAATAAAAAATATATATAATCTATAGGATTTTAAAATAGTGGGTGGTCATAAAGATATGATATATAATGTTGTGTTTGCCGGGAGTTGTTACGGGGACCTCTGCACCAAAATTGTTTACTCTTACATATAAAAAGGTCAGTAAATAAATTTAAAAACTCTTAGCAAACTCCATAGTAATTAAGGAAACAATGGTACATGCACAGCGGTATATTTACAGTTTATATAAATAATTTTGGTGATTTCAAATTATAAGACGTAATAATAGCTAGTAATTCCTTTATACGTTTTACTGAATTTGACATTTTTACTCAGCGTCAACGTAACATTATAATCGAATTATAATATGTATTCGATAAGCATGGTTTGACAAAAAATAAAACGTATACTATAAAAATGATTTATAATATATATTTTGTTAAAAAAAATGTTGTAAAAAGTGGAACGAAAAATTAATATTTTCTCGGAAATAGTTCTAAGAAATGAATGACTCAAATTAAAAGTCCAATGATAAAATTTCCTTTTATTGAAATGTTTTTAAATGTAAATAATTAAATGAAAATTTATATTCAATAATTTATTTCACATTTTTTTTTTCATACAAAATTAAAATCTTTTAATTATAGAAACAAAGATTAATAACAAAGTATTCATAATTTCATGTCCATTCATGTTATAACAATAATATTTCTGTCATGATTATGAAATTGTTGTTATAGTTGGTTGTAAGTTGTTGCTATAGTTGGCTGTACTTGGAATTTGATGTTTACAAAGTGACCGGGAAACTAAATTATAACAAGAGCATTTTCTGCAGGGCGTTATTTTCTGCTTTTCTTTTATTTCTTCGAAATTTGTTATTCATTGACACGAGCTGAGTTTAAATCTTTAACATCTAAAACATTATGTTGCTTCTGGAATATCAGTTCCTGACACGATAACTTAGTAAAACATCTTTAAAGTTATGTTCGTGATATTACAAAAATAATTTTACTTTTTTAATTGTATTCTAATAAAATATGTATTTAACTCAATGCTTATAAATGCTCAGTTTGTGTCAAAGATCCTCAATTTATAAGGATAATATTATTAAAAAAACAAACTCATCAGAAAATATTACATATTTAAAAATATGACAATTATCCTCATTCGAAATTTTAGGATATTTGACAAAAGGAAGTTAAAACGTCTGCAACCGAGTTGTTTCTTCTTTTGATAGAATTATACCTCCTCTTTTCTATGAATGGTATAGTGCCTAAAGCTTGGAAGTTTGAACCTTGTCAGTTGACTAGACAATAATTTGTCTGACTTTAATTATCTCCATATTTTGTAAAGTATGTAATGTAAAAATATTGAACGGACACCTCATACCATATCTGGAAGACAATTACTTTCTCAATGACTTACAATATGGATATCATCTTATGCTCGTTATACATAGAAAAAAGCTCTAGTTGCAAGCAACTCTTTTCCACTTAAGGTCTTGAAAAGTTTCAGCAGGGTCTAGCACGACAACTTACATAGAAAGCTTTCTTGCTATAGCTCAACTCTTAGTCTAATTGATGATATGCGACTGACTGATCTCAGAGACATTCCTCTAAGAGTAATTATAAATCATTCTCATTTAGCATTAATTTGTGAAGAATGATACTGTATCATTAAAAAAAGAAATGCTTCTACTAACCGATAAATATTTTCAGTTTTTTATCTTTGATCTGAAAGTACCTCTTTATAGTTAAATACATTTTTATAATAATATGTGTTAGTGTGCAGTGTCATTGACAGATGCATATAATTAAATCTGATGCCAGCAAAGAATTAAAATTAAATACTTCTATGTAGCAGAACATTTTTTTGGACATAAAATTGACTGTTAAAAAATTACGATGGCTTTCCCCGTTTTACTTATATTTTGTTGGAATTAGTTAACTCTTAATAAATGTTAGATATGAGTACTACAGTCTTGCGTTCAAAATTAAAATATTGATTACTGATCAGCTGTTTATACGGTTATTATTATTTGTAAAAGTTAAGAATTTTCCCAGAAAATAATTTTATAGATTCGTAGATGAAAAAAAAATTAAAAACGATGAATCTTCAAAGTAAAATTATAATGAAATTGATAAAATAAAACCAATTTATCAAGTGTAACAATTTGTCTAAATATTCGTGTGTTGTACATACACAGAAATATATGTTTACATACGTATACAAACATTCTTTAACAAAATTGACATGCTAATAAATAGAAATGTCTATGAGTTTTCGAAAAGTGTAATTGTTTCAAACTTTACAGAATTATTTGTTCATGTATCGCGTACAAAACACCAGAAATATTTTTACATTAAAAAAATGTAAAAATAATAACAATACTAATTATAATACCTTATGTTATTTCTTGATAATGTCCTCGAATATTGAATGATTATATACAATAGGATAATAATTCATATTGCTCAGTAAATTTAATTCCTGAGTAAATTAAATTATTAGCATTGACAACTTGCTCGTCTTTAATAAAATTTCAGCTCCTCATTGTAGCCTCTCAACAACTCAATATATCACATAACGTATGTATAATAAAAAAGTATTTTTTTTAGCATATCTCAATTTTCTTTTAGTAAGTTTCAAATCAAGTAGTATGAAAAAACATATTTTTTATATACAATTTATGTATGGCATTCATTAACCTACAAGTTAAGTTTTGAACAATATTAACTACTTACTAATTTCAAATTAACCTACTTGTCGGCGTGACTGCAACTCCCGTTCATCGCTTGGACAATACATCTCTTTACTTTAATCACCAGAATGCACTTAAACTATAATATATATTGTTGTTAAGAGTAAATCGTTAAGGACAAAAATATTTTAAATTTCTTTGGTAAATATTTGTTAAACAATAATCCAGAGTAATGAGCTCTTTGGGTTTCACAATAATAGTCAAAACAGCAAAAACTACAAATTGTACAATTTTATTCCTAAACATCGATAAAAAATAATCTTAATAGAGTTAAATGAATAATATAATTTTTATAATATATGACAAACAACAATTGTCGACGTCAAAGAATCCATATGATGTCTATTATAAATTATTTAAATTTTATAAGATTAGTTGTCATAGAGAAAATAAAATCATTAAAATATGACTTAAGTAATATCTTATTATAATAGTAATTATATTAAATTTCAACATATAACATAGATATATGGGGAATATTCATGAACATAGAGGATTCTACAGAACGTAATTCTGAAATGTTTGTGAAGTTTAACATACTGTAAATTCAATGAATTTCTACAATATTAAATTATAACCTAATTGATATGTAAGAGCAAATCGAGATGTAGGTTTAGATATCATACTATATGTTAATCAATTCGTCGATATCTTATGTCATTTCATATATAATTACACAATTAATTTATCGAGTGCCAATTCTTTACGACCTTCTATTATAATATTTGAGATGAGTATAAACAGTGTAAAAAGAATTATTACTAATTATATTACTAAAACTCCTACAAACGTAGTTATTGAGTAAAAAAATATAAAATAAGGAAACTGTGTTGTATGTTAATAAGTCTTTGATGTCTTATTGATAGCTTTAGACCCAGTTTCATCAAACTCGGTTTGTTAAATCTAAACAACGAATTTACTAACGAACCTTCAAAATTATATTTGTCTGTTAAAATATTTACGTCCCACGATGACAAATTGACAGCGCATTATTAAATGTCATGTTAAATGACCGGCTACCAAATTATTCATTCTTGTTACAAGACGACCAAATTGAAATAATCACGTTTTATACGACATCTTTGCTGCGATACACAACTTTATCTTTTGATCGTATATATCCCTCGATACGTCACTTTTTAGCTAACGCGACCAAATTTTATATAACCTTGATTGCATAGATTTCTCATACAAAAAGATTTCTTTTCAGTTTACTAGGTGTAACCTGTCAAAATCGTGTTGTCAATAAGTTGTGTTATATATTATTTTTTTATAAATATAGCCTATATATTATTTAACTTGAACTATATATTATTTAACTTGAACAAGTTATAAGAGATAAAAAGAGAATTTAATTTGCAATGTCATAGAAAAGTCGGAGGCAAAAACATCATAGGAAAAAGAAATTTATTCTCCTTTTTAATAAATACAAGGAAATAGTCAAAACTGACAAAATAGATGTCGTTACTATGACTACAAAAGGAGGAGTACAAAAGGAGTGCGATTGAACAATTTAAGTTTTGACAATAGATTAACAGTCAGTTAGCCATTTAATGAACCTCTAGAGCAGGAATTAATATTATCGCCTTGTTAAGACATTTAAACAGACATTGTCGCGTGGTGGGACACTCGATACGTCTAACAGTCCATCAAACGCCTCAACAAGACGTCATTTATTTAACATTGATTGGTGAAACTGGGTCTTAGGATATTTATTTTGTTGGATAATTAATCAGTTAATGTCAATATATATTTTTTTATTTTTAGCAATTTAAATACATCCCAAACCTGTAATGTCACTTGAAACAAATACAATCAAAATATTTAAAAGTCTCATTATTTATGTATTCCGTTACAAGTACGTTTTGATTATTCAGATTAGTTTTAAAAATAAAAAAAATATGTAATGTTAAAAAACGTTACAGAAAAAAAAGCATCAGATGTGTTGAAATAATAAACCTGGATTCCACATAAAACTATACAGTAAAATTCTTAAGATGAGTAGGTTTTTTTTCTTAAGTTATTATGAGGAATTTAAAAATTATTATCAAGTTTAATTTTAATACAAGGGAAACTGATACTCAAATATATTGATAAAATCTTTATTCGTCGATAAGCCCTTTATGATTTTTACCTTTCCTTAATCTGTCTTCATGATAATTTTTTGTCCACGTTGTTAATTAATTATAAAAAAATAAATTTCAACTTCACTTCCCATGTATCAACAATAGCAGCAGACTTTTTTTTTATTTTTTTTATATATTAAATATTCAAACATAAATTTATTTTGTCTAAGAAGTGTTATTAGTATAATTATCAATACTCAATTCGAGTGCTCTCATATCGAGTTCTGTTTGCGATGACAGTGTTTGAAACTAGAATAACAATCCTAGTCAAATATTGTTTTAAATTTAAAGAAAAAAACTGACAAATATATTTGTTTTATGTAGATCTATTTCCAAAACCCAAAAAAAACTCATAAAACATAAAAGATAATTATTTAATGTTTACTACTATGACCAGGTGCTTTTTTGGTATTGTCTGAAGTATAGGTCTGACTTATCTGTTTTTATTACTGAAAACAACAAGATTAAACAAATGAGTTATCACCATAGTTCTGACTCACTCTGGTTTTGATAAACATTAATAACCCTGGATTAGTCGGTGAATATAACATTTTTACGCATTATTTACGCTCGGACATCATTAAGAAATGATAAAAAAATTTATTGCATATACGTAAATAAATGTACATTTTATATTCATTTAAATATTATAGAATGCATTATAAATTCTTACTAATATTAATAAACAATTACTCAAATAAACCAACTTAAAATATTGCTTAGAACATAGTTTCTGAAGAGAAAACTGCAAGGTTTTTATAACTTTTCCGAAATTATATTTATATTTTATTATTTTGTTTCAATTTTATTATTCTGAAGACAAAGCATTTTTTATTAAAAGTCCATTTTTTTTAATATATTATAAAAATAATGTATATGTACAAATTCATTCGGGTCATGTTCATAAATACATAAATATAGGAGTCACATCCACGTAACAAATGATATAATGTCCATGAAGAATACAAATATTTGATAAGACAATATTTTTTTAATAATATCCGTATTACATCTTATATTTTACCTGTCCCTATCACGTCTGTCACCTGTTATCTAAAAAACATTTTAGTATATATCTGTGAATATATGTATGTATATTTAATATTTATGCTTCATATTTCACAGATGTCATTATATGTAGCCCAATCGTCAGTTTATGATTCCAATATGCAGTATAATATTGTAGAAAAAAAAGGCAAAAAAACAGTTCCTTTCTTTAAAAAAACATATAGTTGACTATGACAAAATTATATAAACAAAATTGATTATAGTTGAAAATTAATCTATAATTTTAGTAATCATTTTAACTCTCAAATTAACATATCTACAATTTATAATTTTATTGTTCTTTAAAAAAATATTTCAAAATATTTCTATTTTCTTAAATTATGATAATATGCTTCAAAACTGTATTAATATTCACGAAACATTGGTCTCTGAATTCAAATCCAGTGTTGTTTAAATTGGGATTATAAGAACATAAATATATGAGAGATATTTTTAGGAATCTATCTTCAACATTGTAACTACGTGAATATGTTATATTAAGAAGAAAATGGCACAGAAAAAATTAAATAAACAGCCAATTTCTTATTTTTTCAGCAGGAAATCTTCGTTTTACTAAGCCAATTTATTGACGATCATATTAATCACTTATATTGTAAATGTGATAGTTTTTTTGTTATGACTGTTGTTAGCCGTCCACCGGAGAAAAAATCTGTGAAGTTTTAAGGAAACTATTGGATGAAATAGCTTAATTATCGTAATAATATGTCGTAAGAAATATCAAAATAAATTGTCCTATTTCTTAAGAAGACTTTAAATGACATTGTTGGGCGGTTACCATGTCTATCCTTTGATGCATTCATTTTTATAACCGTTTACGACGTCTTCTCAGACGAAATAGAGAACAACAAATTAATTGTTAATATTTTTATTCTTATTCCTATATTAGCCATTTAATTTAATGAAACAAAAATAAAATGCACGTTTTCTATAAATTTACATTCTGTGTAACAAGAAAAAACTTTGTTTATTTTAAAATTAAAACTAAATTAATCGTGTTTTTCTGCAAATGTGTGTTTGAATCTGTTTTTCAAAATTGTCTTATACATATATACTACGTTTAATAAAGAAAGAACCAACATTAGTTGAAATAAATTATAATAAATATTGATAAAAATTTTAAATAATACTTTTAAATTTACACGACTTCAATATACGGTTTTGAAATTGTTAACTCTATGTATATAATTACTGAATGCATATATTATGAATAGTGGAAATTATTTTGTTACAGGTGAGTACAAGGCGAAGTCTAGTCTACAGTCGCTGGAGCAGGTGCTCGCGCGCTGGCGGTTGAGTTAGTTTGCGGTCCATTAGTCGTGCCGCTGCCGGCGTTCTATTAGCAAGTGTTTTGTGCCGCAATAGAAGACGGTCGATATAAAATGAACAGCGGCAAAAGAAAACTGTCTTTCCTCGGGTTTGCTTCTCAGGTAAGTTATAGTTTAGATAGTTTATATACATAAAAACACGAAATATTTAACATTAAAGTATTATTTCGTATTACCACGTTCACACATAACGCTCCGGCGCAGATATTAGTAATTTTTTCTTGTTTTATTATATCGCTAAAGTTATGTTCATCACAAAAGTATTAGAATTTGATATATTTTGGATTGAGATAATCCTCTTATTCATAAAATTGATACAATAAAGACATGATTTAAAAAATATAATATGCTGTCCCTTAAAATTTTACAAAAAGTAACCAGTTTACTGATAGAGAAACAAAACACTCTCAGATGCATTTATTATATCATTAAAGGCTAACCTTATAACTATTTTAACTTACTTGCTCCAAGTCGTTTTCCTTCTCGTATTTCACTATACATATTATTTTCTTTGTGTCATGTAATTCAAGATCATTTATACATCTCTTTACAAGAAGTATAACTATATAAAATGGGACTTAATTCATTTTGCTTACATTGATATCAAGAGAATCCTCAGCAGTGAGTAGTGTATAGCTGCACTACTGATTGTTTCGGAAAATAAAAATTAAATCTATGGCGAAATTAAAGGTTATGGTAGCATTTAATCACATATACATATTTATTTTACTTGTTTACTTAATTATGAAAAGCATTTCTTATATAAATTGTAGACTTATTGAAAAAATCATAAGAACTACAATACCTTAATGTTGCATAATATAGCAGATATATGTAAGACATTAATATTTTTATATCTTTATTCACATCTTTACTTCAATTATTGTTGTGTTTTATTGCACTATCTTGATACATTATTTTATATCCTTATAACCATATTTTACATTGCAGTAGATGTATTATCTTAAATCGATTTTAATAAAATTATATGAAAACGCTTAAAACATTAAAAATCAGTGATATTCATAATATGTTGTAACGTGATGTCTTTACTTCTAATAAGATTCTTGCTTGCAAACTTAACCACTTTATATTTTTTGCAATACTGACCTTAAAGGCACCAAACCTGTTATCGTCAAAGCAGTGACGAATTAAAGTCAAGCGATGAGAAATATTTTATTTCAAACTCTATCAATTATCTTCTTTAACAAAAGTAAATGGTTTACTTTAATTAAAATAATACAAAATCTTTATTATACGCAAAAAGTTATATATAAAATCTTGTTTAAATATATTTATATTTCATTAAAAGTTTAAATTGTGCTTGAAATTATGATATAAATAAGACTTCATATAATTATAACAAGCTAGTTCAACCTTGACATAAGAATAAAATTACCACACCCAATGATATAATAAGTTATAGTAACCATGGCTTTTACATTTCTATGAACTTATTCAAACTTATTTAATAAAAGATTCTTTTTTTGTTTGAAACGAATTAATTGAACCAAAATTGAACCATTAATATCATAGGTTTATTTCTATCGTATGCCAATTGTTTTAAATACCGAAAACAAATCTATCAGCTATTCAAATTTATTACATGTAATTTACATATGTGAATATAAAAAATCAATGTTACCTAATCACGACATATAATTGTATACCGAAAGTTAAATTAAAGACTAAATTATTAAAGAAATTAAAAACTATAGAATAATGTGCAATAAGCTGTATTACAAATAAATCTCTTGATTCCCTGTCGTTGTGATGTTCAATGTTTCAATATTATTGTAATGAGTAATTCATTGCTGCGCTTAAAATGACATCATTTTAAATGAGATAGAAAATATATTATAACTATTAGAAATTCTGGAACTAAATGAGATGTAAGACTTTCGCGAGTTTTATTCATTTAAATAAAACTAATAATTTTCGTATACACTGCGCGTGATTTATTTTTGTAAAACATACATACTCCAAACGTTTCCGCTACTTTTCAGCAACCTTGATCAGGGGCACATGACGGTTCACACCTCGTCCGCCCGTGATCACGGTTGCTGAAAAGTAGCCGAAACGCTGACGTTACTTCTGAAAGTATATAGCTCTTTACAAAATTAAAGCACTAGTAATACATCGGAAAAATATTAGTTTGATTTAAATTCTGGAATTGTTTAAAGAAAGATTTAACAGACTTGTTATTATAAACTGTTGACTTTTTGATAAATTATCTGAAGTTTTTTTTAAACTCGCTGTGCACTGTCAAAGTGTCATGATAGGTAGTAGGCATTGGATTAGCTAGGAAACGTTTAGACATTTTGATATATTATTTTTAATTTTCAATATCGAAATAACTTGTACAAGAATACATTCGGAAACTTATTTACAAGAATTACCTATTACTTACAAGAATAATAACGTACTAGAATTTTTATGAACACCAATTTAAATTTTAAATATAAATCTTTGTAATTTTTTTAAATGTAATGAAATGTTAACTATTTGAGAAAAGCGATTTAATTTATAACAGAATTAAATTCTAGTTAAGTCATGAGCTCGTGATTAACTGAGAAAATCTTAAAAATGTACAAAGGAAATCTCATTTCGTCTTCGTAAGATTAGATTTTTTTTTTACTTAAACGAAATGAATACCTTGTTATAATAAAGACAAGATGGAAATGTCAATGTTATTAATTATGAAAGACATTAAATATTATCATTTTTGCAAATTTATGTGAAACAAATGTTATAAATATTTAGCGTAAAAACGTACATGTTTGCATGAGATCATTTAGTTCGCAATGGTAACGTGACAATGACCACCTTTGTCGAATTGTATAATTGGACATCCTGATAATAATATGAATGCAGTGTGAAGTTGATTTATATTGTTTTGTGCTGAGTACATTCTCAGTCTAACACGATGTTAACATGTTGGTGGATTATGTATCTATTAATTTATTTTAAACTTTGTTCTCTGTATCTAGTTATCATGTCAATCTCATTTATAATACTAACTGTCAACCGCCTTTTAATATAAAAAGACACCATTTTTGTTTTTTTTTTGACGGAAGGATTGCTGATATTGTATTAGTTACACTGATTTAAGTGATATCTATCTCCGGGTAGAACTTAAACCCAATCTTATTTCGGAGTAGTGGCACTTTGAATGATACCTATATGTACATACATATACATATGTATATACATATATAAACATTTAACAATTAGATAAGTCTTAACAATTAGATAAGTTTACCATCACTACTCAAAAAAAAAACCAGTGAAATGGGTCAAGAAATCAATGTTCAATAAAGAATAATTTACTCTGGGTTGAAGGTAATTGGCAAACCACAATCTCTGTAAAAGACTGGTCGAAAAGCTTTGTTCTTGAAAAATCGTTAATAATTTCTAAAAGAAATGATCCCCATATTAAGACGGTGAGTGTATAAGGTCAAAAAATAATTAACTACCCTAGCAGTTATCACTTTCTTGAGTGAGACAGTCGATTACTTCACTTCCTGGTACCCAAAGTGTGAAGATATCAAAAGCAATTAAGTGTTCGTAAACTCAGATTTCAATTTAAAAATTATAGTTGAAGTGCTATCCACTTATGAACCCTTATATAAATATTAACCCATTCAATTTATGCTTTTGGCTTGTCTTGAATAGTTCCAACGAGTTAGTACCTATTACATTGTTTGAAGAGATCACTTCTTTTTAGTGCACCTCGAATGAGTTTTGGTTATTTACTTTGTTACTCATATAAACAAATGGTCTGTCACGAATACTTGTTATATTACTCAACTATGCAAATATTTACTTGCACGTCTTCATGAATTACGATTTTATAGTACCCGTTTACTAAGTTCTTAAACATCATATAATGAAAATGACTCAATATATAGCATGCAACTCAGTAAATAAAAAATATATATAACGTTGACAAATGGAGTGTGAAATTAATAATTTGATTTAATTATTTGTCGTCTTTATGTAAAATGCAAATTGTCACTATTGTTTGTTTGGAAAATTACATGTTAGAAATATAAATAAATAAATAAAACTCTTGCAATCAGTATCTACTCGTATATCGATGAATTTATTTTTTCTTTAATTGTTATCTATTTAGAGGAAATAGAAAACAAATCAAAATTGTCTTTCGAGCGGTAAGTGAACAAATGATAAATAGTTTTGGTGTCTGATATTATATTTACAAATACATAACGCACCATCGTACCTAGACAAATCCTTCGGGCACATTCTGCTCGTCACCAGGGTGAAAAAAGCTCCTAGGACGACAATTGCATAACTTGTTAACATAATAATGTCTCAACCTTTTTTCCCAGGTAACATAATACTAGTGTCATGACATGTTAATTTTAGAAATTATTATCTTTTACAGTACGACGTAGCCATACATTGTTAACAACACAATAAAACTTCCCATCTTATGATATAATATTTAATGCTTTAATATATAAACAAAAATCTGAAAATGAATTTTATTTTGTTATTCTACTGAAGGAGATTTATTAAAAGCCAAAAAGTGGCTTGCCCATATCATTCAGGACTAGAGGTCTTTTAGCGTAATTTAATGCTAAAAACGTAGATAAATGATATCCATCAAAATTTAATATGACTTCTCAGTCCTGATAATTAGATAACACTATCCCACAAATTTCACGACGCTGTCATTTTTCATTTATCACATAACGAAATAAAAAATATTTAACCACAAAGACATGGAACATTCCGTGTTTTGACTTTTTTATTATAGACATTTTTTTTTATTTCTAGTAGGTACCGCCATTTACAATTGATAATATGTTACATATTTAATTTCTTTAATCATTGGACATTGATGAATGATTTAATATTCGTTTTTAATTGTTGTCACTTTAACACGAAGATGTTTTTTTTCATATGAGTTTTAGTTTTTGATTGTAAACAGGATGACATTGAAAATAAATAGAAAAGTTTGAATAGAATTTGGTTAAACATATTATTTGTTCACGTCTTAGTGAAACATTATACAGTATTTCAAGCGATAAAGAACACAAAAGTATTCTAAGAACTATGACGTAATTTTAAATTAGCATATCAATATAAATGAATTTACAAAATGATCCAAATTATTCTCGTCGAAAATTAACAAATAGCAATATATAAATTAGTACACACTAAAGAATAGTTGAATTTCGGATGATTTTTTTTTTTCTTTAGGATTCCGTAACAGAATAAGTGAATGAGTAGCATTCTCAGTCACTATAGGATTTATCTAATATAATCGTGTACGCTAAGGTTTTTAAATTTTTTCTTCCAAAATGTCCCATTTACCAAGTTAATTTATATGAATATCAATGAGAATGTAGCACAATTAAATGATCTCTGCAGTAGTTAAACCAAACATGGTATCCACATGTTAACTTTTAACAAGTCACACTCTTATGTCGACATAATTGGATTTAATCCAAGGTATTGATGCGTGATTAGGAAATCACACGCATCTGCCATCTGTTCCATAAAATTGTATTATTAAAATTTTATTTTTGAAGTCGCATAACAGTCTGGTATTCTACAGTAATTGTTTTTTTTATTAGTGGATAACATTCAGTAGGTATATTTAATCTTTTACCTTCAACGAATGACAATGACAAAACTAAATCAAAATATTACGTTTTTAGCTTTCACTCGTTTTTTCGTACGTAGCATTTAATATTATATGATTGGTTCCATATTTAAATATAACAATAATACTAAAATGTATGTACTATAAAATATAAATGTTTGTTCACTCAAAAAGCTGCATCCGATACGGCCCTCTTTTAATTATATTCGAATTGTATGTGTTTTTTTCGACGTTAACATCATTTTATGAACTGCGTATCGTAAAAATGTCGAGAAAGGTCAATGACCTTCTACATTTTTAATTGAAAAATTATACATATGACCAACACACTACTCCATAATCATTTTGAATTATCCTGTGGAATAAAAAAATAAAACATAATAAGTTACATTATATTATAAAACACAAAATGTTCATTTCTTTAACGAAGTAGAAGTAGTAAAATTAGATAACACATGTAAATTGCGATCACGATATGTAACACTTAAACGAACGGTATGTGAATAAGAGCCCTAATAAGATATAAAGTGTGGTACTTTAAAATTCTCGAGAGATTGCAGACATTATATCCAATGATAGTCTTTATTGTAGTTTGAAGTAGTATCAAACATTCTGTGTATGTTAATTTTCACAATCCCATTAATACCTTCTAAATATAAGACTATAGGAAATTTTTATTTAAAATTAATATTTATCTTAATTAGAGAAAAGGTTAATACAATATTTGTATTTTATTATTTAAGGAATGGAAGAAGAAGGGGTCATTGTAGCGTCACGATGGATACGTTCTAATTAGCACGAATGGTAGCGTTATGGTATTTAGATGTTTTTTTTCTAACTAACGCTAATAAGCGTAAAATCTTTGATATTAGCAGTTTAATGGGCAGCAACTTAATTTTATTTATTTAATATTGAAGGTAAAGTCTCATAGTACAATATAAGAAACCTTGAAACTGAACAATAAATATGCTCTTGCCTTAGTATTAAATTTATATGAAGCAATTCAATTTTATAGTGTGTAAAAACATAGTTCATACTGTTTACAACTATCTAAAGCTATTATAAAAGTTTAGGTCATGCTATTTCAATCTGTTATATAGACATTCATATAAATAAAATTATCTAAGTATTCCCCAGCAACTTAATCCGGTTAATCGCTTTAAAGAAATTATGCGTCGATAGGTATATTGTCGACATTGCATTGATAACATTCATACTATGTTTTAATAAGTCACAAGTGTGCTGACCTGATAATAATCAAAGGCAAAGTATTATGTACGTAAATAAAAAAAATAAAGTAATCTTTTAGTTTTTCATTAGCATTATTCTTTAGATTTGTAGTAAAGTTTAAAAAATAAACACAGTATAAAAATATTTCAAATTAATTTCTAAAATTTTAGCAGTATTAATAAGCTTCAATAAGTAAGTCAGTGGTGGCCTAGTGGTTAAAAGGCCCGCCTCTCATGCATGAGGGCGCGGGTTCGATCCTGGCAAGTACCAATGTGATTCTTCCGAGTCATATGTACTTTCTAAGAGTATTTAGACACCACTGATTAATGCATTCCCAAAGAGGGTTGATGTCAGGCAGGCGGCCGGTCGTAAAAACAATTAGCCAAAACTATTCACAACATGTAAGGCAGACCCTGGCTTAAGCTGGGAAATTGCCAGGTAGAAGAAGAAGAAGAAGAATAAGCTCTAATATGTAAGCGAGATTTTAGTATTTAAAACGTTAACCATTTTCTAGACCGAATAAAGGTTATATACTGAATATACCAACTATTAAATATATTGAATATTTTTTAGGGAATCAAAATATAAATTACTATTTTCTGAGAAATAATAATCCATTTCTTATAGTCAATATCCCGTTTCCCTCTCAAATATGTTGTAATATGTTTAATTATTAATTGCAATAATTTTCGTACAAAAGCTAAATCAT
Organism: Danaus melanippus; assembly: GCA_010014825.2. NCBI lineage: Eukaryota > Metazoa > Arthropoda > Insecta > Lepidoptera > Nymphalidae > Danaus > Danaus melanippus. Next base: position 8,057,711 of record JAAAKD020000207.1, on the reverse strand, counting down.
TTAAATAATATGCTGCAACTAACAGTAGCGATACCTCTTAGTTCTCTTCCAGAGTGTCAACATTTGAAACCTAACTAATGTCAACATTTGAAACTGTTACATTCATAGAATGTTCAGAATTAAGTTTAATTAAAAATATGAGTAACTAAAAATATAGCAAATCATTCAATACGAAAGTATTATTTTGAGTCAGTAACAAAATTAGGTATAGTAATTAAATAAATGTATGTTATCAAACACATGAAAATTATTATTTATTGTAAATCAACGCAATTTAGATTTAATATTTATTAAGTCATCTGTAAATGCTGAACAAATATAATAAGATTAATCTAATCTAAGTTATACTTACAATTATACTTATACACTTACCACACGCAATTAAAGCCACCTTTTTATTTGCTCTACTTTTAAGTATCGCACGTTAAGGACTAAAATATCTAGGCGAATGGGTGTGGGTGATTTAAAAAAACAGTTAATCATTACAATTCTACTTATAATTTATCAAAAAGATAATTTTTATGTAATATATTTTTAGTAAACTAATAATTTAATTTTGTTCAATGTTGGATGTCTTATAGGTATATCTGTAATTTAAAGATTACAATAATATTATATAAAGGATTGAAGAATTATATTGCTGTTAGTATCTTGAAATCATGTATTATATTAAATATATATAATTATATCATAAATTGCAAAATATAGTTAATGAAATCTATTAATTACAAACTTAAATTCAGAAATGTAAAATAAAGATAACGATTGTTTTCTGGCAATTGTTTTTTTGTGTTTCATTTCCTACTGTTATTAAGTAACTGTTATATGTTAATTTTTAATATTTAATCCATTGAAAAAATTACCGATGAATCTGCAAAAACAAATATAGTAAAACAAATCGTACTCTTTCATATTATTTATTTTGATGTTTGTGTCGCAGAGGTCAAATGAAATGGTTCGAAAATCTTAAACTTTTGTATCGCCTAAAGTGCATATACTCGTATGTAAAAGGTGTCGTAATGTAAACTCGTTACAACCTATAATAAAATTAATTTATTAACTGGTAGTACCAGTTCATGTTTTTATTTGAAAGAAATTTTAAAAGTTACTGTAAAATTCTAATATGTTAATAATAAATTTGCTAAAGCAATGCAGTACGTAAAGTTTTATGTGCCCAGTCTGAGTATTGTTGATATAAACAAAATACTTTTCTCAACTATCATATCGCTAAGACCAATCCAAAAGGCCGTTTGTTTTAAGTAATTGTATTTCATTAATAGGTTATTTCATTTTGTTTTAAAGTAGACACTATGCCAGTGCTATTTCTGGATATCCTTTTATCAACGAAAGACGGAATCACGTTATTAACGTCCACACATTTCCTCTTTGTAAATAAATCTTTTATATTACGAATGAATGATTGGTACATTATTACTTGAGAACACCTGCTGTTACTGTTATTAACACGTCACTACATTGATTACTCGAGGTCGCAAGTGCGTCTACTCACTTTACGCATCTATTGAAGTCAATTGTAACGTATTTTTTTTTCTTATCTACTCCTGTTCCTTTACCCTTTTTCTTAATAAAGTAAAATTGTTCGGGAAATTTAACAATTACTTTTTGTTTTTAATTATTTAATTTAAATTTAACATTATATTGGTTAGAATAATTTAAAGTTCTTTTATGTGTACTAAAACTTGACTCTACCTATTAATTTATATTTCTATTAATATGTTTTTACTTATAAAAGATTTTTTATTAATTTTCGTTCTATTTTATGATGCAATCTCTTTGATCTTAAAGTTTTCATAGACTTTACTATTAAGACCGCTTTCCTCGTCTGTAGGGCTTCTGATTGAATATTATTTTTTTGTGCACTATTTTTATTTCTCAGTAAAGTAACGTCAATTTTCTTATTGATTTACTCAAATTTACGGGATAGAAGTAAAATAATTTTGTCCCTTAATAAATATTTTCCTTTAATTTCCACACAGGCCTTAGTTCACAGCTTATTATCCTTTGAAAACTAATAACAAATAATAAGATATTTTTTTGTCCCAAATAGTGTTCAATATCTCCAGTAATTGACCTTTACTTCCGTAGTTATTATTAAAATCAATGTAAGAGTGCTAATCATCGATTGCTATATTTAAAATAGTGAAACTAAAACTGTTACGTCATTATCCTTATTAAAAATTAATCGAGCAGACATTTTATATGAATAAAATTTTAATAAGACAATCTTTTTAATATTAATTTGACAAACAATTTATCTATACGATTGGAATGTTACTGGTCTATAAATAAATTATAAATGTAAAAGTTATAATAAAATTCTTACTTTAAAGAGCTTTGTCGAATGAAACTTCCATAGCATTATAAATAAAGTCTTAGTTGCATTCACTATTTAAGCCGGTTTTGTGGTCTTTTCATATAGTGATATTTTTGATGAGCCATTAAAATGGTCAACAGTTTTATTATTTTATACTTTTGACCTTCACTTGTGGACAGATCTATTACAATAATGAGATTGCCGTTAATAAATTATAATTCTTGATGTAAATATAAAAGTGATTTATTAGCTAAAATTATTTTAGAATATTGCGATTTTACTAAGTTTACTCAATTCAAAAAGAGAAACGGCTCTAAAATGTCTCTTTACCTAGTCTCTAACACAGCTCTTAACGTAGAAATAACTTTAAATAAATATTTAGGAAAAGTATTTTACTTAGGAAATTTTTAATAAGACAAAAGGATGATAAAGATTAGACGCTGTATTATTTTAATCTTAATTATTTTTTAGTTTTTACGATACTATACAGAAACTAACAAAAACCTATAAAATAGGATGACAAAAATTTTGAAATATTTCATGCATTTATTGCACAGTCATTGGTTATAGGTAAAGTCTTATTACTAAAGTGACCTGGATTAAATAGTTTTTTTAAACTCTATCTGAGAAGATTATTTTGTGTCTTCGATTTATCAATAGCTAATTACATTCGCTTTTTATAATTTTATTTCAAATATTTTCTAGAAATACAACATATTTTATTCATCTACAATCTGCCGAAATATTTCATTGTTTTCTTAATACATTGCAGCAAATTGCCCCAAATGCTTATTTGATAAATGTATTTCAAGTCATTTTACAAAATATCCAGATAAAAATCACTTAAAATACACCAAAAAAGTTATACGTCGAAATAAATCATTATTTATAATTTTTTATACTTTTTTTCAATATGAAGATCTCATGTTTGTTTGTATTAGTATAAATAAAGTAGTAATATTTAATTTTTGAAGTTAGGAATATGTATTTGAGCGCATGCGTGCATTTGTGCATCAGGATCTCGGACCGCGCGAACTCACTTGCTTTTTGACAGTGGTAGGATGCACCAGTAATCATAGGTTCCTTAATAAGTAAATGCTTTTGTGGCCAGGGGGAGGATCAAGACGAGTTGCGTCTTGATGAAGAGATGGAGCGAGTCGTTTGGCACGAGAATAACCCGCCAGCTCGGCTGCAGCCCAGCGGTGAGCCCGTTAGAGATGCGGCAGCCCCGCCACCTCCTTATTCGCCAGGTAATTAATTCTTTATACTTACGCTTAAATTATGAATATTAAAATTCTTATTTTCTATAATTTTTTGAGAGTTATTATGAGACGTAAATTAGGGTTTTAATAAAAACATCCACAATATATTTTGTCACTATTAAATCTTTTTTACAAAACTACTAAGCTAGATTGATGTAGGTAAATCTTAGTTCTATAGTTATGTTATTAAATTTTGGCAACGGTTATCAATAATACGTGTGAAGTGAAACTCTCACACTATTACAATGATAAATTAGTATAAATACTCAAGATTAATATTTACCACATGTAATTTTCTAAATAAAAGCTGATAGTTTTTAGTTGCTAGAAGCACTTGGAGCTTTATATGCAAAAGTAAAATATGTTACTGACAATATAAAAAAACTCCGAAAATTATGTATCAGATAGGTAAACTTTTTTTGTTAAACAATAAAACTAACCATCCTTTATTACTGTAATACGTTAGCACAATTCTTGTTTGTCTCTTTTTCAATTTATACCATTTCATTTATAAATTCAAGCTAACGAAAACCCATATAAAATTATCTTGAAAACCAGACCAAAATATTTTAATTCCCCTATTGTTGTATGTTTCCATTCTCATAGTATTAATGGAAAATGTAAACCAATAAACCTTCGTCTGTCGGAAGAATCATAATTTGATAATGTGCCATAAGCTTTCCCAGATTATTATATAAAATTTGTTCAAGTTTTGTTTTTAAAAGTGTTGGTGTTATATCATTTTCCCAGTTCCAGTAAAACTGATAATTAAAAAAATAATAAGTAGAGGAAATTATAAATTCTTTTTCTATCGTTTTAATTTATAAAATATTTCTCAAAGCTTTCAATACAGCAATATGGTATTTAAGTAAAGTTCTTCGATTATCGGATGCTTTGATTGAATTGTAAAATGAGAGATCTCGTTAACCTCACTATACAACTAAAATGTAATCCTTCCTTTTGGAGCTTAATTGCAGTGGTTCAAATACTTTAAGCCTCTTATGTAACCAAAATATAACTGTTTTCTATATTAATATGGTAAATTGAATGAATGAAAATGTTTCGAGTTCTATCTCCGGATTAATTCTAACCGTATATACAGTTCATTTCAATAGAATTTAACAATATTGTAAACAAACGTGATAAGCTGATAGGAAATTTGAATAAATTACTTAAATTTATTTATATTTAAGTATTTATTACTACTAAAATGGCGCACTTATATTAATGATTGGTCGCCATAACTGCAAAAAATTTATCCCAATGCGCCCCAACTGACTCTCCCAGAACAGAGTAATTTAGTAAGAAGGGTTAAGTAACCGAAAAAACTTGCTCTATCTGCGGGGAGGCAGTTGGAATTGCTAAGCATTTGCTGGTGGGATATAAGGTACTCCCGGATAGCGGTCAATACTCGCATCGTCACGATAGGGTTCTGGAAATCATACGTGAAGCGGTTAGTCTTTCGGTAGTCAGAGCGCCAAAAGAAATAACCACAAACTAACGATTAGTATGTTTTGTGAGAGTAGGCACTAGGGCTATAAAATCAAACGTCAATCCTTAGTCTATCCTTAAAGCGGCTCTGGATTGGACTATGATGATGGATAGATATGAAAAACAATACCAAATCCCAGGGGATATTTGTGCGTCGGCCTCCAGACCAGACATATATTTATATATTACAGAATTTTAAAACGCTTCGTAATAATAGAGCTAACGGTTCCTTGTTAAACCAACATCCCCAAAGACCATACCATCGGGGTCAATAAATATTACGAGCTCACTAACGATTTGAAAAAATGTTTAATTTGTACTTTTTAGCGCTGTCTATGTTTAGTTCCGCCTTCTGAATACCAGAAATATATGCAATTTTTATTAATTGACTGATTTTCATCACAGCCTATTGAATACACTTTAGTGTTTGTTATAATAAGATCCTTTTAATTTTTGGGAGTAGGTTAAAGTTCAAATGATAATGATTATAAATATCTCTATTTAAAAAAGAGAGTCATGTCTGTTACACTATTTATAGGCTAAGAACGACCTTACTGCCTTTAAGGAGGAACAGTGTTCCCCGGTCTGATATACATTTCTAAGTTTGAAAGTAACGCAGACGCAGTCGCTGACAAAAAGTAGTTCATTATATATTCATCATGTACAACACAAATTTTTCAAAGACAAATAGACTTTGAGGAGTAAAAAATTATTGTGTCAATATGACAAATCCAATAAATTTTCGTGTTCAAAATGATTTTATGAGATAAACATATATACACAGTTTATTAATGACGAAACGATTGTTAATAACAGTGGTCGGTTCATTGAGATGTGATTATTATCAGGACTGATATCCAATTGTACGTAAGAATGGAGTAATCGTGATTAAATGCTTTGTTTACAAGATTGCCAATTTCTATTAAAATGTGCTGTATATTTGGTTCCTTTTATCATATATTACTGTACAAGAGCCTTATTTCATTTGCGTGAAAATACTAAAAAGATTTTATCCGAAACTTTATGCACTTATTTATTAGTTGACGGAAGATAAGCCATAATAATTAGCGAGTGTTCAGATTTCAATCCACAAAAATCAATAAAATAGTGGCCGCTTTGATATAAATAATTTTCTTTTAAAACTACTGTTTATCAAAGATTACAGTTATAAATTCTAAATTCGTTTATATCACTCATCAATCCCTGAATCCTTTATAGAAGTTTACGCCTATATCAATAAACAAATACATACATGTAAAAGTTAACCAAATAAAAAGAAAATAAATATCTTTGTAAAAAAAAATGTGTATTTCAAATAATATAAGATTTTTTTTTAAATATAAGTATTAAGTGCTAAACACTAAGGTGTTTAGTGCACTTACAGTCTTTGTCAATACAAGGTTTTTATTTGATGACAAAGTATGTTTCTGTTATAAACTTCCCATGACTAGCCATTAATAGCTATATCAGACATGTTGACGTTTGACAATAGTCAAATAATAATCTTTCATAATAATAAGGAATTAATAATAATATCGAACTGGTCTAAAATTGTGGTTGGATTTTATACAGATTCATGAAAATAATAATACTTTTCTTTATCACAATATTAGTTTCCGACACTTAAAGAGGTAAGAAGATTTAGAACTAAAACACGCTCTCAAAGAATAGCGGCAAAGTAACTTTGTATTTGTATTTACTGTGATTGTATTTGTATTTACTGTGATAAGTAAAAGTCCAAGAACCCTCCAGCCTCATTATTTCAGTTCAAATCCATAACTCCTGCTTATTTTTCCACAGTAACTATGGCTTTGAATATAACTTAAGGATATTATTATTGACAGCATTAGCCTTGTATTATTAGGAGATCAGTCTTCTAATTTGTCACAATTTCAAATATAAAAAAATATATAATTTAGTTGATCCAAACCGAAACTAAGAGTTATATCTGACATAGCCATGGGATTTACTTATTCGATTAGTTTTTGGTAACATTCTTATTTAAAAGATACATTTAATATATTTTGGTAATGAAATTCGAAACCTTATTCAATAATTATATTAAGCAGTAACATTTTCAATCATAATTTAATAAGTTATAATATCATATCATGGTCAATTGTTAATTAAAGCACCTTACTTTCCTAACTCTGATTTTTTCTAAGAAAAGCACTGGGCCTTGCCTTGTAAGTCCACTAGTTTACGTGAATATTTTCAGGAACCTGAGGTTATGCTCTTTATAAAAAGTAAATAATAAGGTGAATGCACATTTTAAATTAGAATTTATTACGAACAAATATATTTATTTTTTATACCCAGGTAAAAGATTTTTTACAGTAATAATAAGAAATGAATAAAATATTATTTTCAAACTAGGGAGCTACACAACTCGACTGGGATTTATATTTGTATGTTAACTGGTCTTTATAAATATATATATATATATATGTTTAGAGGTGCATTGTAATGTTTCTTAACATTTTTAACAAGTCTCAAAAATTGGTAAGCATTATTGTCAAAACTCATTACGTCGAAGTATAAAACTGTATCCTAAGTCCAAGCAAGCATAAGAAACGTTTATAGTTTTTCATAAAGAAAAAGGTATATAAAAAAAATACACATCAATAGTAAAGGCCGTTTTGATATCAAAATAAAGACAAAAACTATTAGTTTTTCTCATAAGTTCTAAAATTAAATATTTCATGAAATTAATGAAGATGGATGCTATATTTACTTATTTATGTATTTTTATTATTTTCAGACGATATCATGAGGACGAGCAGCTCTGAGCAATCCCGTGCCAGTAGGGAACTACTTAATTCCAGTTCGGAAGCACAAGTAACGAAATTTTTTTTTTATAATAATATAATTAGGATTATTTTTAGAACATTACGCATCCGCAGAGTAATTTCATATAACCTTCTCTTTGGCGACATCGGTGACAATCCACTACACTGCGATATCCAACTTTATTAAATAAGCTTGCTTTTTTACGATCAATATGGTACGTACATTTTTCAAGGACATGCCGGATCTACAATAAACAGCAGTTTAGTACCGACTATCAGCCTGATATGGTCTCCCATCGGGCAAGGTCTTCAATGATAATAAACAAGACAGTTGACACACTTACTTGTATTTACTTAAAAATATACATTTTTAATGGTATGTAACTGTGAAATGAAAATGCTATGGTTAATATTTGTATGCAATTAAAATTTACTGTGTGTTACGTATAAAGTGAGGTTATATGACGTTTTTCAACATATAATCAATAATATATTCTTTACACGATGAAATAAATCAAAACTAACTTGTATTTGGGTATTTTATTGTAGTAGCAATAATAACATAATGAACTGAAATAATTTAGTACAATTATAAATATGTTATTATTGTTGTTTTTTAAGATATAAAAATATAAAGTTGTATGCCAAGAAACTAAATTATATTTAGATAAAAAAAACTGTAAAAATTCTTTAAAAACAATAAATGCATACTGTTTAAAACAATATTAATTTTAACAGATGTCAGGACAAATTTCTGGCTCTGGTTCAGTCAGTACGCCACGTGGGGAAGATCGCCATGTACAATTCGACAGTGAACGTGCCAGAGCTGATCCACTAGATGATGCAAGCGAAGAACGTCGTCATCAAAGAAACACGTACGCACTATACTGAAATTAAGCAATAATATAAACACGAACAATTTGACTCGCAAAAAATACAATACAACAAAAAAATAAATTCCCACATTTTTAACTACTAATAATAATTTCATTTTCCAAAATGAAATCAATGTTATTAATAGATTATGTTGTTCTTGAATATCCAAACTATCTTTCAAGCCGGTTATCATCTGTGAAAGCTAACGGATACTCCATTCCGCGCCATTTTCATTAAAAAGGCAGGAACTTAACTTACCCTATTATGAAAAGACAGAAACGCGTTTCAGAAGTCCAAAATGGGTAACGGGCCAATTAATATAGATTTTTTTTACCCCAATATTTTCTTTTTTGTTTTAAAATTCCTATTTTCACATCTATTTCTGTTTTTTTTCTTTTTGTGTCTTTATTACATTAAATAAAATTATTAGATTGCATCCACATCGTCATGTGAAAAAGTATATAAACTTATTTTCCTTATTGAAGATTCACCCTTTCTACAGACGCTAATATTACTTCTTGGAACATTTATATTCATTGGGAATAAAACTGGTTAACGAAAGAATATATTTTGAATCAAACGTTTGAGATCCCGTGGTTTATAAATATCTCTAGAAATTTTGTAAGAGTTTTGTTAATAAAAATTAAAAGTTGGCTAATGGTCTCTGCCAAAGATATTGTACACGTAGTTGCTCGGAAGTATCACCTACGTTACCGAAATAGAAAATAGTCGCGTGACTTTGGCATTGTACCTAGAACCAAAGTGAACTCAGGTTCCAGCTTGTAACTCGTAAGTCGGATGTGGGCGGTTCGCTTATAATGCGGCCTCTTGAACATGCGAGTTAGTGTTCAGTGCTAATTTTTGGATTGACATGCCTGTGACGTATTCCCGGGCTTCCGATGTACAACATCAACGGTGAGAACCAACTACGACTCACACATCAATTGCTATATTGATGGACAAAGCTATCAAGAAATTTATGAAAATGTATAGTTTTAAGAAAGGAACTTTGTATTTCAGATATAAAACTATTAATATAGTCATAAGACAGTGGATATGATAGTATGAGATCTCAAGATTATTTTCTATATTTTAATAGGCTCTTACTTTAATATAAGGGATAGATAACATGACTCAGTCCATACGTGTGAAACTTGAGGTCCCCGATATTATAATTTTCATGATGATTGGAAATATAGTAGAAATATATAGTTATACGTTGCTAGTTACACTATTTTTAATCAGTAATAGATCCAAGAATTTGGCTGTAAATTGGTGGAGAGGTAGTTTAGAACCAGGAGACGGACATTGGTTACTTTTCATTCCAAAAAAACGTACCCGAAATAAAAAAAAAAAGTACTAAAAATCATCCAAAATCTGCTTTTTTACGGTAGAGTTCGCCCGGTTGGATAAACATCTCTGATTCCGAAGTTGACGAAAGCGGACGTAATGAATGCAAAAATCTTTATACAGTCCTTGTTTTTAGAATTTATATAATATATTTACATACCCATATATTCTTCGATAGTTAAACACGTTTGCTTCTTGATCGCAGGTTTACATTTTTAAACAAAAGCAATTTGAACGTAAATATTATTTAATTAGGCTTTCAAATGTATTAGTATATAATTATCACTTCGAAGTTCTAGGGCAGTTTTCATTAAATATTTATGCAAGTTTAAAGAGCTACGTTACATTTCAAAATGTCGCATGACAAGCGTTTTGTCGTCTATCTTCAACAAATTATTTACTAGCTTCTGATTCTATATACAATACATTTGTTTTTGTTTTTAGCGGCAAAGCTAAATGTTACATAAGATAAAAATGTAAAAATATAATATATTGTATGAGATAGAATATTTAAAGTTTAAACAATTATTCTTTTTTTTATATTTAGGACATGTATTTTTTTAATAAGCAAGCAAGATTTTCGACTCCAGTTACACTAATCCGTTTCTGATGTGTATGTGTTTATCTCAAAAAAAAAATTAAAAGAAATCTATTATTAAGGAATAAAGTACGTATACAATAAAAAGTATGTATATTTTTTGTAGTCGCCACCTGCATCACAAATCTAGAAAATACTCCCTACAAGAGGGGGCGAGAGGTGGTGGGGCAGATGGCGAGAAACAAGTGTCTGCGGCACCAACGGATGAACCATTACCAGAAGCTGATATTGATGAACTCCGGAGCCATCGTATTGATGACCAGCGGGTTTTACGGAGACTTAAACTTCAACCCAGGGTAGCTAGAAATAACCTACTTATTTATTTATCAAATGTTGTTATTTGAAGTGCTCTTATTATGATTTTCATTTTACCCAATGAACTTTTAAAAAGAATTTTGATTTCGAATGTGGTATAGTAATTCTTTGATTTATACTATACCCTATATTTATGAAATTTTTCATGTCCCAAATACATTGTTAAAAATGCATAACATTTCTATATACACAAAATAAATACACTTATTACAGAAACATTTATTTTAGTAAAAGTGTTAAGCACTTAATTATACTGAATAAAAGTTTTATTTTTAAATGAATTTATTTAGCTGCACTTGTATGCTGGTTTGAATGTTTGTAACTTCCTCCGTTTGTTTGGAGTTTTGCAATTTGTGCTCTTGGATGTCTAAATATAACCCTAATAATAAAAATATTAATAACAGTTGACATATATGAATTATAATAGCAATCACTAACAATAGTTATGGAAACAATGGTTGTTTATGAAAAATATAACCAGGCATTTCTAGTTCGCCGAACTAAAAGTAGAAAATAAATTATTCTTTAGAAAAAAAAACTAAAAACACTTTTTGATAAAAAACAAATTAAGAGAAGAAAATATATTTTTGAATAATTCACCTTAAAGGTAGAATGATGAATATAAGAAATAAGTATGGGGTGTCTTTTGAAAATAGCGTCACTCATTTAAGTATCTAGGCAAGTGTGCACTGTGCGAAAGAATTTTCATATCCCTGTGTTTCAACCTAAATTAATTAGGATTACCTCCGTTCACTGCATATTTACCTTACATGACATAATAAATGGAATAGTAATATCGAGCACCCTTACTAATATTATACAGAGTAAATTATTATCTTCATTTATTTGTTAAAGTGTTCTTAAAATTACATATCATATTTCTAGGAATTGAATATTTAATAACAGCATATAAAAAAAAGTTATTGTTTTAGAGTCCAACCGTTCACGTAGGTCGCAAGGATGGAGGCGATAAAATACAAAATATTTTTTCTGACTTAACTCTGAAAAAAATGTATGACCACAGCCCACATTCGGTACGTATAAATTTTAAAACATTTCCTGTACGACATATCTCTTATCATCCTAATTACATTTACTGTTTTGCCGATAAATCGCGAAAAGATTGTCACAATCAAAAGATATACCATTGACTTATATAGTAAAGGTAACTTCTGTCCGAACCATTTTTATTCGGAATGTCTGTGACACAGGTGTTTGTTCAACTGGACGAATTACTGGCCACAGAAGATGGTGATACAGAGTGGAAGGAAACTGCACGTTGGATTAAATATGAAGAAGATGTTGAAGAAGGGTCTGCCAGATGGGGTCGGCCCCACGTAGCCTCTCTGTCTTTCCATTCCTTATTAAATCTACGTCGTTGCTTAGAAACTGGAGTGGTACTACTTGACCTCGATGAAAAAGACCTTCCCGGTGTTGCTTACAGGTATTTAAATAGTAGTGTTGGCCATGCACATTATGAAAAAATTAAATAGTACGACATCTATGGTCCAAATATATAATACGATATTTTTATTACTTGTTTTGTCTTTAATATTTCAAAGATGTCTTCAGCTTATTTTATCATAGCACCCATTATTAATATTATATTTTGATCTTGAAAAAATCTAAACCATTTAAGTCATTTTATTTATTTTTTCTAGGGTCGTAGAAAGTATGGTTAATGAAGGATTGATCGAAGAAGATGACAAACCAGTCGTAATGAGATCTCTACTTCTTCGCCATCGACATGTACACGATGAAAGGTTCCGATTCTCCATTAGTGGCCGAAAGCACTCCTCCTATACAAGCTTACAGGTGAATATGTTTTTTTAGCTAATATATATACTCATGGCATATTTTAATTGTAAATCTTTGACTTTTATAGCTATTTATTCTATTTATTATTCTTTCCCCTATTTTCTACCTTTTGCCACTTTATATAAGAAAGAAATGTTATCCAACATAATATTGATAAAGGCTTGTAGATATTCATTTGGCAAAATAGATTTGACGAGACAGCTTTATCAGTTTAAAACTTTTTTTAACTCAGGTGTTTTATAAAATATTATTAATGTTGCTAGGAATACTAAGCCCGTCAAATTTATTTTGTGCATTTTTTTAATGTGTCTATTGTATAATTTGTTAAATTTTTTTCTAGCTTTTATTTTATTTTTTATTATACAAAGGAAACTATTGTAATACATAATTTTGCTGACATATTTAGAATAATTGAAGTAATAGTGTAACAATAAATATTTTATGTAATGTTACGATATGATCATCATAATCAGTTAAAACTGAATCAGATATGGTTTTACATAACCGATAAAAGATTTAAAGTATTTGTGCTGTATTGTTGTATATCTTCCATGTTATTATTACATTTAATCATAAGCCTAACGGAATATTTTATTTTTCAAAATATATTAATAAAAAAAATAGTTTGGTCTGCTTACATCGCACAATTTAGAATATTCTGTGAACTTTTAACTAAACATAAGTTACGTAATTACAAAATTTATTTTAATACACACATTTCATTAAATGTTTTCTTCATAGCATCGATATTTAATGATAATTGGCTTTGAAAATAATTCTGGTAAAGTGCCCTTGAGTCTGTATTTTTGTAAAATAGTTTGTTTTTCTGCCAAAAGAATATTTTATCACAGAAACGTGTTAACTTTAAGAACGAAATTGTGTGGAAATATTTTGTTCAAAACGACTCAAATTATGAACGATATCAAGATAATAACAATACTAAATCCTTACATTTTTGAAATGCTCAGTTAAAGTCAAGTTTATCAAGGATTACGATAAAAAAATTGGCGTATACGCTTTGATATATGTCAAATATTCGAGGCCAAGAGATATCAATAACTTACCTCGTGATAAATAAGTCTTCAGAAATCCCCAATCATATATTTAATAGGTACATAAGACGATCAGCGGAATATTTTAGTAGTATATTCCAGTATATGATAGCACAAATTTCTAGAGTATAATTTTAATAAAAATTAAATATTATAGGTTTATATCTTTCGTTCTTCAAATTATTAAATTTGTCCTTTAAATATACAGTAACTCTTCCTATTCCATTTGATATTATCTAACAGTTTTGCTAGTGACCTTTGCAATCCTTTGTTTCGTAATATTTTGAATACAAATACTGATACAATCAACTTTTAAACTGATAAGATTATATTAATAAAGTGCTTTTGTTGAATCTCAGTTATGATAAAAATAAAACTCATAACCTTTTGATCTAAATTTAACTTGAGTCTAATAGTGATTTTCTTTTATTGTTACGTTTACTCAAGAGAATCCGCTTAGTAATTCGCATACATAAACTGTACATAATAAGATCTAAGACTTTCGCGAATATTCATTTAAATGTTATTCGGATTACTACGCGTATTTTATTATTTTAAAACTACATATTCCCGACGTTTCATTTAATTTTCAGCAAATGTGATCACGGGCAGACGAGATGTGAATGTCTGTCAGTCAGTCTTGTTTCTATCTTCTACTGCCATCGATATCTTAATTTACTGGCATACCGCTCTGGATGCTTGCAGAATGCGCTAACGGTGTCACCGAGGTTAATCCGCGAGGCTATTGAAATTAAAAAACATCCCAATTTCAACAGAGAAGATGGCTGGAACCTTTCAAACACCTGGGATCCCCTGCTTAAAAATATAAAATCCCATGTCCGTGACCACACCGCAGGACCTCGGGACACCGTGAGCGCATTCTGCCGGCATCCAGAGCGGTACGCCAGAAAATTAAGAAATTGATGGCGGTAGATGATAAATAACAAGACCAACTGACAGACACTCACATCTCGTCTGCCCGTGATCACGATCGCTGTAAAGTAGCCGAAACGTCGGGACTATGTAGTTTCAAATAAAAGTATATACTGAGGTTATTCCATCGGGCTATTTAAATTAAAAATCATCATTATTTCAATAGAGAAGATGGGTGGAATCTACCCAACACCTGAGACTCCCTCCTTAAAAATATAAAATTCCCTGGTAGAAAATAAATAACAAGATCGACTGACAGACGTTCACATCTCCTCTGCCCGTGATGACGATTTCTGAAAAGTAGCCGAAACGTCGGAAGTATGTCGTTTTAAAATAATAATATACGCGTAGCAATCCGAATAATATTAGTTTGATTTAAATAAACTGTACATATTATACTCTTGGAGTAAAGCTAGCTACAAATTTAAGACATCAACTTTACATTTATGCTAATGGATTGATTTTTATTGTAAAATTAATAATTTCTGCCATAAACATTGTTTGGAAAAATTAGGTACATTATGTAGTAGGGAAGTGACATAATGTGTTGTACAGTCGCTGTGGATGGAGGAAGGTGGTGGCGCGCGCCAGCGATACTCCACATGCTCTGCCATCGGTCCCTGTCGTCGACACAGCTCTCATATTCTCGTATGATCTGTGCTCGTATTATCTTTATCTTGCACGTACCCTTGTTACTAGTTTGTCACATCTTGAAACTATGTTATTAAAAAATCCATTTTATTTTAGAACCTATATTATATGTGTGTAACATCAATCATAGTTCATCAATAATAATATGTTGAACGTATCACATGTGTAAAGCCAGACTACTGAAAAAAAAATGTTTATGTTTAAAGATTTTCTGTGTCTCGATTTGACAGGAGTCACGGTTATTTTGAGCTTTTATTTAATTAATTTCTGCACATCCATAAAAAAGATTTTATCGATTTACTTATTACAAAACATGTTAAGCATGAATGTCAATAATTACCATAAATCAACTTGACTGGTGTGTTTTATAATTGTAATTTACAACAATCTGTAAATAATTTATTATGTGTCAAAAGATAAATATAATATCTTTAAATAATAGGATTTGAAAACAATTGTGCAGTAACGATGATAGTTTAAAGTATTGAATTAAATATTATTCCAAACATAATTCATTTTAGCTCCATTTAATTACCCAAATGGTTTCGAAAAAAACAAAGAAAAGAGTAATTTTTTTGTCTATATTGGTAATTTAGTAACATAAAATGAAGCACCTAAAATAAAATAAAGAGTATATATTGTAGAACTTTGAAATTTTTTGTACTATTACCACATGCTTTTTTTTATTTGACCGAATATTATAGAAACCATTTCCTCAAACCATTAAATCTATCATATAATACGTCCCTACAAAAAATATAAAACATTGATTATCAAATATGAATACTTTTCAAATAACGTGGATTATTTTATCCAGAATCTTTCGGAAAACAAGCGACGAAGAAGCTCCAATGCTCTACCACAAGATCGAACAGAAGCTCGCGCAAAAACATCAGTGGCGGGCATGGATACACGCGAAGTAGAATATTTAGCCACAGCCCCCGTGGGGTCTCAAGATGAATTAAGACGGGGTCATAATGATTCAATCATGAAACGTATACCTGACGATGCGGAAGCCACAACAGTACTCGTTGGTGCTGTTGGATTTTTAGACCAACCAACGATTGCCTTTGTACGTCTCGCTCAAGGCATATTAATGCCATCCATCACAGAGGTTCCCATACCAGTTCGCTTTATGTTTATATTACTTGGGCCAACATCAGCTGACCTTGACTATCATGAAGTGGGGAGATCAATTTCTACTCTCATGTCAAACCCTTCCTTTCATTCTATTGCGTACAAGGCTGATGATCGACGTGAACTCTTGTCGGCAATTAATGAATTCTTAGACGATTCGATAGTGTTGCCGCCTGGTGATTGGGAGCGGCAAGCTCTATTGCCTTTCGAAGAATTACGAGCTAAAAGTGAAATGATAAGAAAACGCAAGCGCGATGCTTTGGAGCGTAAAAAGGGCATTGAAATTACATCAGCTTCTCCAATAGACGAAAAAAAGGCTTTGTTAGCTGGTGAAACTGGTGGATTGCCAGAAAAAGAACGTGATGATCCATTAGCCAAAAGTGGTCGTCTCTTTGGTGGTAAATATAATTTTATATATTATTATTTATTATAAGATACGATTTTTATTGATTATAATGGAAGTATACTTTTTAAATAGGCGTTATAAGAGATATCAAAAGGCGTTATCCACACTATGTATCTGACTTTCGTGATGCATTAAATGGACAATGTGCAGCAGCTACAATATTCATGTACTTTGCTGCGCTTTCTTCAGCTATTACTTTTGGAGGTCTCTTAGCTGAAAAAACTGACAGACAGATTGGTATCTCGGAAACATTGGTAAGATTAATTAAAAAAAAAAATTCGGAAACCTTTGCCCGTTTGACAGTGATAATTATAGGTTTTGTAAAGATAACTAATATAATAAGAAAAAATGTTCGGTAGTCCCAATAAAACGGCAAAATGTTGTTACAACGTTTTTAGCTTGGAAAAATAAAAGATGTTTGGTATATTAACAACAGTTGTGTTTAAAAAAAACCTTTAAAATAAGTATTTTATTTTTGGTACCTTGTTTATAATAGGTAATTTATATTCCTATATAAAAAAAAATAAAATAATCTTTATTTGTAAGTTCAATTTTACTATCCCATAAATTTGTTTTAGGTATTTACTTGCGTAGGTGGCCTATTTTTCGCCCTAGTAGCTGGGCAACCAATGATGATTACTGGGGCTACTGGACCTTTGCTGCTTCTCGACGAATCGCTTTATGTATTCTGCCGCTCATACGGTTTTGATTTCTTGGCCGCTAGAATGTATTGTGGTTTATGGATGATAGTAATTGCTTTGTTTGTTGCCTCTGTTGAAGGTAGTGTCGCCGTAAAGAAAATTACGAGGTCAGTAACACTATTCGTCTTAATACCGAGCATTAATTTAATTAATTAAATTATCTTCTTAGAACGAATGTCTAGCAAAATCTTACAAGAAATTCGTATAATTTTAGATTTACTGAAGACATTTTCGCATTTTTGATATCGCTTATCTTCATATCTGAGCCTGTGACGAATATAATAAATGTTTATCGTGCTCACCCGCTTGGTTATGACTACTGCAGCAATAACACACTTGAAAATTCTACTGCTGGCGATGCTATGGTTAACTCAAATTTCACAGGTATTTTTGACAGTATTCATAATTTTCAATATTTTTTTATTGTTTTCTATAACCTATAATTTATACAGTTATAAACAAAATACGTCAATATGACCTTAAACATATTTTACTTATATTAAAATTCTTTCCAGGAAACGTTACAGTTCCTCCAGTTTTACCGCCTACAAATATGTTACTTACACCGAAACCAAATACAGCTTTGTTTTGTACAATGTTGACTCTTTGCACCTTTATTCTTGCTTACTATCTACGCATATTTCGCAACGGAAAATTTCTTGGTCGAAGTGTAAGTTTATAATATTATAATATTTATATGCTATGTAATAATAAAGTGTCAACCATCTAAGAGTAGAGCGTTATTTTTTATATTCATTGGACAGGCTCGACGTGCACTTGGTGATTTCGGAGTGCCGATTGCAATTGTTTTAATGGTTGGAATATCCTGCTTAGTACCCGTTTGGACAGAAAAATTACAAGTACCGGATGGTCTGAGCCCAACCTCAAATCGTTCTTGGCTGGTACCCCTTAATACTGGACTTGAAACTATACCACTGTGGGCAACAATTGCTATGGTTTTACCAGCGCTCATGGTGTACATCATCGTCTTTATGGAAACCCACATCGCAGAGTAAGAAATCAAAAGGAAACAATTTAGTATTATTTTTACTAATGAATATGAGTACTCATATCAGTATAGAGATTTTTATAACTTATATTAAGTTTCTGCAAGCCAAGCGAATACAAAAATAAAGGCATTGCGAATTGCTATAAATTTTATTAGCTTGTAGCTAACGTATAACAATTTAAACAGGTTGATTATTGATAAACCAGAGAGAAAACTGAAGAAAGGCAGTGGGTTCCACATGGACATAGTCGTAATGTCGTTAGTGAACGCGGTGTGTGGCATGTTTGGGGCTCCGTGGCAGTGTGTAGCCACGGTGCGATCTGTTAGCCATGTTTCTGCCTTAACTGTTATGTCAACAACTCATGCTCCCGGTGACAAGCCTTATATTGTTGAAGTTAAGGGTATGTATTTAAAGTTGATATTCTTTTATTCTGCTCTTGTGATATAGTAACAGTTACAGATGTATAACACTGTAACTCATTATCATTTATAAGAAAATTGGATTTACTGACAATTAAAAAAAACAATTATGTCTAAAATTATTTCAAAATACACTATCACTTTAACAGAAGTGTCATGATCTTGCGATGCGTCATTGTTCTCCTGAAGCCCTATCTCTGTATATAGCGTAAACTACACGTAATAAATCATACATATAAAGTTTTATGTACATATATGTTATATTTTATACATTACGTCTGTAACACTTTATTCGCAAAAATCACTCACAAGACACCATTTTTCAGAACAACGTCTTACTGGACTACTAGTTGCTTTTCTCGTTGGCATATCCGTTTTGGCCTCCGGCTGGCTAAGATTGGTTCCGATGGCTGTATTGTTTGGAGTTTTCCTCTATATGGGAATTTCTGCTCTTGGAGGAATTCAGTTCTGGGATCGATGCATTTTACTTTTAAAACCTGTGAAGCATCACCCGCAAGTACCTTACGTGAGACGAGTAAGTAGAACTAAATCAAAATAAATATTTTTATTCAATTATTACCTATGACTACTTAAATAACTTTTTAAGGTGCCGACAATGAAAATGCATCTTTACACTCTTATCCAAATGGCTGGTGTCTGTGTATTGTATGCTGTGAAATCTTCGAAGTTCTCCCTCGCCCTTCCCTTCTTCTTGGTACTAATGGTGCCACTGCGAATGGCAATCAGTTACATCTTTACTCCACTACAACTGCGTGCGGTAAGCGAGTATAAAATTGACATCCGCAAAAATATCAATCCCCATCATTCAAAGTCGTAGACATGACGTAGAAACAAAAATATTCCTTAATATAATCCTAAAATAAAACAAACCCAGACAATGGCTCTCAGTTGTTATATTTATTTTATTGTAATTTCAGTTGGATGGATCCCAAAAAGATATTGACGTCGATGATGAGCCAGATTTCTATGAAGAAGCGCCTCTGCCCGGATAGGACCAGGCCATAGAATGTCAACTTTCTGACACTCAGCAAGTTACAATATTTATAAACTCTCTTGTATAAAGTGAAAACTAAACAAGTTTTATATTATGCCTCAGTGCAGCGACAGAAAGACATTTTACTTCAAGTAGATTATAATAAATTATACTTATCTTCTATGTGTCCACTGTAGAATAATAATCAACATATATTATATTTCTTTCGTTGTATGTTTAACGAGAACAAATAATACATCTATATGCAAATGTAAAGATCCCTTTGCTTAAAATGGTTTTAAAAAAAACAATCTGAAACAAAGTCTATATAAAAATATTTATTTAACTAAGAAATACTAAAATTTTAGTTAGTATTAGTTCACCTCTATTTTAATACCTATTCACTATAAATTTTTAAGGATTTCTGGTATTTTTTTGATTTTTTGGTAATTTAGTACGTCTATATCATTAAACGAAAATTTGCGTAAAAATATATGGAGTTTAATGAAGTTTATGCATGTATATAATAGACATATATATATATATATTTCAAAATCTTTCTGAGATTAACTAAATAAATAAAAAATACAATAAAGTATATACTTGTGTATAGGTTAAGTATATATATATACTTAACCTATATTTAGCACTTAAGGGATTTTGTGATGATAGCTCAATGTCTGTACACAGTATTACTTCTAATTATATATTGAATCGAGCTTCATTCTCAAAATTTAGAAAGACAACCAGCTAAGAGATAACATTCATAATCATTTTATAACTATTTTTAAGAACTCAAAGAACTTTTCCGTGTTTAGTTACAATATACATTGTTAATTCATAGTTATTATAAAATACATACCAAGTTAAAAATTAAGTTATTACAAGGACAAAAATCTATCTAAATACATATTTATAATCTATTTTGTAGTTCCAGATTAGTATTACTTTTTCCTAAATAATAACTTTAATAAATCTTAAAATATTCAAAAATAAGGAAGATTTGTATTCAAAAAATATACTTTTCTATGTCTAATCCTGTATGACTTACCTAATCATTTTGACGTCACCGTCGTAGAGTCGTCCACGTTGAGACAAGCCACTAGTTAACAGTAATATACACTGTTTACGAAAAAATATTGTACTTAATGATAGTAGGTATATTCAATTAATATATTCTACAACGTAGCTATCTTTTTCAAAAGATGTTAGTACGTTTAGACCTAGTGTTCAATTACTTAATTTTCTGATTGAAGTAAAACATGAAGGACGGATAAACATTAAAAGTATGTATAAACATAGCACTTCTTCGGTATAAATAAATTACTACCTAGTAATCCATATAATTATATCAGTACCAAATATGGCCAAGGTATTTTAAAAACGTTTGAAGATGAGAAATACTATTTGAAGCTGACTAGTAAGCGAGTTTATTACGCCCGTTCGAAAGTAACATTGCAAAATTTTTCCTATTATTACTGTAAATTGTAAACAACATCTGTCATAAATATAAAAGCCAAAGTATAGTTCACCAAAGAAATGACGGAAGTATTTATAATTACCTGTTTCATTAATGATAATTAGAACCTTCTGCGGGTGGAATTTTGAATAGCTAGTTATCAGGCATTATGTAATAATGAAACAGTATTAGAAATATAAATATAATTTAATAAATTAATGTACATACAGAATGTTTTTCAAGATGATATTTTTTCTTAATATTATTATATTCCAGAGGTAATTAGTTACACAGTAACTTTTTACACAGTAACCTCATATAAAAAAAAACATAATACTTATCGTAGTAATCTCCTAATAATAGATTTGTATCTATGTATATACTATATCTTTATGATGGAATAACATAATACAGATGAGATGAGATTTCGTAAGTAATTTGTCAAAAATCCAAAAGCAAAAGACCAAAATCGTAAAAATTTGCAAGTGGTACATAATTTACCGGTAAAATAATTAAGACTATCTTACATGTACTTAATAAAATTTATAATAACAATATGACATTCCAACTATCGTGTTGCTAAGATATATAATTTGATATCACGTTTAGTTGTTTTTAATATTTTATTTTAATCAAAGATTATATTTCGATAATCACACAACTTAAAATGAATTGTAAATATGTGCAGTGTTAAGAAAATCAAATCTATGGTTTGTTCTGCAAACCCATTTTTAGTCTTGTATAACATAACCATATCATTTTATCTTAATGGATTCTTTTATACTCTGTAAAAATATATATTGGTATAGAGTTCTAAATATAGTGCTCTTATATTAACATACAACAGGGCACAATTTTAAAAAGTGGCGTGGCTTGACCCTTGCAATAAACTTTCCAATGTGGTAAAATGTTTTGTATTTCAACTTGCAAATTTTACAAAATAGTCCAAAAGAAGCTGTGAGATAAGAAAAAATGTAAAAGATACCGTTTTAACGTTTGTGCGCCACTATAATTCCTGGTTTTAATCATATTTTTATCTCAGCATATAAAAGTAAAAGTTAATGAAACTATTAAGATTTTAAAAGTCTAGTAATCTTCATCATTGTAAAATGTCTTTTGGCTATAATAATAGTAATTTATTAGAAAAGCAAAGGCATTTTTTAATCTAAGACAATGTAAGAACAATATTAAATTTGTTAGTTTGTAGATACAATTAATAATTTAATATGATGGTATTTCGTTTCATTGTCTGAAATTATAATTCAACATATCATACATATTATTTACGTTATGTTATGAAGTTGCTCACTGTTTTGGGCGTATAATTAATCTTAGACAGGTTATTGTTATACAGATTATTGTTTTAGCAATATATTTTGAATTGTTCCTTTGTTTATTTATTGTTTTTGGCTTATAAATATAATTAACGTGATTATAATTAGATAAATGATTTAAAGAAACCTTCTTTTATTTATGCTAAGGAAAAATATAACTGTAATAGGTAACTTGTAAAACTTTAAGGATCTAAACGCACCTCCTCCTTATTTTTGTGTAATTTCATGGCATTTTATGATGTTTAATACAATTACAATACAAATTAGAAGTTCTGCAACATCATCTCTTTAATAGACTAGAATCTTATTATATATGAAAAGTATTATTTTTTAATGTGCTTTAATAAAAAAAAAATTAACTACTCGACAACTTAAAAATTATAATGATATTTGTTCTTTTTTTTTGTGTCTTACACCTGTTCAGCATGGTTAAAGAAAACTCAAGACTAAGAAGTCGCGTCCTGACCAATTGCCGCAAAAATACATTGACGGAGTGCCCAGATTGTGTAGGGTAGCGCCGTCTCTTGGTGGCGGCCGTAGGTGCTGCGAGAAACTTCCCGCTTCCATCTGCTGTATGTGCCATGGCAGGGAGCGAGGTTTGGTGGGTCGTCGTCATCTTTTGCGAGGCTGTGCAGCTCGCAAAGGAGGTGGCGGAAATGGAGAGAGAGGCTGCTTCCTCTCTCCCCTCCCGCAGCAGACGCATTGGGCGCCGTAGTGTGGCCGAATTCCGGCTATCGTAGGTTGCAGTCTGTGAACGGTAGAATCGAGGCATCTTGTCGTCCGATAATAGCTGCAGGCTTCGAGGCGGCGGCATGTGTTCCGCATACACCTCATAATTGAATCTTGTTACCGGGTGACGGCTGCAAATTGGGTGACGGGGTCCGCATGGTCATCTGGTGGGTTAATACCTGTTAGGGGTAGCGACGAACGCTTCGGCGATACTCGCCGGTACATGAGAAACATGAGTAGGTTTTTAGTCAGTCATACTGAGGGTCCCCTTCGCCCTTCTCCGAGGGCGGTGGGACTCCATGAGGATTGTCCATCCCGACATTAAAATAAAAAAAGGATCCTGAGCAATTAAAATCTCTCTGTCCATTAAAAGTTAAGGAATTTGTGTTTGCATGCATACATACACATTTATGTAGAGACGCTCTCTGACGTTATATGTATTATCTGTTTTATTGTATATTATCCCATTCTAAATAATATTATTTTTTTTTTTATTATAAAAGACTCGTATTAATTTCATTAGTATTTCTCTCTTTGAGATACGTATTAGCGCATATTTAAGAACTTTATTTTAACCAATTATTTCATTACATTCCGAATAGTACATACAAATTTATGCTGGAAATATTTATTTAGGTAATAGTGTTAAGTTATACCCAATGCTAAAGATAAAAATATTATTCTTATGTATTATAATTATATTTCCACCACTCATTGAACATAAGGGACTTCAATGTCATTACATTGGAATCACTTATGTTGTATATACTACTCATTATCAGTACAATAGAAAAACTTATATAATAGCATAATGGATGGCTTTCTTGAAGATCTCGTTATGTGGTATAAAAACTTTTCGTTAAATTAAACTCTTCAATCTATGTATCTCTGGGCTAGACAAATTCAAGAACACACACTTTCCTTAAAAGGTGCTCCCGTTTCTCGACTACGCTGATGCTGCCTATCCAGTTGTACAGAAGAAGATCATGAGAACTATTTACTCCAACGTTTTTATTCACTAAGTAGTGATTTTAGTAAGAATTTAAAATTAATGTATCTATTATGTAATCTGTGCTCTAGTTCGTGAATAAAATTTAAACGTACATTGTAAAATCTTGTTTTCTTTTGAATTTTTATTTTTTCTTATTGTTAAGAAGAATTCAAAATTATTTTTTGTTCTTATATGGAATAATTTTTGAATAAATGTTAACCTGCTGCCAGAAAAAGAACTCACTTCCATCATGGTTTAGAATAACCACAACAAACTTTTTAATGACTTTAAATAGTAGAGGTATAAAAAATAACACTTTCTTAAATATGATATTTACTTTTATAATACACATTTTAAAATTTATATAAAAACCTATCAATTATTACATACCTATTAAGTTTTTGGTACAAGTATTTCTTTATTTATATGTTGCCATCTCATTATTTATACAGAGTTGCCTGTTCTCTGTGGTGCTGTGCTGCCCCCAGCGGTATATTAACACAACTTAAAATCGACGTCAAACCAAACATGTCAGTCACACATAATGGTGGAAGATGTGTTTTTTATCTCAGTGAATAAGTTTGAGGACGTTTTTTCCAAAAATGGTTAATTACGAGCATCCGAACTCACTTTGACCTCTACCTTTAATCCGTGATTGACTATTAACTCATTTTTGTGTTAAGTAGATTTAAGAATGGCGTTTGTGTACATCGGGCTGTCTGTAGAATTATTAAATTAGTGACTTGAGCGAGAGGTCGCTCGCCGGTTTCGAAACCAAGAGGGTGGCGGAGGCGTCAGTACAAGATGGGGGCTCAGCAGGCGAAAGAACGCGGTACGGCCAGCGGCGCGTCCATGCGTTCGACGAGAAACAAGCCGCGAGTACCCAAGGACCCCCGCATGCTCGGCTCCAACATTTTTACCGAACACAGCGGTGAGTCACCCCTTATTTTTATTATTTAAAATGTTAAAGTACATTTGCTTATTATTATTTATTTTGGCTGAAACTTCTGTCTTATCTTAAAGTTTTATTGATTTATTGTATACTTTAGTTTTTTTTGTATACAAGTATTAAAAAATTTACTTCATTTTTAAAAATCTAAGTTACTATCAGAGAACTATCAATACTTAATATAAACACCCACAGTTCTGTCAAATTGTTTGCTTTCTTCTCTTAATTATTGTTATCCCAGTAATAATATGTTAATTTTGTTGCCAATGCGAAATATTATCAGTGTTATAATATATTTTCCTCATACTACATTTTAATCTTCACTGCCTCTACAGCTAATATAAAGTTTTACTTTAAGTTAATTAAAGGAGCTACCTTGTAACTCATTAGTAATAAATATAAAAAAGATTTTAAAGACCAATAAAATATATATTAAATAGTGTAATAAGTATGACAAGTGTCAGTGTTATTATATCATCATTATCATCAGCATCATCGATAAACTATCACATCTGATCACTTCACATACTTTGTTGATATTCACTATATAGATATACTTATTCAAAGTACTGTTTCTCTTTTTTGAGGTATAAATGCTTTTGCAAAAATAATTTCAGATGATTTAAATATAATCCACCATTAGTAAATAAAAATCTTCATGAATCTTCACTAAATATATGAATATATTTAGTTATATATAACTGTTACATGTTATAGTTTTCTAAAAAATGGTTTAACATAGTTAGACATTTGAAAAGTCAGTTTGAACATGACTTAATTAAGGTATCTTAATTTTTTGTGATTATATCATTCAAAACCTATTTCTTATGTCTGTATGTTATAGATGGTAAATTAAAAACAGTTACAATAGGTATTTTTTTATAGGTTTCAAAATGACCACAGAAGGAAAATAGAAATTTTTGTTATAATTTGAAATTGTATCTTTGTCTGATTCAAAATATAGATGTTATTGTATACATTTGAATAGTTCAAACTTTAAGATCAAATTGAAGCTCTTATTTAATTAATAAATAGGCACAATTAACTTAAGTCTGACAGAATGTCGATGACAAAAACTAGTTATTTATTATATTCTATCTCAAGACGTTTCTATTGAAAAGTAACTGAAGAAGAGAAATAATTGAATTATTTCTTAAATTTTTTTATAACGTGAATGTTTCTTGAAGGAAATAGTATACCTGCTGGCAATTGCAGTTGTGCTTTGTCCATTATGATTTTTGTGCAAGAGTATATTTCTAAATGAGCAAAGCGAAATCTTAATTATGAAATGTAACTAAAAATTTTGGTCGGTTAAAGAGTAAAGACAAAAACAAATTAATTTCTATTTATTAATAGCTGTGTTAATGAGTCTATTTTAATCTATTACAACTTAGTTTTGTTACAAAAACCAAATACCTAATTATTGTAATTAAAGATTGAATTAATAACTGATTGAACATGTTTATAATACTATCCTAGAAATATTATTAATGGGTTGTATGGATGGATTTATACCGTTGAAGTACAGTCAAGAACAATTGAATTTTAATCTGCTATAGTTCTGTTGCTTGATGGCTATATAAATCATAACTTTAACAACATAAAGTCCATGTGTACATATTCTTGGATGAATATTTCTTCTCATAATAGAATCTCAAAGCAAAACTTATAGTCACAGAGAAAAATTTCAATTTCAATTTAATATTCGAATAATATCCAGATTATTGAAGTTATTTGAGATATAAAGTTGGTTGCATACACTGATTGCATTATTAAGACAAACATATATAGTTCGATGAAATCTCATTGTTCTTCGAACCTAAAAGACATATCTTCCTTAAAACTAAATGATTACATTGTGTCAAGTAAAATCATATAGATAGTTATTACGGGAGCTAACCTACGTTTTATTTAACTATTTTTATTAATACCAAAATACATTTTTTTTTAAATACATTAAAAAGCTACTACATTATCTGTGTTTTTTTAGATAATTTGGTTGTTGTGAACAACGTGACAAAATTATTATCCTTGTTTTATATTAAAAATAAGGATAAATAATATGCTGACAATTTATAGACCTCTATTTTTGTAAATTATTATTTTGTCTAAACTTAAGAGTAAATGAACTTTTATAGTTCTGTAAGCTGCTGTGTGCTATCATCATAATTCATATAACTTTCTATATCTCATTTTCATTAAAATATTTAAAATGCTAAAATATTAACTGCTATAAATCTATACATATGTATGAAATACTCTAAAAGATATGTATGTAACAAAGCCTAAATGAAATTTATATTTGAGTTCAACTTGTACATGTACAAGATATTTACATTTCCTGTTAAATGAACAAATTTTATTTAAGTAATAATGTAGTAACAGTATCACTATAAGAAAATTACCTTTCTTGCCTTATGAAAAAAATTAAGAGTTGCCCTCATATATATATTTTTTTTTTTTTTTGGCTAGTTTTTTATCATGTATAGATAAACAGTTTACATAACTCATTTATCTGGTGTAATTTTAAGATGTAGTCTTTTCAAGCATTTAAAAAAAGAATTTTAAACATTATAGAAATCTATTCAGTTTATGAAATATCTCCTTATCAAATTTATTGGAACAAACTAATTTTCATATTTTTGATAATACCTACTTTTACGAAAAAATAATTATAACTTAATTAAAGTTATGTATTACGATAAAAATATAATGAATTTAATATACCTATTGCTTAAATAATAAAAGAGAATGACATCAATGCGTATGAAATCTTATTTTTTCTGTTAACCCAAAATTATTGTGGATAAATATTTTTTTTGACAATCTAATTAAAGTTATAAAGCATTTTTTTTTGCTACAAGATAAGAAGGCATTATAGTTACATACGGTTACTTTTATGTATCTATGACCTCGCAAGGTTGAATACTGGAAATTGGCGGTTTGCTTTGATCGTGTGTACCAAATGTTTGTCCTACACGCCATGGTTTCTAGCTTTCACTTCGATTGTTCTCGACGGTCCGTGTTTACTTTTTGTTTGTTCTAAAGTTCATATTTAGTATTTTATTGCCCTTATAGATTTTTATATATACATTTATATACATACATATATATTTTACCTTTCATAGTTGGTTGAGCATACTCAACTAGTTACTTGTATGAAAAGATGCAAAAAAGCACTTATAATAATAATTTGTTTTTATTATCACAACTACAGAAATAATTTACAGATTTTGTGTGTAAATTAATAAAGCCTGTAACGATTCATTAAAACTTCAGACACAAATATACTGTTCGATATATTGGTTAGATTTAGTGAGTACTACTCGTGGTTTTAACTGGTTGTGCGGGCGGATGTTGGGACGTTCAGATTAACACACAATTGCATTCTACGCACACATGCAAAACACGATCTTGAAACGATTGAACGGCTCAATGAGTATAACAATTTACATGTGATTTGTCTAACCATTAATTATTTCGTTATAAATAAATACTATTTAAAATAGTTTTAAACATAATAATTATTTGTCCCGTTGTTTTGACATCTTTTTTGATTTATACAATTTTATGGTTATGAGCAGATTTAAAACCGAATTATCTATTGGTATCAGGTTTCCACTCTAATATAAACTAATAATGGGGTATTAAATTAATTTGATAATTAATTACTTACTCTTAAACAATAAAATTTAAAATTAGACATATATATATATTACGTCATAATATAACAAGTCTTTAACGTAACAATTTTGCCACGTAAACCAGACGGGAAACGTGTCTGGGACTGAAACCTAAAGCGACGACAATGTTACTGTGTACGTAGTGATGAAACAGGTTAAATCCTCTGTACTAACCTAAACGTAGTACAAACCTGATGTAGATGCATCTATTTAAATTAAATAAACAAAAATTTTATTTAAGTTCATATCACATGTCGCAATTTGTATGATATATATATAGCAAAGAATATCTTGTTTTGTTAAACACTAATAGTATAAGAAAATTAATTAATACCATCCGTTTTTAAATTGCCTATTAACATTATGTATTTTATTGCTACCGGACTTCAATATCAATCGTGTCTAATTGATTTAGATTTCACTTGGACCTTGACTAATACAAATTGTTAATCCCTTTGTATTGTATTCGTGACGTAGTTTTGCATTGTATTTTAATTAGGTTTCAGTTCAGTTAGTCATATGTGAAGACAATATGATAAAGATATTGTAGCTTGAAATGAGTTATATTATAGAATGAACTGTAATAAATTATTAATTAAAAAACCAATGACGAATTGCTGTACGGAAGAAATAGCTTTATTTTTTTGTTATCTTTGCAAATCGGTACTAAACAAGTTTTATCATTAACGGAAGAGAGATAGACTTGTTGAAGAGTCGACAGTATATCTCCATTAGAAAATGGAGATATACTGTTTTTATATATGTTGAGGTGGGAAAGTTATTTATTATACTTTTGCTCTACAAAAATGTATATTAATGTTGTTTTGATATATAATTAAAACCGAACGTCTCATATATTTTCCTATAATATGATTTAATTTTCTTTAACAGTGAAATACATATATATTATAGACATCCAATGCAAAATTTAATAATACAAAAAATAATCAAGATATGAAAACGAATGTCATTTTTAACTTTTATAATATTAAACACTGCCGCTATTCTTAATTTTAATACAATGTATATATAAAACAATTGTTGAAATTTCATATACATATCAATGAACTGCAAAAGAATTTGTACCATTGCATTTCGTATGAATTACTTCAGGACATTTTAATTTTCTCTACAACCCTATGACTTTTACTCGGTTGACTTTGATATAACTAAATAAATTCTCAAATTAACGCTCAAACCTTCTCCATGCGAGAAGAGGCCTGGCTCAGCAGTGGGCTCTGATAGGCTTAAAAAAAAAAAAAAAATTTCTCTGGTTTTGTTAATTATCAAAGCTTATATCATGTAATAAACCGCTAAAACCACTGCGAAAGCCATCGGACGCTATGTCGGTGTACCCCGGATCTGTCAGCAACAGGGCACACCAGCGACTGGCCAGTCCTGGCAAAGACCGGGCTTACTCCCTCGGATCATGTAATAAACCGTCGGTAAAGTACGTTATTCCAGATTTTAATTGCTTTTGAACGGGGAATACTATGTCATATTAGCTGGTTTGTGAACTGTTTTCATTACACATATACACAAGTTAAAATTATCAACAGACAATGTGATCTTACAGACTTTTATTAACATTGGTAATTAAAGTGTATTAACTAAAACACAACGAAAGTAACTTTATTATGATCACAAAATTTACTTCAAATAAAATTATAAATTAAAGTTGCTGAACACTTTTTTTTTTTTTACACTAAAGTCAATAGTATTGTGATAGAATATATTTTTCTGTATTTGTTTAAACCAATTTTCATTTTCAATTCTCTATTTCAAGCTTCTCTTTTTTATGATTTGAGTATGCTCACAGCTATCGCAAGTACTATTTGATTTAATTCTCTTTCACGTTGGGTATTGGAATTTTATTCTTTGAAGACACTACGATAAAGGAAAAAAATCACTTTTCAACGTTGACATCGTATGATACCTATTCTTATATGCTTTCAAAAATACAACTTTCGTTCTTTACACTTTTATTGGATTTATACAGCTTGGGTCCTGTTAAATGCATATATCATTTTATAAGGAAACATATTTCAACAAAATAATAAACATAAAATATGTTCAATAACAAATAATAATTCTATTGTTGCTACCCATTAATTATTCGTGCCAATTAGTAGTAGTAAAAAATTTAATGAGACGACTCGATTTATAACATAATTTAATTTGACTGGTGTGCTCTTTATTTTTGTCACTAATTGATGCAATCGATTTTTTTTCCTAATTAGACGATTGTTTTAATTTCTAAAAAGTACAAAAGCATCTATTAACTCCCATTATAGGAATTACTTACATATTTTATACTAGAAATGGTTTAATTTGAAATACGTCTCTCTCATGTTAATATACAATAACAAGCTAGTACCTACTCGCCACATTTCATCAGGTTACACTGTCCCCACTGCATAGTCAGATTGATTCAATTATATTAATTTTGATTTATTCCGTTCATTGTTATTCTCTTTACCACTCTTTGTTGTAATAGGTCTTACGAATTAATTAATATATTTATTTATGTTTATTTAATATCACAGAGCACGACTTTACTTTTGCTGCTTTCAATAAAGCTAAACTTTAAAATAGCTCATAAGCAACACGAATGGTAAATGGTAATTCCGATTTTGCTCCTGTTTTGTTTTGTCTAATTGTAAATTCTAAGTATACAAAACTAGAAATAAAGTTTTCTCATCTTTTTCTTGCTCACAGTATATTCTTTTTGACACAAAAGCATATATCATATATATAAAAACTTAATTTCTTAGTTAAAATTGTTTGCAGCAACTATAATTACTACTACTCCTACTATTTACATTTGAAGTAGTATCTTAAACATGGCTACTCTGGTAAAAATATTATTTTACACATAATTAGAAAATTATAGAAATACATATTGGAACTACATCTTTAAATTCATACATAATATTTAAACTCTTACTTGAGACACGGTATTATAAAACATGATTTATTTTGTAAAATTCCATCTGTAATGTAATATTGCAACCGTCGTATTGAGATAGATTTTGCATCGGAGGCTGTGGAAATGAGAAAATCGATAGTTCAATAGCGTTGTTGAAGTATGATGTCGGATGTAAATAATAAAGCTGGAATTTAAAATGAAAAATCTGCCATGTATAGTATTTGAATAGTTTGTTTCTTTTTTATTACTATAATAATTTTTATAAACTTAATAAAGTTTACATAATTGGAACAAATTTCTTCTTTCCTTAGTTCGATGCTGATGGTTTTGCTTTTTCAAACATAAGTGTGTTTAGAATTATAAATATGACGGTTACGCCCTGATGGCCTATAAAAGATTATACCAGAAATAGAATAATAAGTGAAACTATCCAGTAGCCCAATTCTTTGATTATATTGTCGACTATTATTATTTGTATTGAATATTTTTAGAAACAAATAATAATAAAAATTAAGAACTCACAAGTATGGATTTTTGGAAAATAACTTGCAAATTAAAGTACTTTTCTTTTTGTCTAATTATAACGTTAGTTTAAAGAACCTTTATGATTTAATAAAAATTAATACTTTTGTTATATCACACTATTTCTTAAGATTAGTAAACAAACTACTTGAATTTTGGTTATTAAAATTGGTCTCTTATAAATTTCAATAAGGTGAGGGGTACACACGAAGAAAAATATAACCTAAAATGACATAGACGCTATATGCGCCATATGTAGTATATTTTATCATATTACTATCCGAAGTAAAGTGATTTTAATTATTCTACTAGTATTTAAATTGTCCAAGTAAACGAAAATTACGTTTTAATTTGAAATTGTTCGTGACTTTTAAATTTTAACCCAACGTCTTACAATAAGTCCATGTTATTTGAACAAGGATTTTTAATGAATCGAAAACGTATTAGCAATAACATGCTAATATTGTCCAAAGTCAATTAAATTATTAAACAACAGCTGGAAAACACATAAATAAGAATAAATTCTTATACATTCTCCACACAACCTCACACGGTGTCATCAAAATAAATACTTCAATAAAACTGGGACATTCACCGAGGTGGTCATTTCTAAGATAATTATAAGTAGGTACCTAATTGTTTTTCTGTATTACTTCAAATCAGTCCATTCGATGCGATGTGATCTGAATTGTATTCTAAAAAATTCCATTACTTAAAAGGCGCCCCTCATTCTATATATAGAATGTATGTTGTAACGTTGCGCTGGCAGGGATTTACTCAGTACAATTAAGTTTACACCTAGGGTGTTTTCATTACAATGTACTGTAAAACAACTATATTGTCAATGTAAGTATGTCAGACGGGCGATCTGTTTTTAATGTGATTGTTTTTAATGCTTAATAAATAAATATATATATGTATATAAAAAGTATGCCGATCATATTGTAAGGGCATATGTACTTGTAAAAATTAAATTATATGATTAATTGCAATTTAAATATCAATTTTTTACTCGTTTATTCTCATTGAACTTTTTTTGTGATATAACAATAAAGTATAGTAAAAGTGCGCAATCCGTCCCCAATTATTAATGTTAGAGCTTCGAATATCTAATATCATCAACGTTCAAATTTTATAAAAATATAGTTTTCTTGTTGTATCAACATTTCGATTTTTTTTTTTCATTTCATCCTCTATAACATAAGCTACACTTAATCTTTACAATGAAAGGTAATTTGGTGGTTCAAGGCAGTTTGCAATTGTAGATCTATCAACATGAGCGTTCGGTATAATTACGTGATATCAGGACACTGTCTAATGATATTTGATATCGAGCACATTGCTTCTTTCGCTGATGTTTCCATTGGTAATTGAGCTCACCCATACTATCGAAAGCAGCCCTGAGCAGAAACTTTTTTGAACCATTAGACTTCCTATATTAGTTTTTTATCATTAATACTATCGATATTTTTCAATAAATAATAAAAACTGTTATCAACAACAATAGATAAAATATATTAGCTTCTTATAAACATTATACAATAATTATCCAATTAATATTAATCATCGACAAATAAGGCAAATGCACCCATAAAATTCATAGATTTATATAATTACCGAAATAAAAACTTGTTAAATAACGCACAATGATATCGAAGTTATAAGCGATTCTTTTGTGAGTGTTATCTCAATACCTCTTGGCAGCTCCATACGAAGTTGGATTTCCGGCCAGGTGAAGCAAGCTGCGTCCGGGAAGCGATAGCTTTGGTCCTAGTTCAATTGAAGCCTTACTTTTACTCGCTAATAATATATGCACGTAAAGTTTTGTTACGTAACAAAGATTTTTCTACACCTATCGTGTATGGCAATTCAAAACTTTAATCTTGTTCGCCTTATGGTAGTCATCTTAGTAATAAATGAACTTAAAATTGACTACAATTCTTATGCTACTGTAATAATTAAAAGTAAATTTACTTCATTCTAATGAAAACTTCCATCTCATTAGAACGAGCTTCCTTGTTCGTACTTAATAAACTGAGATTATAAATTAAGATTTATGTGAGCAGCTATAAATTCATATTAAAAATATTACCAATTTTAAATATAAATTATACTGAAGAAATAATCTTTTAAATTTTATTTATAATCTTTAATATTATTGTATTATTATTTGTTTATTTTTCACTTTCACTTCCCCTAAGACATTATCTATGGTAATGTTTACTGAATACCTCAAACTCTGTAACTTTTACATACGGTGTTGTCTTTACAGCTTTCAACACTTGTAGAAGTAACTGTTGCTATGTTGAACAGCTGTTTGACTTATTAAAACAAATTATAAGAGTGTACAGGAATCTGAAACTTACAAACTCTTATTCTAAGTATATTTACAAATGCTCCAGGAAAGTAATGTATGTAGCATCCGTATGAAAGAAGGGGATGACGAGATGTGTGAATGTGGTTGATATAAAAGTTTTGTATAAATCGTGTTGTGTCGCTATTTCCTTCTTATCTAATAAATAAGAGAAAAATGGTAACGGAATGAAAGTTGTGTAATCTTGATTCTTTTGTAGGTTTGATGTATACATGTACTTTTATACAATAGAAGCCCTAGATGGAGTTTGTATTGTAAAGTTAAAAACTCAGTTTCACATTACCAAACTCTTGTTCGTAACAAAATCAAAATTGAATATTTTTATTTAAAATACATCCTCAGCTGTTTCGGTATGTACTTTGAATTATATGTTGAATTAAAAATGAAAGGACATGAGTAAGGTTCGTTCTTTCTATACCTAAAATGTCAAGTTCTAACTTATTGTTAGTTTTAACTATAGTTATAACGATTACTTGGAACATGGATGAGACTCGGGATTATGTAAAATGCAACTCTGATAAATGTATAGAATATTTCTAAAATATGAAATATATTACAAAAAGCCCAAATGTAGCGATCTGTCATTGCTTTTATTTAGACCGTAGAGTTTTCTGTTGAGCTCCACAAATGTGACAATGACTGCGTTGCTAGATTTTTATATCTCCACATATTATGTAGGTACTGTTTTCGGCCAGGCAATATTTAAAATAATGTAATATCTGGTAAACTTATGGGAAAACAGTTCAGAAAACGAAAAAATGTTTTAAACATTTTTAAGACAGTGATGAATATTTTACTATCCGATTTGTGGTTATAACTTTATTGATCGCATCGAAAGATCCCTTTGGAGACCCAGAAAAAGAGAAAAGACATTACGTCTACCTACTTTTACTGATTACTATGATTCGCGAATGGAAATAATACAAGATACATATTTAACCTTTAAACGAATAGCGACACTAATTTATTAAATGTTTTGTTGTTTAATTACTTAATTTCCTCAAACAGTAGATATACTTATTCAAGTTGATAATGAAACCTGTTTGTTTCACTTGGAAACCTTAATGTTAAGACATTCAAACACCGAAGTTATTTGCCGTGGTAAACTAGCGATTACTGTAAATTAAATATATTATAGACAATTATATTCATACAGATTCTCATCTTATAAGGCTTTAGATGTATTTTTCAACAATTAGTTTAATTTTATTTTGGCATTTTGATTTGAAATTATTAGCGGATTATTCTTCCGTTTTTCTCTTGACCAAAGTATCATGACTTTGTTTTCGTAAATGGAAAATTAAGGAACAGATTACAATAGAGACTTTAACCATCAACAATCAAATCATTACTAACCGCACATATTGAGACATGTAAAATCAAATAAATTTATTTATGGTTTTTAGGTGTTATTATGTAGTGAGATTTTATTCATTACTCTCATTACACTTAGGGTGAAGTGACCCTATTGACTATATGTCATGTAGGGTGTATCTGTGTGACAAGTCGTTACATTCCGCTCAATGTAGTTGAATAAATCAATGGCTGCATACTTTCATTTACCTTAGCCTGACATCATAACCTGTATATCGATTATTTTAGTATATTATCTCTTCAGCTTCCAATAAGACTTTGCAACTATTGTTCTACACATGTCTTTAAAGTTATAAAGTAAAATTTTCGTCGTTATTCATTTTCTGGTTATTTGGTTTTAACGTACTCATACCTGGTCGATCTAGAACCGGTAGCGGCTTTGTATTTTGTGGTCAACACAGCCGATGCCGTTTCTAAGCTGACAAGATTGGTTTACTATAGAGTTTGTAGGGAAGGAAGGGAAGGGAGTGGATAGACATATTGACTCTCTGCGATTTCATTCAGTTTCCGAGTCTAAATGTACTTTACAGTATAGACAAGACTACATACAGAATACATAAAACAATTTTCTCACAAGTTTATATTTAGGTATCTAAACTATTAGTAAAATGCGTTTTTCAGTATAAGTTAATGTCAAAAAGAAACATTCAATAGTACAAAAAGTATTTAGTCTTATGGATACTTTAACTAAATAGTTCTGAGACTTTCAAATTGTATTTTTAAAAAAATCACATCTGGGAATTGTACCCATAAGATTTAGACTAATATTTTATTTCTTATTTTTTAAGGTGTTTTTACAGAACAAGAATAATTTTCATCACTGTGCGGAGACAGTATTTATGGTAGCCCACTTAACCTGTTTTAATTAATATTATTAATTTCACGATATTTCATGGAGTTATTTTTTTATTGTAGCGAAAATACTAAACAAGGTACGTTAAGGTATTAGGTACTACAACTTCCCCATTTAAGCGTCGTCTGAGTCGCGTCGTTCTCCTGACAATCCATAATAGGCTTATGTCTTAAGCCTTTCTAATAACAGAAGCTTACTATTCGTACATCAGCAACTCTATACCCGTATACAAAGATAGAGTTGCAACTAAGTAACATAGCAATAGAATTTCTGCTTTAATCCTAGTGCATTTTGTATCGGTGATATTAAAGCATTATTGATTAAAGTATTAAAATAGTTCTCCTCGATTGTTACAGAGGCCCTTCTGCAAAGTCGGCCATTGCCTCACATCCCCGATTTGCCGGACGGTGAAGGCACCTCCGCAGCTCCAGCTACGCCGCAACCCCTTGATGCGAACAGGTCTCATATTTCCCCAAACAAATGACTCTAAGGAATTATTTCACTATTTTATTAACAAACCAAATTGTATGAGATGATTCGCAAATAAATACAATTTTAACTAAAGTCAACTCTTCAAGTATATCACTTCTATGAGTGAATTCTTAGTTTTTCAATTTGTAATACAGTTGTACTCTTTTCATTCCTGGATCTCTCGTCACAGATGGACCTCTAAAGAAAACTTACTAGCCCACCATGAGGAAGACGATCCTCAACTATTTGTTGCACTGTACGATTTTCAAGCGGGCGGCGAAAATCAACTTAGTCTCAAGAAAGGTAAAAATGAAGCCTGCAAGATAAATAATTCAAAATTGACACTTGTTAAATATGTCATACGCAGACAAGTTTTAATAAAACTGGCTCCAATCGAACGAAATATTTGGCCTATGCAAGATCACATGTACTTGTATACTGTGGTAGTTATCTGAACCGGTTTTTATTAACGATGTTTTATAAAAACAAGTATAACTTGTGTATTATTCTTTCTCTTATACGATAATCTAGATATTCAAGAACTATTTATTGTTCTTATTCAATGCCTCTTTTTATCAACTTCACCATAAAATTCAGAATGCTACTAGATGCGTGCCACTGTAACTTGTGATTATTTTGTGATAAATAAGTATATAACAAACAGTTTTTAAATGATTAAAACGGAGTATACGAAACGTTTTTCAAGAGCAATATTTCAATGTAACTGGCCTACTTATGGCAGCAGCAATAAATACTGTCTCCTCACTGTGTTGCCTCAGCAACTAATCGCATCAGCTACCAATTAACGTAACGATTTCTAGTCATGCCTCCGCGTTGATATGAATACAATATTATATTTCTATTGTATACTATTATGCCATTCCGATTGTCATAAATGCTATAGGAATATAACAATAATCTGTTCATACTGTATGATAAGTACTACTTCGAAGTTTGATGTCCTATTAAAATGGAACATTTATTTAATAAGATAAAACTCGTATCACCTTGTCATTGTAACTGTAACTTTTATTACAACTATTTTAGTTACGTCTTAAAGTTTCAGTGGAGTTAAGTAAATAAGTAGTAATTTAACTAGATTTGTAGCCCAAGTTCTTATATAATAAATCAGAGTATTTGTTAATTATTTTATAAAATGTTTCATTACGAAACATATCCATACCCAACTGAGCGTTAGATATTCATGCAAAACCATATGTAAAAGTACTTTTATAACTTTTATATTATGACAAAAATTTTATTCGCTTCTATTAACAGGAGAACAAGTACGTATAATGAGCTACAATAAGAGCGGCGAATGGTGTGAAGCTCACACTTTATCCGGAGGTGTGGGATGGGTTCCAAGTAACTATGTCACACCGGTAAACTCATTAGAGAAGCACTCTTGGTATCACGGGCCAATATCAAGGAATGCCGCTGAATATTTGCTCTCATCAGGCATCAATGGCAGCTTTCTCGTAAGTATAATTTTGAGATATTCGTGTCCATATAACAAGAAGCAATTAAAATGATATCACACCTTAAATATAATAATTTTATTACTTACCCTTGTTTTTTTAGAAGTAAGGGAATTTTTGGGTTCAGTATTTTGGGCACAAAATTTTCAATTAGGATGCAGTTAGAAAATATATTTTAAATGTATTTTTCCAACATTTAGGTACGCGAGTCCGAGTCTAGTCCTGGCCAAAGAAGTATATCACTCAGATACGAAGGTCGCGTCTATCATTATCGTATAAACGAAGACTCGGACGGCAAGGTAATTAATGATAATCGTTATCATCATTGTATTAACCTGTTAACTTATATGTTAAAGTATGTTAAAAGTAAAATTTGAATGATTCTTTTGAAAATTAGAAAATCCCGCCACTTCCTACATACCTACCAGGTTTTATAAAATTAATGATAAGAACTCTGAGAATTATTATTTTGCAAAAAAACTTTTTATTAAGGGGTTAATCAAGATATTTTTCATTAGACGCAACTTATATAAGTATTATTGGTTTTAATATGAATTATGCCAATGCGTTGCTGCGACTCTTTAAAATTACGTATCCATTTATTATTGAGACTTACTTAGAAACTGAGTTTCAAGAACCATTTGCTTTATTAAAGCTCTTAGTTACAAGGAATAAAGTTAAAGTAACGTCTTATCTTCTCTCTACTTAAATGTCCCGACAATACTTTGACAGTAATTTATAAACAACAGTACGACTACAGAAGGAACCAACAGATATAACAAACAATTTTTGGGCCATAATGTCTGTCATTGAGGCCCAAATTATACTCTAGTGATTTGTACTTAATTTAAGAAGTCGTCAAATAAAATAAATTTGCAATTATTTTTTTTAAGCATATAATACATTAAATATAAAATTTCAGTTAGTGTTAAACATCTTCTTCCTGGCAATTTCCCAGCTTTAGCCAGGGTCTGCCAATATATAAGGCACTGAAACTCTTCTTCTACCTGGCAATTTCAACCAGCTTTTAGCCAGGGTCTGCCTTACATTATGTGAATAGTTCGGCTAATTGTTTTTTACGACCGGCCGCCTGCCTGACGTCAACC
>JAAAKD020000207.1:7976506-8017222 GCA_010014825.2 Danaus melanippus | reverse complement strand
GACCGGCCGCCTGCCTGACGTCAACCCTCTTTTTGGGAATGCATTAATCAGTGATGTCTAAATACTCTTAGAAAGTACATATGACTCGGAAAAATCACATTGGTACTTGCCGGGATTCGAACCCGCGACCTCATGCATGAGAGGCGGGCCCTTTAACCACTAGGCCACCACTGATTTTTAGTATTAAACATATTTTTAGTGTTAAACATATGATCAAGTCAATAATGTCAAGTGTATAGTTGATCGACGTACATACACTTACATACTCTGTTGCCTGTTTGGTCTCAATGAAACCGCTGGACCTTGGAATGTCAATTTGACATTCTGATTTGGCTGGTTAGAAACTATGACAGTTTCTCGAAAATTATAACATGACCACAATACAGATGGTGGCTTAGCTCTAACGCATTTATTTGTATAAAATTCTTTACAATTTTGACTTTCGCCAGCAAATATTAAAAAAAAAATTCAATAAATATTTAATATATATAAATTTAATTATTTTTTCGAAAATTATTTACGTATTTTGTTATTTCACTTGTTACTTTAAAGAGGCTAACAGTTAGTGTTAAACTAGTTGCAACTCTATCTTTAACTGACAGACTATTAATTCGTCCGTCCGTGATTCACATTGTTGAAAAGTATTCAAAACGTCGGATAAAATCTAAAATAAGAAAAGTCTAACAAATTGTGAAAAAAAAATTAAGATTTCTTAACATATGAATTTTTCTGTAGGTGTATGTGACGTCAGAATCCAAATTCGGCACCCTGGCCGAGCTTGTTCATCACCACTCGGTACTCGGTGATGGTCTTATAACTCAGCTGTTGTATCCAGCCCCTAAACGCAACAAGCCAACAGTGTTCCCATTGGCTCCTCCCGATAAATGGGAGATCGATCGTACCGATATAGTTATGAAACACAAGCTTGGCGGCGGACAATACGGAGATGTATATGAAGCCACTTGGAAGATATGCAATATGACGGTAGGTTTATACGACTATTCTCTTTGCTTAGACGCTTGCCTTAAATTATATTTACAATAGCATTGTTATAAATAAATGTTATCTCAGATTATATAACCGCAAAGAATCTCGCTTCAGTATAAGCTTTAATGACTATAAAATTAAACAATCAAATCAACACATACACAGTATAGCGTAAAAATTACAAAATAAATTTCATTTTCATAACTTTAATAAAACATAAAACGTTATATGAAATATCAAACAATGGAAGTCGGAATACATTCAATAATATTTATTTTACTTTTTCAGTTATTTAAGAATTATACTAAAAGACTTATATCGA
Organism: Danaus melanippus; assembly: GCA_010014825.2. Taxonomy (NCBI): domain Eukaryota; kingdom Metazoa; phylum Arthropoda; class Insecta; order Lepidoptera; family Nymphalidae; genus Danaus; species Danaus melanippus. The sequence goes on along the minus strand of JAAAKD020000207.1, from coordinate 8,015,913 downwards.
TTTTTAACAAAACAGATTAATTTTTAATCTGAATTTTATTGCATTCTCACAGTTAATATAGTAAGGTTGAATTTAAATAAACTGTGAAGTGTTTTGTAATATTGGTTATTACATCTGTGCCGTATTTTATGTAAAATAAATCTGTTGTTTGAGCTTACACTCGCCACATACAATTTCTATCTTGACCCGGTTGAAGGTACAAAACCCTGAGAATGGTTATTCGCACTGGAATTTAAAGAAAAAAAGCAAAAGTTTTAGCTTTGTTTATTCTGTTTTATTGAGTTCTACTGTTATTCTGATCGTGTATACTATTAAATATATAACTGTATATGTGCATGTTTTACGTGAAACATCTCTCAGCATATGAATCTGTATTGAGTGCTCAAAATCGATATTCAGAATATTGATTTTGAATCGAGCGTAAGGCAGTTTGTATTGTTTGAAGTGTTCAACTATCTTCGTAATGCACATCTCTATCGAGTCGTCCGCCGGTTAAATCCTGTGGGATATTGTCATAGCTTTTATTGTTCCCACTACATTGTTACGTTATACCCCGATTGAAACATGTCTACATTTCTAAACACACCATCGGTTTAGTCTTACATACATAGCAAATGATTATATATATATATAGCTGGTCAGTGTTTTGTTTAGTTTTCTATATAATAATATTTCATGGATTATGTTTTCTATTATGAATTATATTTATGTTTCCTTACTTCCTAATTGGAATCAAAGTTATTACAAATATACGGTGCCGTGTGCGATGTTTCCAAAATAAGCAAGCTCGTAAACTATTCCTCAGTTCTGTTATTTAATATCAGATAGTCTGACCACTGGCTGCCATTCTGTCACTAGAAAAGAATTCTGAAAAACTGTTGGAAGCGCTAGTTATGTTTAATTTTCTAAGGTGGCGGTGAAAACCTTAAAAGACGACACGATGGCTCTAAAAGACTTCCTCGAGGAGGCGGCTATAATGAAGGAGATGCGTCACCCGAATCTGGTTCAACTGCTAGGTGTCTGCACCAGAGAACCTCCTTTTTACATCATCACGGAGTTCATGAGCCGTGGCAACCTCCTGGACTATCTCCGAACTGGGAACCGTGAACACATCGACGCTGTGGTTCTCATGTACATGGCCACACAAATTGCATCGGGAATGAGCTATTTGGAAAGCCGCTCTTTTATTCACAGGTATTGATTTACATTGTGAAGAATAAATTTATAGTACAATCCTCTGTTTATTAATTAAAATATATTACATAATATTATTAAATGTATTTACCTCATCAAACTGTTTGTGAAATGAGGATTTGTATTTTCTTTAAATACCTATCATTTTATTAGCAGTCACAAAACAATGGTTTTAATATAATATTCTTAATACAACAGCTTTATAAAATTTACCGCAACCGATTGAAGTGAAAAACATTTTTTTTCTTTATAACACTTATTTGTGTTAGTAAAAACCATTTGAATTTGTATCCTTCGGTTTTGAATATGAGGAACATAAATAACCAAAATCTTTCTGCTTATTAAAGTCGCCGCCGACCTTTCATATCTAAGTTCGTTTCTTGTATAAAGTACACTAGAGCCGTTCAACGAAGACATTACAACTGAAGAATGATAAATCTTTTTTGAGATAAAGTTTATAGAAAAGTAAAATAAAAATATCAAATAAAACATGATAACTAAGATCAAAGAACGCTTATAATTCTATAGTTTGATATAAAGTTAACTTATTATTTGACAATATTATGGCTATTAAAAAAAAAAAAACAATAAATACAAGTACTTTTTCTGATATTATTCTCTATATTTCATATACAATGGAAATCTTTTTAAAGTCTTGATGAATAAAAATCTTTCCTAATTCCATAGATTTCCTCCTCTACTTTATTTTTATATTAGACAACATCTTTTATTATGTATGGGGCTTGTGAAAGAGGTATACAAAAAAAAATATCATGGAAAACATTGGTTCATTCCGAATAGAGAATGATGAGATTAGTTATATGTAAAAACAATCCTTATATTGTATATAATTGATTATAAAACAGTGGAATCCTTACTAATTAACGCCAAATATTCAGGGATCTGGCAGCGAGGAACTGCCTCGTCGGCGAGAATCATCTCGTTAAAGTGGCTGACTTTGGTCTCGCTCGTCTCATGCGTGACGATACATACACGGCCCACGCTGGTGCCAAGTTCCCCATCAAATGGACAGCCCCTGAAGGCCTTGCCTACAACACTTTCAGTACTAAGTCTGATGTATGGGCCTTCGGAATACTTCTATGGGAGATAGCCACATACGGCATGTCGCCCTACCCCGGCGTTGATTTGGCAGATGTTTACCACATGCTAGAGAAGGTGAGTTTTTTTATATTCTACGATAGTGTCAAAGGACGCTATCAGATTCATTATTCAAATAATATATTGAACATTTCCATTATATTAGTAAAAGCTAAACGATAAAATTGTTATTAATTGTTTTATAATTAACTAGGTACGACTATGACGAAACATAATTGTTTACGTTTTATAACATCAACAAAATACTTCAACAAATAAAAGACGATGAAATGTTTCAAGTTTATTAAATAATAAATGAAATATAAAAACAAAAGAGAAATGCGTTTCCGTCGAGTGTTCGCGTTCGATTGACGAACGTTCAGCCCAACAAGATTCCAAACAAAAACTTAACCTTTTTGCATTTCGTGTGAAAATTGCTTCTATAGTTTATTAAACAGATTATGTAAACGAGAGCAATAACAACGGCGTGAAAACCAAACAAGTGATAACAATTCGGCTGGCGGGATAAAAGTACGGCTTAAATTACAACATAATTTATAAATCCAATATGGTTATTTTAAATTCTTATAGTTTAACAATGGGAGGCGTCACTGCACAGATGCTTTCTACATAATGTGCACTGGGGTCTGCTTACTCCTATACGTGAAAATATTTCAGAGGCAGACAATTCTTTACTTAGCTTACTGCACATAGAGTAGGATACGGTTTTCTTTGAAAAGTCCTTAGCGGGTACACAAGTGCGAGCTCTTACCGGACCAATTTCCTGGCCAGTTTCAACTGCAAAAAAAGATATTATGATGAAGGTATAAAATATTTGAAAAGACTTTAGAAAAAGAAATCTCACCTAGTTTAGCTGATTCTGACGTAATGACTATACACAGAAACTCCATTCCGGGGATGTAGCAGTCAATGTTAGGTACCTGTGGACAAATCAATCTTATTCTAAGTAAATAAATTCAAGTATCTCCTACGGAAAAAAATATGCGCTTATAATGAAAGTCAGTAAAGTTGAGAGCGAGTAAGTTTTTAATTTGCGTTGCCAAGCGTTTAAAGGACCTCTTATTACGTGCAGTTTTCCTAACTTATAAATCTTCTCGCTATTACATTTCTATTTTCTAATGACGACTTTTTACCTTAACGTGATATGTCATTATTTTAACCACATATTGCTTGAGTAAAAGCTGTTTATGTACACTAAATATATCTTTGGTCTTATTTAAAATAAATATTTAAATGAAACTTTAAATCTTTTAGGCGCATTTTAGTATTACTTTAAACATCTGATAATGATTTAGTGCAATAAAATATTTTGCCGTTATCCTTTTTAATATTATTAAAAGATTTTTCCGATTAACTGCTATACTTATAGAACTTTTACCGTTATATTGGCGTAGTCTGGATGGTCGGGGTCCCAACAGCCAGGGTGGTCGAATGACAAACAGTTGTAGCATTGAATACCCTTAGCGGAAGGAGACGCGAATTTTTTTGGCTTTGGTTTCTTGTGTTTTGCTGGTCACATATAACATAATTATTACATGTTCATTGCATTATTATTTATAATTTAAAAAATACATACATTATAAATAAAAAAATACTCTTACCATTAACAAGGATAGATATGAGGAGGAAACAAATGAAGGTATTCCTTAAAGCAATCATCGTGATTTTTTTTTCTCGTATGTTGACCGCGAATTTCTAGAAGTAATTTATTTAGATGTGTTTTGCTCCAACACTTCACTTACACTGCTGGGACGAGCCTCGCAACCGCGTTTATACTCGGCCGGGAAACAATGATGGTTGTTTTGGTAGCGACGTCACTATATTGTATACAGGGTGTTCTTAAACATCCTTTGGTCTAGTTCGATCTATTGTTCGTCATAGTATCTATTACAAACCTATTATTATTAAATTTCTTGTTCAATAATCATATACATAATTTTATATACAAAATTGTATGATAGAAGACTGCAGTATCCATGTTATCCTCTATGAATATCGATAATTATCTTAAACAACTTGATTTTTTTTATAAATTTAAATTAAATTGGATCTCACTAAAGATTTGGTAATAACAAACATTTCAATTTAACTGTCTTATGTTTACATCTGAACTGAACCTAAGAGTTAAAATGGATCTTATAACTTGATTAAATATTTCTTATGTCATAACCATAGCTCGGTGTATAAACTAGATATCATTGTTTTCAGAACTTATCCATAATAACCATTATTTAAGAAGCAATTATAAATGACGATTATTTTTGTTAAAGAAATAAGTACAATGGTAAAGTTATAATTTTTCTTATAGTGTTTTAATATTGTTATAAAAGTTTTGTAAAGAAAGTTATATGAAATAAGTAAACATCATGTACCTAGCTAAAGTTGTATTTACATGTGTTATATTGTTTGTTGACATCGATCTCGAGAGATGTTAAGATCGTATAGTAATTCTTCAGCTATTTGTATACAAACACTGTTGCATATTATAAACATTATACTACGTTTGTATATATTTCAGAATATCTTTAATCATTGACCGGCTTACCTCGAAGTGAAATTAAACTATTTATATTATATAGGCAGCGATATGATTGACGTTTGCTTACAAAGTTACGGCTATAAAGTTACCATATAATCTATAATTGTATACTGCGTACGAGGGGAGTTGAAATGAAATTTACATTCAAATAAGGACTTCCCTTTTATCTGATGACGGTATCTTTTTTTCATTTAAAAATTTTTGCGGTGAAATTTTCTAAATCGATGTAATCCGTTCGAGCATACGTATGTTTATGGTTCTGGCTGGTATCGGCTGGAGTTAAAAGTTATTTAAACAAGCTTTCGTCCTCAAAACCTAATATATACTAACTTAACCAAAAATATTTACATTCTTAACATAATTTCAATATAGAGTTCTAAGTTATTTTTCTTAAATTGATACAATCCTTAACATGATTCGGCTGTTGTCTTATTCATTTTGCTTTAGTTATCAATGCCCAATACCCTAATGTATGTATATGTAACATTTGTTATAGTTAATTTGCATCTCTTTGATTATAATGAAAATCTGATACTAAAATTACATTTAAATACTAATATAAATCACAATAAATTGCCATAAAAATAAACTTAAGTAAGAGTACGAAATTTTAAATTTAGTATTGATTATAAGGGGATTTGAGTATCGTATGAGGAACTGTATCCGAAGGAATCATTTTGTCAAATTAAGTTCTATATTGGTATGTATTTTCATAACATCAGGGCTATCGTATGGAGTGTCCGCCCGGTTGTCCCGCGGCCGTCTACGAGTTAATGAGAGGGTGCTGGCAGTGGAGCCCCTCGGACCGACCCTCCTTCCGCGAGATACATCACGCGCTCGAGCACATGTTCCAGGATAACTCCATCACCGAAGGTCAGATACAAATATATCCCTTATAAGAATAGAAATAACATTGCTTGTCTCATTGATACATAAAATGAGAAAAGTTATTTTAGCTTATCTTCCAATATATTTCTTAAGTTGTCTCTTCGACTTAATGATTACGTCCAATAACAACAAATAAATCAAGAACTGTCAATATGAAAAACAATATTTGTTGCTCCTAAAGTCTCTTAACATGTTTTGTGGTTTGGGAATTAAGAGTATTCAACGGAGCCAAAATCCCCTTTAATATATACATAAGTATATTGTTTTAAGACCAAAAGAAATCTTTATTAATTTCTTGAAACAGAAGTGGAGAAGCAGCTTCAAGAGGGTGTGTGTGCTACACCACAGATGTCTCTGAAGAAGGGAGGAACAGGCGGCGATAGAGTTCAGATGAGAAGACCAACAAACCGCCGCGGAAAACAGGCGCCCACGCCGCCTAAGAGAACCAGGTGATTTGGTTTAACACATTTGCCTTATATGTTTATAGACGTTGATAACATTTACGAATAGTTGTTTCATGTTTTCTAATTATTTTCTTCGTATTAAACTTAAAGAGATTTAAATTTGATAAACGACCGGTATTACTACAGACATTCTGTTGATTTTGTTTAAACAAAAAGTAAACAGAGCAAATATATTTTCGGTAAACAATTAACAAAAATGGACCAATTTCCCGTTGGTATATTTCAAAATTTGTTACAATTTGTACGTAAAAAGGAAACTATCGATTTTCGTACTAAGTCATATATTTGTTTCTTTTATGATATTATAAAACATTAAACGGGAATGATAAACATAATATCAAATATAATTGACTGAGATTGTGTTTTGAAGTTAAATATATAATATTATAAACTATTATATAACAGGAACCTAGCCGTAACGTAAGCACTTCAATTAGAAAATTATATTAGTGTAACTGTCACGACCATGTCCTACTTCGTCTTTGAACGAAGTTTGTGAACAGTTTGAAGCGCTTCCATTCCGTTACATATGTATTAACAAATAACTCATTCGTAAGTTAGTTTAATACTATATAAATTTCTACAAACAAAAGTTAGTGTTACATAATGTTAAAGAAAACAAGTTTTTGGTGATCTCTTTATGTCTCTGGTCACAACAGAAATGTGATCGGATCCATTAGTTCATAATTGCTATCTCCTTAGCAAGAACTTTTTTTACATTTTAGTATAACCGAGAGCATATAACTTGCCTATTGTCATACAGTCATGCTCGATACGATACGAGTTGAATTTAATAATTAATTATTACTTATTTGGCATGATTTAAATATACTACAGTCATGACAATAACGTGTATAAATGTTGTGTATCCGTCAGTCTCTTGTCATCGTGCAGTTCGTTCCGCGAGTCTCAGTACGCTGCTGAGGATCAAGCTGGGCCTGACGACGGGCTAGCTTCCCTTAACGGTTAGTTTTATTTGTACACACACATACACATTCACCTATACACTCATACACACACAGTCATGGATGTGAACAAACGTGAAAAGAATTTTCGAACGAATCCACTTAATAACGCTCCGGCCCCATATAACAATATATTACAAAACTTATCATAACAAGTATATATCATAATTAGTTCAAGTGGTTGTCGCTACAGAACATCTATTATCACGACTAAGCTGCAATAAGCATGTGATCACATTTTAAAATATCTATTGTATTCGCATGCATTGATATTGATACTTAAAATGATTCAAATAGTTACATATATACATATACTCGAGGATCAGAGACGATATTAAACTGGAAATTGCATACCAAAAAAAATATTCCAAACCTAGTGAATGATTATTTTTATTTAATTAAATACATTTATTTGCTATCGATGTATAATATCGATGTATGTATTCTCAATTAAAACTACTTGTAAAATCTTAAAATTAGTGACTGTATGTCTCAATGCTATTGGTCTATATCGAAAACTGTTCTCTTTATGGTTTTTCTTTAGTCAGGTCAAATCTTTTCTAATTTCGATTACTCAGGTTTTCTGCTTATGCTGATGGCTTCATATAAACTCACAATCTATTGCATATCATGTGAAATTTTGTGTTGCATTGGCATTAACATGAAAAGTCATGAATACAATATACACATATGTATGTATGTATATATTTATACATATCTTGTTTATTTTTATTACTATGTATGCAGCTATATAAACATCTGAGCGGCATACGGACGATGTACCTCTTAGAATATTGTAATTAATTTTAATTATTGATATATGCATACATTTAAAAGCGATTTTGTCTGTTTGTCCGCTCACTCAGGTGTATAGCAATAGGTTCGAACATTTTGTAAGTATACTATACGTTTCGATCAGAAACGTTATGCCTTGCCATTAAATTATCTATATTTTATATATATTCGTTTTTTACATAGACATTATATTAATACTATCTTCAAGTACTAGCGACTAATATATATTGAACCGAGATCGAATCTGTCAAGATTTTTTTTTTAACAAATTACATAAAAACATCTTGTCAGATACGTTTTATATATCTAATTTTATATTATTATAACAATGATATGTATTTCGTATATACTTTCATAATAAGGAGTGCATTTGGCGTCAGAAAAGTATACAATTTAAATTCATATATTAAATATACCATCTTAACTTCTACTAAAGTATACAAAGATCGATGAAGTTATTAAATTGATAACAACCAAGCAAAGTATGAGAAGAAATTATCATGATTTATAACTTTTTCTAAATAAACCGACACTCTTCTTACGCCCTGTTCTCTTTATGGTTTTTTTTATCACCCCTAGAGGGCGCTTATAATTTTAATTCTTGCATCCCTTTCCATTGTTGTTGTTAGCTGCGAGTTACCTGTTTAAATGATATTCCAGAGAAATGTAAAGCATTGAGGCTAAATCATAAATTTAATTACTCTATTTCTTAAAGAATATTAATTGTAAGCGATTAAGATTTTTTTCCTCCTCCGGCTCTTACAGTCTCTGGTAAATTAGAACACTAAGCAGGATCTCCATGCCGTATAATGATTATTATTCTCAAAGCTTAATTTAGTCGTTAATGACGAAAATCGTTAGCAACATAGGTTGCTTTTATTTTTATTGTTTTCTATATAAACGCAATTATTGTTTTACATTATAATAAGATTATTTAATCACATTCTATGTAGCGAGTTGTATTAGTGTTAAAAATATTGATAGAATTTAATAAATCCTTTTCCAATCACAATCACGACGACATCCTCATCAATATAAACAATCTAGAAAATGTTATGTTTTTGTTCCCTTTCGGATGTGCTGTTATTATATTGTATATTATCGGTATGTACTTAAATTATTGTATTAAAATAGTTGTTATGTATTTAATAAGTATTAGTACATTAGAGACACGTCCATAGTTATCATTGCTAATAGAAATGTTCACTTGTTTGTAATAATCACATTTCATTAGACATCATTGATATCAAACATTAGGATGATAATTTATATTGCGAGATCAATTTGTTCAAATTACAATTTTGTGTATACGTAAATGTAATGAACCATTTCACAAATGTTCTTGGGGTAGGCAGGTTCGAATCCTGCAGGGAGCTCAGAATCTCACAGAATTTGATGCCAAAACGTGAGACTGAATTGGTCAAAGAAATGAATTGGAACTATAAAGTGCCATGAGTATTCAGCAAAATTTTATCTTTTCGTAGGCAACAGTATAATACGTATAATAATAATAATATTATGTGTTAGGCGGGGGTCGTGGTGGGGGTCGCGAGGCTTCGTCCGAGGGTTCTCTTGCGGAAGCAACCCCGGATACAGATGAGTCGGGGACCGGCATGGGGGTTGCCGAACACCGACACAGATCAAAAAGAAGACATGCACATGCACCGATCCAACACCAACACCCGCCCGCACACGAACTGCAGCCCAAGGTACTTTAGATATATAAAATATATTATAATTGAATTAGAACAGTTTGCGTGCGTCTGTGTTTTATTCCAATTATAACTGTGTCTTCACAATAATTTTATAGGTTACCTATAGTTACACCAGATGGAATGATAGTAAAGCACTATGCAGTTATTATTTAAAAAAAGCTTATATTACCTTATTTTAAAAGAATGAAATCACATACTAAACCTAATAAAAGCACATACATTACATTATCAAAAATATTTTTGCAGCAAGGGGTGCAAGTCGCTGCACTTGAAGTGCAAAACGTAAAGCGTGCCATCAATAGATATGGAACACTGCCGAAGGGTGCACGGATAGGTGCTTACTTGGAGTCTCTGAGGCAGAGTGGTGGTACACCTTGTGTTATACGAGAACCTCAAGACGAAGCTCGATCTCTATCACCTCGTACCGCTCGTGCTCAGCCGCACATGATACGCTCGAATTCATCGGGTGGGGTCACTGCGCCGGCGCCGGCCTCACCACGTGCAGCCCGCGCTCCACCCCCTCTCCGTTCATTTAACAGTCCAGCGAAACCACGTCCGAGGCTAGCTGAACTAGAGTTCCCACCGCCACCGCCAGACCTACCACCACCCCCAGAAGATACACAACCCCCGCCACCACCTCCGCCACCCGATTGTTGTACAGAAACAAATGATACTGATGATACTATAGTACAGGAACGAGACAGCGAAGTTAAACCCGCAAAGCAAATTATGAAGGAAATGCTCGAATTGAAATTAGTTGCAGAAATCAAAGAGAGGGCAGACAAAAAATTAAGCAAACTCAAGGAATCACCGCCGCCTAATGAGGTTATGGAAATGCATACATCTTTCGGAGATCCCGTGACTCGTTTGGTTTCTGAGCTCTCCGAAAGTTTAAATATGGAGGCTTTGCGTAAACAAGAGAAAAAAATCGAACCACCGAAACCAATTGATAATGGCAAGGAGACCATATCTCCTATTGACCTCAAGGCCAGTTTACGAAAGACGTCTTTCGGAAACAACGTTGAAAAGAAAACCGAACCAGAGACAAAAACTGATTTCAAATCACAATTAAAAAAAGTTGACACAAATAGAATGTGTATTACTGCTAAGGATTCAGAGGAGCCCGGTCGCTCAATAATTGACTTTAAATCCCGATTGCGGAAAGTAGAAGGCAACTGTCCCGCGACAAATGGCACATCCAAAAAGTTGGAACAATGTTCCCCAGAAGATTCAAGGAAGGATATATCTAGCAAGAGTGATGAAACAGACAAGAAACGTCCAGAAAGTGCATCATTAGACACAAGTGGCGGCGACGACGAAGATAAAAGACGAAGCACTGGAAGCATCAGTAGCTTAAAAAAATTATGGGAGAGTAAGGAGAGTGATGAAAGACTCAGTCCCAAAATGAGACCGAAAGGGGAAGAGAGTGAAGAAGGTTCCCCAGAAGAGAGGAGTGCGCTTGGCAGAAGCGGCAGCATCCTAGCCAGAAGAGATGACAAGCCAACTGTGGCCAATAAGCCTGCAGTACGCGCACGACCTTTAGGAAAGGGTGGCATCTATGCAACTCCTTTAGCACCGACGACATCCGACGATGACGGAGATGCACTTGCCGCTCTCCGGACGTTACTAGAGTGCTGCACTAACGAGGTTGTATTTGTCCCTTTACCTTATGAATATTTATTGTTTAGCTTAGCTATTAGCTCATTGAATAAATTATTATAGAATTAACATTAGTTATCCGGTTAAAAACACGTTGAAGTCGAAAATAATTCCAAATAATTTTACAAGTTCCATTTTTGACCATATGGGTCTATGAGACCAGAAGGAATGTCATATCATAGTAATTAGTATAATAATGTTGGGCCATGACTATTATAACGAATATTTGTGGTATTATAATATCTATAATAAAATCAGGTTCGTCGAGGTTGTAGCGGTACAGCGGGCGGCCGCGGATCATTATGGCGCCTCCAGACATCTGAGCGTCTCGCACGTCTTAGTGGTGCTTGTGCGACAGCAGCCGGCAGTTGTGCGCCGCAATTACGACTGCAGCTTCGGGCTGTCGCTGCCCGACTGGAGGCTGAGGCGCGCGCCCTGGCCTCGCCCGCCCCCCACCACCACCACCTCGCTGACGGCGTCGAGAAGGCACTCAAAGATCTTGCTACAATCGTACATAGGTCAGTTTCCAGACTGGTGACATTGTTCTTTAACATCGTAGACAAGTGGTTTTGAGAAAGCGTAGTGCTCTAAAAGACATGTTACTCGAACTTATACATCTGTAATAATCACAGTTATTTAAATAAATAGCTTGTATTTTTTTTAAGTATATTTTTATATGTCATATTTATAATTAATCTTAATTTCAGATAAACGAAGTGAATTCCCGCGATTGATCTTCCAGTGTGGTGATGCACTTACGGCACGACAAACCAGTCTTCGACTTCTACGCATTTATCACGACTACATTTTACACATTAAACCCAATCTCGCTTTACTTGATGTTTAACAGACACAGTATGATTGCATTGAATGTACCACCGTTTATGATTCCCTTTTATACATAACGAAGATAACTAGCTACTCATTATTTATTACTACTAACGCAAACAAGCCAAAGATGTTAACAGATTGCTACAGATTTTTCGACGTTATTTCATCACCAACAATCACTATTGCTTCAATTATATTAGTTTAACGAACTATCTATTATATTTATTGAATGTTTAGTACAAAATGCAGAAAACATTGTCACAAAGTAAAACAGACGTGAGATTTACTGAAAAGTACAATCATACTTCCGGTGTAACAGTGCTATTGTATATTTGTGAGACAAATATCTCTTATATCATTAAGACTGAGAATATCAAAATATTTTTGGGATGTATTCATGTCTCTGAATAGTATTTGTTCAATGTATTAAAGAATATCTCTTACATGTAAGATAAGGCCAGTACGGCGTTGGGATTTTTTCTTAACAAAATGTAAACAAACACCTCTTGACACGATGACTTAATGTTAATTGTAATAGTTATTAGTTTTTGTTTTCAGTGCCAAATAAATAATGTGTTTGTGATGTAAAAGATACATGGTCACGCCAGCATTAAATTTTGCCGGTACCAATTTGAGGTGCCAGAAAACTATGGAATCAACCCATTATTTAATAGTTACACTTATTAGGTATTAGTTGACATGTTATATACTCGAGATATAGTGAGTGTTGTAGCTGTAATTATCTTAATCGGGGGAGGCCTGTAGCTAGATCTTCATCAACTTCTTGTACAAAATACCACTATACGGCGCTCTCGATCCACATATACATTCCTAGCGATATCTATCTACTTAACAGTATCATATACCGCATTTAATCAATTATATAAAATAAGTCTCTTTCCATTCGGACCAATAAGAACGCATTTTATTTTTGCCTATTTTTTGACAAGAAGGCGCAATTAATGTCCCATTTCAGGAGGCAATTGCACTTTTGCGCTTAAGACTGAAACTGAAATCGGTTCGTTTCAGGCCTATAATATTTTTTTATATCTTAAAATTATACGTCACAAGGAACTGGATAAATTTACGAACCGATATTCCAATGAGAATAAATTTGTTTTAATCGATTGATTCATTTCGTTTAAGAATTCGATTGAAATGAAATTATCTGTGACTTTATTGTTTAAGTTAGCCTACTGTGATACGGCATCTAGAAATTTCTATAATTATGCTCAACGTATTTTCTTTTTTATAATATGTATTATCATAATAAATGAAATTCATGAGTTTATATTATATATTATACTATACTTTGACTAAGATCGGTATCGATCAGTAGGTAACAAACCATTTATATTGAAAGTTATTTAAGAATTACACTTTGATATATGCTAGTCTTTTTTATTATAATTAATGTATTACTTCTGTAAGAATAAAATATATACGTAAGTTCTCTTAAATAGATTTGCGTACAATTCTTCATACTATTTTAATAATCATTATATGAATAAGTATTTTGTATTAGACGGAGGACATTTTATTCAACTGAAAAAATAAACTTTATTTTGGAGACCCGTTTGGTGTTCCCGTTTCGTAATGTTACCTCCAAGGCTCTGTAGATATAGCTTACCATTTAGAGGCGACGCTTAACCTAGCTGAAGGTCGTAGTTCATTGTATTGGAACGTTTACGTGTCTTTCACTCTGAATGAGTTCACTCTATAATAGCACAGCAATCGATGGGCCTCGGTGGCATGCTCAAGTTGAAACGAATTTATAGTGGGCAGTACAGGGATCGTTAACAGGTGTCGTGAGAAACATCTAACTAAAGGTTTATGACGACTAAAAGGCGAAAATCAGGAAATAGCATTTGGACGGAGACAAAAAAAAATTATGTACCATCATTTAACAAAATTATTTTAAAGAACCCATTAATAGATCATCCCTTAACATTTTGTAGGGGTGGAATTTTAAACTGCATTCAGAGTGTTGACACTTATATGCTGTCTTATAATAGTCATGTATTTAACTCACCGTTGTTTAAATGATATTATACTATGTAAATCCTCATTTTCTTACTCATTAGCTAATTTATATGAGGATATTTTGAACTCGCTTGGATTAATGTATGCCATGCTATTTAATGTTATATCTGTGTACCTTTGTCCCTTACCGAGAACTTCCTATGCTTGCAGATACTTTTTGTCCCTCGACCCAAACGCCCTGTTTCCCTTTTGATTTATATGTAGTAGAACCCAAAGATAGACATTGATTACATTCTGATGTCCCACTGTAATGGATTTAATAAAATGTTTCTTTATGAATCATGAATTTTTATTGTGCCCCTTTCACATATAATCTGGTACAAAGAAAAGCAGTATCAATAAAAATTTAAGAGATTTAGGTATTAATAAATAAAAAGACACATACTAAGCAAAATTTTAATATGAATGAAAAGAATTACAATCAAAACATTTATACTGATCTAAGATAAAGGACTTTTATAACATGCAAACTAGATTTTTAAACACTATTTATTGTTATTTTAAACCTTACGTCTTAAAGATTTTAATAAGAGATGCGAGACAAATGACTATGTGAGAAGTAGGTATGTTTTTCCTATAAAAAATACTACAAGTGCCAGAAATAGAGACAAAAATATAGACACCTGATTACTTTAATTAAGAGTCCGATAAGGATATACCGATAACAATAAACTTAACGATACCAATGTTTCTGTTTGTTAGTAGTATTTTTGTGCAAAATGTTAATATTCATTGAAGAAAAAGTTTACTACATGTAGTGAAAAGTGTTAAATCGTTTAATTACAATCTGTAAAAGAGCAAAAAGAGGGCAAAAATTGTTCAGGACGGCAAATTGTTATCAAATACGATCAATATAGGTTTTTAATATTAGAGTATTTGGAAGTATTTTTTTTTAATTACACAAAACTTGTGTATACTAAACATAATTATGGCTGATTTTGGCAGAACATGTTTCTTAAATTTCAATGTTTAATATTTTTCTATTTAAAAGTTTAATAAATGTTTGGCGGCGGTCCTTCAAAATAACGCTGCACCGACCACCCATTTTGTTTGTTTCAAATTACAGACATATAAATCTCTATACGAATACATCGATCAAATAGTTTTTGAAGTACATCTAATATTATCAATAAATGTGTGCAAACATCTAAACATCTTCACGAGGCTACATTATAAATGCTTACGGAATGTTTTAAAGTCTGTAAAGACTAGAACTTTATAATAATTACAATTAATAATTGATAAGAACTATACGCTAAAACAAAAAAAAATAACAACTAGGCCAACCGAATAAATAGAAGCGGCAACAGATTATAAAACGACTGGTGAGTTTCTACCACAGCTTGTTGTGATAGAACTTGACGTCGAAGTAACCGCGGTCGGTGAGTTGCGAGTCGCGGCGGGACGTCGTCGACCCCGCGGGTGAGAGCGCAGCGGAGGGCGAAGCCTCCAGTACAGGCTCCACCTGAAGAGTGCAAGGCCTCTCGGGACTCTTTTGATTATCCGCAATATCTGCCTCGGTCTCCTTTGGGGCTGGTTCTAGAACATTCTCAGCAACTGGTTCGACTTCGTTCGCCTCAGGGCTAACGCCATCTGACGGGCTAAACCTTTAAACAGTGTTATCACATATTGAGTGTATTTCACCCAACCAGAAGCTTTGTTCAAAAAATATTAGGCATTAAAATAAAAATCAAAAGTCTATAAAACACTATAATCTTGTGCAAATATGATTACAATTTTATAATTTATATAAAAAAACAATGTTTATTGGAACAACGTATTCATTATATTTAATGTTAAATTTAGTTATTTTTTAACTATAAAATACAAAATATTTATTGCACGTTAAAAAATAAAGATAAATTACAAAATGAAAAGTATAATATTATCACAGTGCAACTTAACAAAATAGTGAAGTGATATATAATGGTTTTTAACAAAGTATAAAAAAAAAACAATAAATGTTTAAAATTATAAGTTATTTTCTTTATTTTAATTGAAATCAAAACCATGATGAATTATTATTATATTAATTATGTAAGCGGTGCTTTTAATTATTAATGAAAATTTATTAACTCTCACATATTCACTTATAGTTCATGGTATGTTACATACACATTTGTACAACCAATGCAACACAACACAATTGGATTGAAATTCATTAAATCATTTTATGGTCCGTATGGAAATCGTTTTTCATAATCATAAATTGTCTCTTTTATACAGTGGTTTGGTGTATGTCTGTAATACTCGTGAATGTATTTACATTTCTTATTGTATAGCGTTTTACTAAAAAATTTCAATTTGGTCGCAAGCTACCAAACCACTGTTTATAAACAAATCATGTGATTAATTAATTGCATTCTTTTTTCACCCTTATTTAAAAATAATTTAAATTTAAAAGTATGAATAAGAGAAAGAGCGTGCATCGATCGATATGAACAGTTATAAATATGCATCAATGAAGAATCAGTGCCCTTACAACAGCGTTACAACGTCATACTACGGTCTAGCTGTTCCCAGTTTTTATCCATAAATTTTTGAAAATAATAGCATTATCAAATACAAAAATTTATAAATGCAAAAATGGATAATCAATATGCAATGTGACGAGGCAATTTGGTGTGACTAAGTGTACAATTCATATTATCCACAAACGAAAGCGCAGTTTTATCGAAGGTTATTTATGGGTATTTGATGGGATGCGGACTGTTTTCTCACTATGATCGCGATTGAATATAATATATAAATACTACTCAACTCCTGAGGTATTTGAGTTCAAGGACAGGGGGAGTGCTCATAAGTAATTCTGAATGCCGTCGCCCATTATTTGACAAACCAAATAGAGTATCATCGATCCAATTGTTCGGGTCATATGGTAATAAACGCACAAGAGATAAATAACCTAAAACAGGTCCTAAGACAATATTAAGGCAAAGAAATAATAATTTACTCTAATAGTAAGTCGACAAGAAGAAAATTATATTTAAAACATAAAATAAATAAGGTTAACAAAAGATTTTATAAAATTTTAAATACATTTAAATATGTTTGATTAATTAGAAAAATTAAGAAATATTAAGAATTAATTTACAGACTACTTTAATTAAAAGAGATTTTATGATTATTTGATAGTTTATATATACTTAAATATCTCTAGTGCGTCTCCTTAAATACACTCTGAAACACGCGCCTTTGCATTAAAGTGTGAAATAAATAAAACAATAAGCCAACTGACATGAAACAAAACACAATGATAAAAGGTGACTCTATGACATATTTTACGACGGGGAAAAATTATAAAAAAAAAAACAAACATTAGAAGGATTTTGTAGATGCCACGAAAACAAAACTAATATTCATTATTTCTTTTTTGTATAATAGATATTTTATTATAATGTATTTAATTAAAAAATTGTTATTTATATATATATATATATATATATTCGCGGGATTTATTGATAGTGGAAGAATTCTGTAGATAGCAAGAAACAAAAGCCATGCGCACTCTTCGTCTTATAAACACCTAAAAAATGTATGTAAATTTCAAAACAGAAAAGAAAATGAATTCAATCGAACGAGTGCTTATTTCTACAACCAAAACTATCTAAAAAAAAGCAGTCAAAACATTATGAAGTTATTTACATTAAAACAAAAACATATAAATTATAATAAATGTAAGCAAAAAATAAATAAATAATGATTAAAAATGGGCTTCAGTCAGTGCCAGTACGTCGTCCTGCTACGGTCGAAGCTGAAAGCAACGAAAATTGAAATAAAATGAACCAAACCATAATAAAAAGAACATAAAACTGAATGAAAATAATGTCGTGTTATAAAGAAGTGAAAAGTTTTAAACGTGACAGAAACAAAATTAACTTTATGTTGGTCATGCTGGAACAAAAAGTGCATATAATCTCATACCCATTGCTAGTCTCCTGGCAAGCGCTGGCGCCTCCGTGTATCACCTGGAAATAAAAACTATACGGTAAACGAACGAAAAGAGACCATATATGTGTGGATTTATAATTATGACATTTGTAGAAATATTCAATCTTAATATAACTAAATAAAAACATTAATAAACTCGGTGTTTATTATTCTCATTATTTTTATCTAAATACAGCAATAAGAGCTTACTGTTCTTAATCTATAAAAATACCATTTATATTTTAAACAAGTCTATTTTAAATAATCCCAACCTATTTACTGGAGGCTAATAAACTACAGCAATTAATAAAATTTATAACAAAACAAGTTATATTGTTCATGATAAGAGAACTGAAAGATAAAAAATCTAGAAATATAAGATATTATTTTAAAGCTTCATGTAATAATAAAATGAAAGTACTTAGAACTATCCGTGTACTTTTTAACTCTTTATACAGTACAATATGAAATGATATTGAATTCATATCTAATCCCTTGTAACTCACATGTGACAATTTTTCTATAACCAGTATAATATCTGTAATTATATATACATTTTAAAATACTTGGACGCGATAAATAAATAAACAGTGCGATGTTCGTAGGTCGGGTCTTAGGTTCAAGATTTAAAGAAAGATAATGCTAGTGAAATAGAGGAAATGGGCAGCATCCATGAGTTCACGTATGATGCAAATACACAATTTATAAGACAATAAAGAACAATACAGATCTAATTGCTTTAATTCTCCTGGTATTTATTGTTATCTGGGGATTATTATAGCGTTATACTAGGAACACTTACATTGGCGATAGCTGAAGGTGGTTTCGGAGCAGCGAAGCGGCCGACTTGAGGAGTCACAGCCGGCGTCGAACGACCGGACTTACTGCTTGTATTAATAATAATAACATATTAAAAGCTTAGATCTAAAGTATTGGACTGCGTCGTTTTATTAGCTATTAAGAATGCCACCACTCAGTATGGAATCGTACTTTATCATATTTGTTTCGAGAGAAAGAAATTTTCACTCTCATATCTCATCGATATAATAACGGGATTAATAAAAATATTCACTCTTATAGTGAATAATATTAAATCTTATTTTAAATAATAGCATTTTAATAATATACATTATATAATTCAAATTTACATACAAGATGATAAACGTCTCTTTCAGAGAGATAACGACGTTTATTATTCAACCAATCTGAGAAGCGACATCTTCCCAATTACAGATAAAACAATTCCTTGTAAGTATTTTGTAAACCATGGAAGCTAATTGTTACTTATTTTTATAAGAACTAATATGAAAAAACCTTCATAATTGATAATTAGAATTCTAAGTTAATAAGAAGATAGAGTGATAGTGTGTTGTGAGCTGTTACATCGATCAATGATTTTAATCATGAAGTCTTATACATGATGTTTCTTTTTAGTTATGGTCCATTAATAAAAAAATTCCTAACAATAACTAGCCTTCGCTCAAGCAGGTTATTAACTTAGGATTTTTCTTGTTATTTTCCATGATCTGTGATTAATATAATTGCTATTAAATTTTAATGAAAGTGATAGTACGTTTTTAATATTTTATTATATATAAGCGACAGTTAATATTCGATTATTAAAAAAATATTTAAAATATTGAGAGCCGTGGCCGTCTTCTTATGGGCCTGGAATTAAAATAAGTTATTATTGATTCGTCACAGAAGGAAATTAGTTTACTGTTTACATTTTCTGTCTTAACGTAAATAAAACAAAAAAATATACAATAGTAATAAATTATTTTTATCAGCACTTTAATAATTTATAATTTACTTCGAAGTAATAGTATGAAAACAAAAATTAATACTGCGGTTTTTCTGAATGACCATATTTAATACTATGTTATATTAAAACTGTTTTTGTCTGTGTGTGTGTGTGTTTGTTTATGCGTTAGAGTACAGACGCGTGTGTGTGTACATTTGTGTTTTTGCATACGTTTGTGTATTATATTTTTTAACGTACTTCATTTCAGGCACAGCACCAAAGAACTGTGGCGATACAGCAAAATTATTGTTCTGCCGCAGGAGTCGTTCAACGTTGTAGTTCTTCTTGAGGAACTGTTCCATCTTAGGCGAAGGACCGTCAATGGCCAACTCCTGTGCTGATACTTCCATGTCCTGAAAGTTTAAAGTACCAATTTGGTAAAAAAAATGCGAACTGATTATGATAAAGTTCTTCATTACGAAAAACCCTATTAAACATCCATTGAAATGACTTCAATAAGTTTGGCTGTTCTTTACTATCTAAAAAAATAGCAGTATTTGGATGTGATCAAAATTTTTAGAAATGTATTTTTTATAACTTAGTTCATAAAAAAGTATTAAAAAAGGTTCCTGCTAATTTTCCATTAAGTGCCTGAATTTTCTAATACAACAAGCCATCGATGTACACACTTATGAAGATAAATATATTATTAGAGGTTTCCATACATACAAAGTTCTAATATATAAGATATCATATCATACCATAAATAATGGCATCGTTAAAGAAATCACTCAAATTTAAAACATTGTGACCTGAACAGAGTAATCTATTAAGTGATTCATAGAAACTATTTCAGCTTGCCATATATTCTTCTTCATAAAACTAGTAGAACATAAATCTTTATAATAATTTAAAAAAAACCGGGCCTTGAGATTCATTAATAAATGACTAACACTGTATATGTAATAATTTAAGTGAGTTTACGTAAGACATATAAAATGCAGTCGTATATTTATGACCGAGGTCATAAATATGTATCAAATTGTTCTATGTGCCCTATGAGATGAGGAGTATATATTTTGGTTCATATTAAAGAATGAAAGGATTCCTTTTGAGGACTTACTACGTAGGGTTATGATTTCAACGTTATTTTGAACTGCAATATTAAATGCAAAAACGATAAAATCATTCTTGCTTATTAAAGTTATTATGACTACTTTCATGCCCATATATTTTTAATTCCAGAGTTCTTTGTGTGTAAAGAAATAATATCAATCTTATAATTAAGTACTAAACCAGATTTTTTTTTTCTACAGACTCCAACAAATCGATGGGTATACGAGTATTTGCTTGATGATATGATAGGCCCAATGTTATCTCATATAAGTATTTAAAGCCAGAATACGCAGTGAGTATTTTCAGTATTTATATTTTATAAGACGGTTTAGCAGCAAAATTAATAAATAGAAAAATTCAAGTAAAAAAAAACTTATACCTAAAAGGTATTATTGCTTGCGCTGTGCTATTACGTGTACAAAGATCGTGACGACGCCGCCCACTTCAAAATAATTGCATAGGCATTGACTAAGTCTAAGAGCCGGAGTGTTGTGAAGATAAATATAATAATATGAAATCGAGTAAAAGCAGCCTTTATACAGAAAATTTTAAGTATGTAATCGTTTACTTTTCTCTTTAAAATAATATTAAACTAATCATAAAAAAAAAATCTAAATGAGTATACAACTCTAAAATATCATATAATAAAATTGTGTCTTCAAATATGCGTATATGATAATTGACTACAATCTGATTAAACATGAATAAATATTAAAATCTCTAGCATGAAGATTATTTACATTCCATAGAGCATCTACTTATCTCTTAGTTACTTGACTAACTCTTCTTTAATATATTTGTACTGGATGCTTAAATCGAAATTTTATATCATAAATTTATAAGCATCATGTCATTAATATCAGTTTATATAAAATAGTTTAATTGTTATAAAATTATTCTCATAGTTTTTGCGTGATGGAATTACAAACAATTAATTTATCCATACAAATACGTAGATCGTTTTCAAGGTTACCACATACGCCGCCATACTCTGCCTATATTCGGCATTCAAGGAAGGTGTTTGAGACCTTATTGAGAATAAATGTTTGACCTTATTTAATGCAAGCGTAGTGAGTGATATCACAATAAGAAGTCTCTCAGATAATATTTTGATCAGTTCACTGAGCATAATAATTAACTATTTATCAAAGGAACATTTTGAATTTAAAGAAAGATAATTGAAACCTCTTTTATTCAGTCTGCACTGAAAAATGCAAAGCATAATTTTAACATCCAATAAAATTACAGTTTTTTTGCTAAATAAAACTCGTGGAACAGTTGAAATTCAGTTATACAGTTCAGATTGATGAACTTATAGAAACATTCGCCATTACTGTTTAAAAATAGATTGAAATTTAATTTTTTTTATAAAAATCGAATGACTTGGGAGATCGTCATATTAACACAACAAAAAATTGAGGAGATAAACAACGCAATAGATAACAATATAAATATATATATTATATACCTGAAGCATGTGATCGAATAACAGTTTGCCGTAACCGTGCCGCTGTCGGTCACGCAGCACGAAGAAATCGAGCACGCAAAGCGGTTCCACCTCGCACACTTTGTCCTTCTCGTCGAAAAGAAACAGGTGCTTGCGGCCCACCTTCAACAGAGCTATCACCTCGCCCTTGCCACTGAAATACGTTACTTGAATTTATATAAACAAATTAATGTTCATCCAAAATGAAAACGCTATATCATAAGCGCAAGTGAAAGTTAACACTAACATTATGAAATTCTAAATACATTTGTATGTTAAATATCTGAGGAAACGAAAGCCGTTACGTAAGTTATTTGCCATTTGGTATAATGTGAATAAATGACGCAAGCTTATTATTAGAACGTTTACCAGGTTTGGCCCAAGATTTTGATAAAGAAATGTTGGTGAAATATTTTAAAGTATAGACGATTTTTAAATTCAAATTAATACAAATGATCTTTATCAATTAATATTTTACTACACTCTGGTCTATCTTAAATGATAACTAAAAATTTTATAAACGGAATGCTTTGTGGTTTACAAATTATCAAAATACAAAAGGTAAATATAAATCGCAAAAAAACGGAAAAAAAAGATCTGTGATTGCGTTATGCTACTTAAAGCTAGCGTAAAAAATGCGTTTCCTGAACGTCACAGCCCGTATAACAACAGACACACGGGGCTACGGACATACCTATAACTTAAACAAATTACAAATTTATCTACAAATATACTATATATATATTACTCTATAATACAACCAAAGCCTTAGACTTGAACAACTAACCGTAATTCTGTAAAAACGATCGTCTAACAATACAATAGTGGTCAAAAACTTTTTCAATTCAATGTTTGTTATGGACATTTTCTTTTTAATTTATTACAGTCCATTGACTGCGACATAATAGAATATCGGGTCTTTAGAAATTGAACAGGAAATTTTGGTTCAAATGGAAATACGCTTTTGACAGTGCGAGGTTTTTAAATTAAAACTTTTGTACTGTAGATTATAATATTTTACTCAATTGTACCACACGTTAAGATTTCGCTTGAGCATAAACAATTGTTGTATACAAGCTAAAACATAATTTAATGTATGTATACATAAACTATACAATTTTAAATAAAGTAAAAAGAAATATAACATAAAACAATTTGCATTTCGCAATTTACATATAGTGCATACATAAACTTTCGCTAAAATGAGCAAATTAATTTCTCAATATAATAAACACATGTAGATGATAGGTGAGTATAGAAAATAAAATTTTAAATATAATCTGACGCTTATGGCTTAAGAACTTCGAATAACAAGCATAATTTTCTTATCGGCGTTATTGACGCGACTTTAAGTGCCGAAAATTTTGGACATGCAATCTTCGTTATGTTGATTAGCCGCATTGCAGATATCAATGCGGATTAATATTAAAAGTAAACAAATTTAATTGTAAAGCAATACACCTACATTACATTTGATGTTAAATGTAGCAATAGAATATTACTGTTCCCAAACACGTTTAAAAATTAATGTATTTCGGCAAACTTATAATGAAATTATGATCTCTATACATATGTCCTATAGACAAATAACTACAAACAGTACTCACCCTTTAGCTTTGGCATCTTTGAGTAAATACAAAATATGTGTTGGGGAATTGCGAAGTTTCTCAGCCGTAGTGATGACTCTATTGAGGCCTTGTGCAGTCGCTGACTGCTCACCCAATATGTCAATCACCTTGGACAAGCTTTCTTGCATTATCCTAGAAAACATATCAGATAATGTTATGTGACTGTTTCATGCAGGAACATGTGTTAATAGTGTAAACTGATCATTATGTTATTTCATTTTTATTTCATGTAATGTTTTTAATTTATAATTCTTCAACAATTTCCTGACAAAACTATGTAATGAATGATGCCTCAGGATTTAACTTACTTTTATTTCATGAATATTATTTAGTCCTTTCTAAATAAAAATTATCAAGGGTGCACCACTATTAAACAATTTGTATAAATTTTAACATAAACCTAACTTTTTATGTAATTTGTAAGTGAATTTTGCCTTGTTAGTGAAAATAACTTCAGGAACATTTTCCAGTAACGGATAGTCAAAGGATTTAACAACTTATATTATTTTATATTTATGCAACTTTATATCTTGAATTTTATAAGGTTGTAACATGTTTATTGTGGTATGTTAAATCTTAATCATTAGTTCTTTCTTAAATAATTTTATATAAGTTGAATTGAAATCATTTCAGTTTCGCTGTTGACATTTTTATGAGGCTTGTATAGTGAAATTGGATATTATTGGATGTTTTTATATACTTTAATAATAATATTTTAATTACAACAAAGATGAATATATAATAATATTGTAATGTTAAAACTAGCCTCATTCAATATTTCTAACAGTACATTTAATTATTGCTGTTTGTATTAAGAGAAGTATTTATAATCAACCGTTATTAATAGTTATAAACTGTTATTAATATGACTAAAGGGAATTGCTCGGTTTAACAAAAGTATTATATAAGATATTCCAATTATTTTGCTGGATATCTTTGCATCCAGTTAGTTTTATGATTAAAATATATTTTCAGCACTAAACTGACAAGAAATATAGGTATTTGGTTTTTTGATTTGACCCATTAGGTATTAGAAGCATTTTGGATTACATTTATGTTTACACTTAATGTGAACTACTTAAAACTCTAGACTTTCTTCTTGAACATAAATAGCAAACAGTTAGGCTTAGACATTCAACTTGATTCAACTCCATAATTCAACTCAATTCCACATTGCATAATTTAAAAAAATAAAGAATTATATTAATGCAACAGGTACTCATTTGAATGATTATTAAAAATTTATTATTAAGTTATTTCATGTATATTAGACCTATTGCAAATTGCAGTGTGAACATAAATGTAATCCAAAATGCTTCTAATACCTAATGGGTCAAATCAAAAAACCAAATACCTATATTTCTTGTCAGTTTAGTGCTGAAAATATATTTTAATCATAAAGCTAACTGGATGCAAAGATATCCAGCAAAATAATTGGAATATCTTATATAATACTTTTGTTAAACCGAGCAATTCCCTTTAGTCATATTAATAACAGTTTATAACTATTAATAACGGTTGATTATAAATACTTCTCTTAATACAAACAGCAATAATTAAATGTACTGTTAGAAATATTGAATGAGGCTAGTTTTAACATTACAATATTATTATATATTCATCTTTGTTGTAATTAAAATATTATTATTAAAGTATATAAAAACATCCAATAATATTGAATTTCGCTATACGAGCCTCATACAAAAACCACTTTAAAAGTGGGCGTGACGTTTACCACAAATTAACCCTAAGATATAAAATTACTTTACAAAACCTCAAAATGAAGTTGTCTAACACATTATTGTAAATAAATAACTAAATATATTATTACCTTACGCCCCGAACGTCTCCATGAAATCCAGGAGGTATTAATGTAGAGTTTAATTTTGTAATTTTGTCACATAACATTTCATTAACAGGTATCATCCACTCCATTTTTATTTTTGGTTCTTGAAAATTACAAAAAGCTAAGAAAATTACTAGAAGTCCCACTACTGCTTCAGATAAACGCAAGAAGACTCATCTCATCTCATTCGCTCATTTACAATTCCCACTGTCATCAATACTAACGTCAACGATCAAATAGACATTTCAAGGTGCGGTCCCGCTTTGGATTCTTAGTTACTGAAAATCTAATTTTTATGATGTTGTTAATCAAACAAAACAATAATGTGGCAGTTAATATTATAAAAAGCAATATTTTTTTACTATTACACATATATCCAAGAAAAATGACACAATTCCCTGATATATTAATTTTTTTCTTTGTGTAACTAAGAAATTATTGTAAATAATTGTACCTTATTATAGAAAAAAATATATTTTAAATTTTCATATTTTGTCAAAAATTTCATCTCAATGTCTTAGGAATTTTGGTAATTAATATTAAGATCAAGAGTAGGGCAATTGTTAGAGAAAGCTGTGAATTCTGCTCCTTGTGCAAAAATCTTCTGAATTGTCTAACACGTATTTAAAATTGCTACTTTTTCACGGTTTTATAATATATTTTTGTTACAAACTAAATATACTTCAAATATGAGAGACAGTTGCTTTGGAGATGACTTGAAGGTTTAAAAGGTACAACATTATGCCTGTTATTCATCTTTTATAGTCATATGATTTCTTCTCCAATTTCTGTAATGTGTAAATTATGCGTACTGGGCACTAAAATATTAATAGAATGGGCACATCTGCTCTTTTTTGTGTAATATAATATCTATCAAAACTATATTTTTGAAATACATCTTATGACTTTGGTTCTCGAGTTCTCATTTAGGTTTGCAGTCATAATATAGACTATAAAGTTACAATAATTTAACCTTAATAGTACTAACGTTTAGAATTCTCACATAACAAAGAGTTATTATTTTAAAATAGAGTGGCTAATGAGCTTTCAATTTATTAAGTAGTTTCAAGCAACAGGTAAACTTTTTAATTCATAAGTTTTAACCTTTTGTTTGCGCTATCTAGACCGTGTGAGTGCTTACAACAAAGAACTTTTAATGGTCATTTATATAATTTTTATTGTCAATGGGCGTGTACCGCTACAATTTTGTCCCTTGGAATTTTTTATTTGGGCAAAAAGTTATGTGTTATCTATATACATTAGAAACTTAAGTAACATTATTAATTATTTTTTTCTTTACCATTGCTTCATTCACAGTAGAATTTTGAATTGTTTTTATTGAATAATGAATTATAATATAATTAGGAATACTGTTTGGTGAAAATACCAAGGAATTTGCCTAATGGAATTAATAAAGTTTATAAGCGCAATTAAAGAACAAACTATCATATTAAGTCAATAAAAACACGTGGAACTAAGCGAATGTCTCTCAAAAAAATAATTCTAATCCTGTCTAATGGTTCTAATGGTCTTTTCTGTACGGATGTTAGCTGTGCAATAACCCAAGTCAAGCACGGTTCTACAATCAGTGATATGACATGGTGCAAAAGAAAATTAATATTTAAGATTAATTTAATATCTTTCAGGAAGGCATCACTTTTTATTCTCATGAAAATCTTTTTTGTTACCTTTTTTGTAACATCCCAGTATCGTTTATTAAACTTGCCAAGTTTTTAAATTGTTTTGTCTATTATAAGCTGCCAGTTTGCATAAATTTTGATTACATCTTGATTAATTTTGATTGAATTGAATCATTATTTTAAGAAGAAACGTCGCCTTCCGGTGTTTTCTACCTTCTGTACATTAGATGTGTTCCAAGAAGCTGTTTAACGTGACCCCAAGGGCTACCTTTTATCACAGGAGCGCTCACCATCGGCAGACACCATCCTTGACACCGGCTCGAGACACCGTGTCTCGACAATGGTTGAATACAGTGCGGTATTGTGGACATCAATAGGTTACCATAACTGACATTAGGAGACTGGAGAGCCATAGTTTTATTATTGAATCCCTAATAGTAGTTCTCTTACTTTTGTTATTAGTATGGGAAATAAAAAGGCAACAATCGAGATTCTAGTCACATTTATTGACATCTATATAAGAAGAACAATTTAAACTTTTTATTTTAAACTTATAATTATATGAAGTATGAAGTGCTATTTTCTGGTTAAAATTCATGTATAAAGTATAAAAATAAAATTATAATTTATAACACAATAAAACAGCACTCAACAAATATTTTGTTTTAAATTAATCATGTAAAATTAATTTTTGTAATAAGTCAAAACGAAAAGCTTCTAGTTACAAAATTGGTGTTAAAAATATATAGGAGTAAGACAGTCAAAATTTTTCATAAATAAAAACAGTAAAAATTCAAAAAGCCTTTTTATATAGATTCTACTTTATAGGACACTAACTTTTTTGAATATGGATTCACGCTAAAATTAATAGTAATTTATATATATAATGCCGAGACCTCGAATTATCTTCATTTCATTGTTTTTTTTGAAAAACAATTTGCAAAAAGATAACTTCTTGAAATGTTTAGCTGACTTTTTCTGCAAAATGTAGAAAAAAAAATACGATTGATATTATGATAGTATAGGATTCTTTGTATCACGTATGGAGTTTAAATAAATACATTTATTTCTTTTTACTTATTCAGAATTAAGTGTCGTCAATATGTTAATGTAAACATTCATTGCTAACATTTATTTAGGTTGTCGAGCAATTTTAGGTGCCAAGTTTGCAAAACCTACTACGTAGTATACAAATAATTTACAATTTAAGCGGTGTTAAAACAATAATAATATTTTTATTTAGACAGTAGGTAAGTATACTCACCATCTTAGAATAAAATTTGATTTTGATCGGCTTCTTTTTGTTGAGTTTTCGGGTTTTCATTGCATTCGGCATTGTAAGAAGAATTCTTGTATTTTTTACTAAAAAATAATTTTACATAAATTTAGGCTTACTTTTTTTGTGTAATTAAAGATTATTTTTTATTTAATTTTTTTATCAATTTTCTTTTTTGCAAATTAATTACCTTATAGACAATGAAATCCAATCAAGTCTCACCGGAGTCGTCTCTCAAAATGTAATGCACAAAATAAAATCATAGAATGCACCAGACATGCGCCGATCAATAATGGTTTTCCGGGGCAAGATGAGGTTCGGCGCCTGTCATCTACATGCAATTAATCTTACAAGTACTGTGGCAATTAGTTGTGATCACTATTTGAATTTTCTTTTATTTCCATTGCCTATTTTTTATTACGAGTATATCTTATTGTACTCTGTTTATAAACTAAGCAATGTAGGCAGTTTTATAATAAACAAGCTATTTTTTTGCCATCCCCTAAGCAAAGATTCATAATAATTAAAAACACTTTCGAACTTTAAAATTGTTTAATATATAATAATTTTTTTACATGCGCATTTATAGTTATAAAAATATATAGATAAATTAAGTTTTCATCTTAAGAGATACGCAGAATAGACAAAATCTTAGATTAAAATTTATTTTTTAGAAATTATATACATATATTGTATAGTTTTTGATACGAGTTAAAACCGTCAGTACTAGATGTGGCGTATGGCTTTGCTAGCATATAAAATTCCCTTTGAGGTACTCGCTATCTTTATTGTGGGCTACCATTACATTTTTGAAGATCCCTTAACTAAATCCTGACTTGAAGACGGAACTTGAAGACTGGAACGACTTCGGACAATGGTTTTTAGATAAAAAAAATATTTTTAGAGTCAACCTTAAGAGGAGTTACAGCGTAACAAACATTTAATAGGGTTGAAAACTTCCAATTTTTTAAGTGTTTTGAAAAGTAGCCTATAAAACTTATTATATTATTTACTGGCCTTGTCGAAACTCAAACTTTCGAAAGATTAGCCAACACAAAAAGGCTCACAATATTATAACAAATTCAGTTTTGATGTAGATTTTGTATTTTCTTACACATGGATGTAGTGGAAAACTGTTAATTTTTAATTAATAATGGATACTTCAATTTTGGATTACCCGTAAGATAAATGCAATTTACGCAAAGCAATTCGTAAGAAATTTACAAACTTTGGGAAAAAAAAACAAAATTTTTCACATTGGACATATTTTGTGTTAAAAATAACATGTTTAAAGAAACATTAAGAAAATATAAAATGAAATATGGTGCAGGTGTCGATGAACTTTTTATTCTTTATTTCCTTATTTAAATTTTAATTGAATTATTAGCTTATCATTGTTTTATGGTTTAAAACATGTATAACAAAACGTATCTACCGTACCGTATTTCATGAGAGTGAGGAAAGGAGGATGTTATGCTCGATTAAGGAGTCAATATGCCATCATAAAAGTTGCAGGACTAGATCACAATAAAGAATGTTCAAAATGCTTTTTAGAAGTTTTGGAAGAAATATAATTTTTAAACTTGTGGTGTACAAGTATAAAAATTATAAACAGGAAAAATGAAGATTACGTCCAACGTTACGGACAAAATAGTTTTGCATGAACCTTTACATATTTTTTTATCTAGGCATTTTGTTATCAAGCCTCGTACTTAAGAAGGTTCGATTACGTAATACAGTAAAATATGGAATAAATATAGTTATTTCTGAATGTAGTATGTAATTAATAATTATTACTTTGAATCTTTGTTTCGATAAATAAGGACACTAACTTCATTTTAAAGTAAATAATATTTTTATTTTGCTTCAACGTGACAAAAATCAAAAAACCGTTCAAAAAATTAGGTCAAATCCAGGCATATTTTCCTATTATATAGGCATCATAATAATTACAAATAGTTATTTGAATGTCATAGCATCAATTTATATTTATCATATAAACTACTTATATAATATTCTACCACTCGTCACTGTTTTGACAAAAGAATTAAATAAGACCATTGGTTTGATAGTGTAGAGTCTGTTTTCTTAAAGATTTTTGCCACTTTAGATGTGGATGACGATAAAATATTATATAAAGTAATGACCAAGAAATATCTTTGATAGTTAAGCTGAATATCCTTTTGACTACATTTCCAAATTTTCTTTTAAAAACTCAAAGAAAAGTTGAAAAACGAATGGATCGCTGCTAGTAACGACTTCTTTCGATGAACAATACATGCGAGTATGTTTGTAGGTATATACTTATATATTTATAAAATCTCATCTAAACGTAATGTTAAATGACCTGAAGTCTTCTATTCTAAAATTATCTTTACAATTAGAAAATGTCAACAATTGTAATCTTTTTATATGAACATTTTTCATACTTTAATAATTACACCAATTAATTTTTTCCAAGAACTTAGATATCAACATCATCATCACCTCAGCCATGTGAGGTCCTGGGCTAAACATAGGCCCCCCTTATCGACTTCAAGCGCTTTGGTCGGAAGCGGCTGTCATCCACCGTGACCCCCGGGGCCTTAACTAAAACGTCCGTCCATCTCGTTGCTGGACGTTCGACGCTGCGCTTTACGATCTGTGGTCTCCATTCGAGAACTCTTGAACCCCAACGGCCATCTGTTCTCCAGCTAATCCGTGTAGCGGGGTCGGTGACTCTCGTTCTTCTACGTATCTCCTCATTTCTGATTCGATCCCGTAGAGAAACTCTGAGCATAGCACTCTCCATAGTTCTTTGAGTGACTCTGAGTCTATTTATAAGGCCTTTGGTGAAGCACCACGTTTCGGATCCATAAGTCATCACTGCCAACCTACACTGATTAAATACCTTCGTCTTTAGGCACTGAGGCATTTTATACGAAAAGTCGTTACGGAACTTCCCAAACGCTGCCTATCCGAGCTGGATACGGCTAAAGACCTCTTTCTCGAATTTGGACCTTCCTAACTGGACTCTCTGTCCCAGGTATACATTGGCGTCAACAACTTCAAATACTGAGTTCTTAATTATAACAGGCGTAGGTGCAACATGGACATTAGATATGACTTCCGTCTTTTCTATGTTCATTTTAAGACCCACCCGTTGGGAGACTCGATTAAGGCTTTCCAGCATCGTACTTAGTTCCTCCATCGACTTTGCCATAACTACGATATCGTCGGCAAACCGAGGGTGAGTGATGTATTTGCCTATAAAACTGATATGCCCAGTCCTTCCCATTCCAGAAGCTTGAAGGGGTCTTTCAAAGCGGTTGTAAACAGTTTCGGAGATATAACTTCTCCCTGTCTTCGCCTCTTTTTAATGGAATAGCCTTCGAACTCTATTTATGAAGTCGGACCGACATAGTGGTGTTTCTATACAAATACTTAAACTTCATTATACTAATAGTCAATACGGCATCGCTGGAGAGACTCCAGTACCGCCCATGTTTCAACCGATTAAAGGCTTTTTCGTAGTCCACAAACGCTAGACAGAGCAGCAAGTTATACTCCTCGGTCTTTCGTATAACCTCACGCAGCGTATGTATGTAGTCTACAGTCGTACTACAGCTTTTTCAGAACCCGGCTTGTTCTGGAGGCTGGAAGTCATCAAACCTGCCTTCGAGACGATTTGCAATGACCCTAGACAGCATCTTGTAAACGTGGCTCAAGTGCGAGATGGGTCTGTAATTCTTCAATAAGGTGTTATCTCCTTTCTTGAAGAACAACACCACCACGCTCCCGTTCCATGCCTGAAGCGTGATACCTTCGAACAAGACAGAATTGAAGAGCTTCTGAAGGACTTTAAGTATAGGTGTTCTACTCGCTTTCAGAAGCTCAGAAGTAATTCCGTCCTCACCAGATGCCTTGTTGGTCTTTAGCTGTTTTAAGGACACAATCTCACACAGGCTGATGTCCGGAATACCCTTGGTATAGTGTCGGGTCAGTTTGGCTCTCGGGTCTGTAGCCGCACTAGAAACAGACTTTGCGACCGAATCGTAGAGTCATCCATAAAAGTTGTCAACTTCTCTTAAGACTTCCGCTTTTGTAGACACTACGTTGCCATCGTCCTACTTCAACTTTGTCATTTGAGTATGCCCAATAGACATATCTCTTACGAACACTTTGAAGCCTTTATTTCGCTCAATTGTATCTTTAATACGAGCAGTATTAAATGTCATGTCGCAAGGATTTCCGGATACTTCTATTCAGCTGGCTATGTGACTTAGCATCATCAGGAGACTGTTATCTAAGCGAGCGTCTTTGAGCCATAAGTTTAAGAGTGCAGTAGGAGAGCTTCTGAGTTCTAGTGGTACGGTGAGTCTTGAAGAACTGAGACCCAACCGTATGGACGGTTTCTATGAAACTGTTGTTGATCTCGTCCACCGATGCGTAATCTGCCAGGCAATTAAAGCGATTTGAAAACTCGAATTGAAAGCTCTCGGGGTTTTCGATTTAAACTTGAGTCGGTCGGAGTGTGGACTTCATTAAACGGGACCGTTCCAGTTTAACGTTTATATTCAACGTGCCTCCCATAATTCGGTGATCTATTTCCTCATCTCAACTTCGTCTCAAATTGGCGCATATACCTCAACGACATTCAAGGAGTACCTCTTAGACACTCTGAGTGTTCGGTATGCAGCCCTGCTCGACACACTGTCGATGATTATGATGTTGTTAACGAGAGATTTGTGGACGGGAAATCCGACCCCACCTTAAGTTTGTTTGTCACCCTCCCGGTAGAAGAGCAGGTTACCAGATATCAGGGTTATCGTATCCTGGCCCTCTCTACGGACTTCACAAAACCCCAAAATATCCCACCCTAATTCAGCTCAACTATCTTCTCGTCATTCCTCAAAGTGCGTATGTTGTGCTTTGCCAGGACCAGTGGTCGTTTGTATTGGTAGCCAGGCGTCTGCCGGGGATTCTTCGCACCACTAGCCCCACCGTTACCGAGACCAGTACCGTAGTCCGAGCTAGTGGGGCTGCCGGGGACCCAAGGACTCGGGGCCTTCCGTTGCCCTTAGTCATCATGAGGGGTAGTTGCTAATACTCACCAAGCTTGGCAGACGGGTTGGCAAGCGCATTATAGATGACCTATTTCAGAAAGATGCTGCTGCCCATCTTTCTGTGAGATATATCCCTTAGACGCTTTCTACGACACCCACGGGAAGAGAGGGAGCAGTGCTATTCGCAGCCGACACTCCACTTAGAATTTAGATATGGATAACTATAAACCTCTAACTAAAACCATTAAAATAGCCCTAAGTATATTTTAGATGTGTCTAAATTAGTTGTATCGTAATTTTAAATTAGTATTCAGATTTAAAATTCTATTATTGCCCTCATAGGCATTTTCTTTGAATCATATTATTTCGATTCTTATGCCACAGAATTCAGTAATTTTCAAATGCCCAATCTCATTTATTTTATTAGGTACACTGATAAGTACATTGCTTTAACCAAGAACAGCTGCAATATACCGATAATGACCACCTTTATGTTTATAAAACATCGATGTGAAAAAAGAAGAAACAATGTGCAGTATTATAAACCTATACTTGATCTTAAATTTACCTGTGAAGTGAAACAGAATTTCTTATGGGTAAATTTGAAATTTGAAGCATTTGACAACCAATATCTGGATATTTTCACAAACTCTTGCGGTCAAATGTTATATCGACTGTTATAATAGTTACAAATTAGTAGAACATATTTTTTTAAGATTTAATCATTGTTATAATCTCTACCTACTGCAACTTATTGCAAAACCAAAAAAAACTTCCAAAGTCTTAAGTAAGACTTTTACACCAAAATCGGTAATTTTAATTTCAATTTAATAAATAAATCAAATTTTAATTTAGACCAATTTCAAAAAAATCATGATGAATGTATGCTCTATGTTACATTGCAAACGTAGATGCAAGAGTTATTTTTTCATCTTTTTATTCATTTATAATAAAATACATGTATATATGTACATACGCACATTCGTTTTTTATCTTTATGCAACTCTTTTCTTAATATTAAATTGTATTACAGGAAAGGTCATCTGTTCCTTCAATGTCAAATTGTGTATATAATGAATCTTTTTAATGATAAGACGATTATAGGAACAATTTTACTACATATTTCGCACTATCACAAACTAGTCAATATTCATAATGTATAAACCAAATTTAATATCATAAAGTATGTATACCTAAGTAATATGTATGTATTTATGTATGCATATATTTTGTCAGCCTTTGAAAACCGTTAATATTGTTAATACTTTTTATACTTCTATTCGTGCTATTGATGGACCTATGAAAGAATATATCGTTCACGATAGGAAAAAACTAGCGCGAACACGTAAAACACGTAAGTTGTTGCTAGACATAAAAATGAGTCAGATTGACATTTAAAAAATATGTACATATGTACATATATGTATGTAGTTTGTATGGTATAGTTTAAACGATATTATATCTTTAAAGAACACAAATTTTTTTTACATAACGAATAATTTTATAGGTCTTTCTGTATCATCATTCAATTACGTTTAAAATCTATAAAATTACATCGGTTATTTGCTTTGGTATAAAATATTTTAATAAATGATACATAAAGCCGTGATATCAAAACTTTTGATTAGCGCTCTTTTTCTTTAAATGTTACATATATTTAATACAAATATTTCCTGTTAAAATTCCGTTTGTTGCTTTTAAATGGGAAAAGAATTAAAAGATAAATCTTTCTTCGGATATTTCATAACAATGCCCCTGTTTATAGAAAACGATGTAACATGTTCAACGCCAACTGATTTATTTATAAACTAATATAATTATAGTTAATTTCCATAGAAATTGGCAATCTTGTAAACAAACGTGATCAGCTGATATTGACAAAGACTTGTCTATGCCACTTGTGAATACTTAAAAAAAAAAAATAATTCAATTTGTTCATATTATGTTAAGTATTTATTAGTGAGTTTTTTAATGAGTTTAGAAATGCACAATGCAAACGAAAACACAGAAGGGTTGTTTGTATCCCAAAAAGCACTAAAAATCCTTGGTTCCTTGGGAAACCAAGGACCCAAAAGACCATGCCATCAAGGTCAATAAGTATTACGAGATTACTAACGATAAAAAATGTTTCATTTGTACTTTTTAGCGCTACCTATGTTTATTTCCGTCTGCTAAATATCAGAAAAAAATGTAATTTTGATTAATTGACTGATTTTCATTACAGCCTGTTGAATTCATTATAGTATTTAGTAGAATCAACTCTTTTGAATAAAAGTTAGTGGTGGCCTAGTGGTTAAAAGGTCCGCCTCTCATGCATGAGGGCGCGGGTTCGATCCTGGCAAGTACCAATGTGATTTTTCCGAGTCATATGTACTTTCTCAGAGTATTCAGACATCACTGATTAATGCATTCCTAAAGAGGGTTGATGTCAGGCAGGCGGCCGGACGTAAAAACAATTAGCCAAAACTATTCACAACTTGTAAGGCAGACCCTGGCTAAAGCTGAGAAATTGCCAGGTAGAAGAAGAAGAAATCTTTTGAATATTAGTGAGCTGGTTAAAGTTCAAATAATAATGATTATAAATATCTTTATTTAAAAATGAAAGTCGTGTCAGTTACACAATTTATAGTTCAAGAACGGCGTTACTGCCTTTCAGGAGAAACAGAGTTCCCCCGGTCAGGTATACAATACTAAGCTTGTAAGTAAAGTAAGGGTAGTCGTGGATAAAAAGTAGTTCTTTGTACAATTATTATCTTCTTCTTCCCGGCAATTTTCCCAGCTTTAACCAGAGGGTCTGCCTTCCTGCTCAAACTCCTCCACCTTGCAAGATCTTTGGCATCCTCGGTGGTAAGTCCATTGGCTCTTCTATATTCTACTTCACGGTGTCCAGCCATCGCTGCTCTGGGCGTCCTGAGGGTCTTGCTCCAGGAACAGATATATCAAGGCAAATATTTCCGACGTAGTTCTCAGGCTGGCGTGCAACATGGCCACACCATCTCAGGTGACTCTCTTGAAGCTTATCCGCTACGTCACGGACTCCAAGACTACCTCGGATAAATATGTTACTTATGCGGTCAGCCCACGTAACACCACATATCCACCTTAGCATCTTCATCTCCGTGACGTGAAGCTCTTTCGTGTGCCTGGACAGTGCTGGCCAACATTCGCTGCCGTATAAAAGAACCGGTCGGATTATGCTCTTGTACATTAGTCCCTTGAGCTACATCGCAGACCACACCTGTGACCTCACGCCATTTCACCCAATCAGCCCTGATCCGGGCTTGGACATCGTGATCGATGCCTCCTGTCTCATGCAGAATGGATCCAAGGAACCTGAACTTTTCCGACTTAACGGCTGGTTCAGGATCTATATGAATGGTGCAAGAGTCCGGGCTCCCGCAAGCCATGTACTCGGTCTTCGTCACATTTAGTTTAAGACCACCGTTCTCAAGCGTACCCTTCCAGAGGTTCACTCTCCGCTCCAGCGTCAATCAGCTCTCGTCATTGAGCGCTATGTCATCGGCATACATCATCATCATCTTAACGCCCCTATAACTACCACAATCTTGAGCACTGCCCCTGCCTTTGCAAATTGATGTGTTGTGATAATTGATCTGATGTGGCTTAGTCCCAGTGTTCAAGATGCGTTTGAAAAGGTCCGTCAGTATGAGCATGCCAAGAGAACCCAATAATTTCGACGCTTTGATCGAAATATCGTCAGGTCCGACCGCTTTCCGATTCTTCATGAGTGGAAGACAATTCCGAATTTCGTCAGGTGTTATCGGGGCAATAAGTATAAGATTAGGAG
The DNA here is from genome assembly GCA_010014825.2 of Danaus melanippus. Classification (NCBI taxonomy): domain Eukaryota; kingdom Metazoa; phylum Arthropoda; class Insecta; order Lepidoptera; family Nymphalidae; genus Danaus; species Danaus melanippus. Next base: position 7,978,182 of record JAAAKD020000207.1, on the reverse strand, counting down.
CAACTCCTTGAAGTAGCATCTCCATTTCTCCTTCACAGAGGCATGATTACACAGCAGCGTGCCCTGGGTATCTTCGACGCAAAGACATTTAATTTTGGTGATAACCTGTCACTGGGGGCTCTGGTAAAAGCACTTTTACTGGAACATTTTGCTGCTATGTACAACAGTCTGTCTTCAGGAGAGTTTGATTGCTGCCATTCCTTAAAGGCAGTTTTCTTTTCACGAATCACCTCCTGCACTTCGTCATTCCACCACCACGTCTCTCTATCAATGACCCGTCCTACCCTAGAAAAGCCTAGAGCTCGTTTACCTGCGTTGATAACTGCTGACTGCGCTAGATCCCAAACATCCTGAGTAGTTTCAGTATTAGTCGACAGATTTTGACTCTCAACCTCTGCCCGAAAGTTGGTCTGCATCGTTTCATTCAGCAACCATTACCTGATCCACCACTCACGTTTCTCGGCTGCTTTCTTTTTCGTGGTGATGACATAGTTCATGACAAGAGAAGATGTTGGGCCGTCAGGCTTTCACCAGGAATAACTTTACAGTTAGTCACCTTGCCGATATGACACCGTCTGATCATCAGATAATCTATTTGGGTAGAGTGGGCCCTGCTTTTATACGTGATAAGGTGCTGCGAAGTCTTTTGGAAGAACGTGTTAACGACGGCTAAGTCAGACGCAATACAGGTTCTGAGAATATTTTCTCCCCCTTAACATTTAAGTCCCCCCCAACTATGAATACTTCAGCATCTGGAAGAGCGCGTAAAACCTCTTCAAATTGCTCCCAGACTGAATCTTTTTCAGACCCGCTACACCTCGCTTGAGGAGTATAGGCACTGATTAAGTTAGTAATGACTCCCTCGATCAGTACCCGCACCCACATTAGGCGGTCGCAGCGACGGTCAACTTCAAGAAGACCATTCTGGAACTCCTCAGGTAGCACTACCGCTACACCAGCTTTACTTGAGGGCGACCCAGTGTATATCAGCCGGTAAACCTGTCCGATGTTCCGAGACTTATTACTAGTTATCTGCATCGTCCGGTTAGAGAGCCAATATTTCACGCTGCAAAGCGGAGTTTCCGTTTGGGTACTGACGTCTATAGCGGTACCCGTACTTGACACGGTAGCCCTTAACCACTTATCGCAGGTTTTTTTTTTTTAAAGGCACCCGCCATCGCAGGGTGTTGTCTGCCTTCCCTGCCTTTCTTGCATGGCAAGAATTTTGATACTTTATTTTATACCAACAATACAATTTTTTTCTTAAAGCTACTTAAAATTAATACAGGTAACATTGGGTACTGTTGGAATCTTGCCGGGTGCTTGGGTTGCGTCTAATATAATAATCCATTCCATGTATTCCACAGTGTAAAATTAATTAATATAAATTTCTAGTAATTCGTACATAATAAATATTGACAATAAATAATTACATAAATTAAAATAAATAAAATTGAATTTTAAATATTAACCGCATTGGCATCCCGTTGGATACCGAGTGCCGTGTGCCCGGAGAACACCAACACGATATCGTCCGCGAATGCCTGCTCGTACGCGCCCAGCCTATCCAGGTTATCCAGGAGGGGGTCCAGCAGCATGTTCCAAAACAGAGGTCCACCTATGGAGCCTTGGACACAGCCTTTGGTCTGTGGTTTCCGCACGGTCCTTCCCGCGTA
>JAAAKD020000207.1:7947828-7976406 GCA_010014825.2 Danaus melanippus | reverse complement strand
TCCTGGAAAGAACACCTCTGACGTGCTGCATCAGGTCATACAGCGTGTCCTCCGTGCTCCGCTGCGGTGTGAAGCCGTACTGCCTTGCATTGGACTTGGGCAAGACGTGCCATCGGATTCGACGACAGAGAATTTTCTCGAAAATCTTGCAAAAGATGGAAAGGAGTCCAATGGGGCGATACGACTTTGCGCGGGTATAGTCTGGACGCGCTGGTTTCCTGAGCACCACGACAGAAGCCTCCTTCCACGGCGCTGGGAAGCACGCCAGGTCAAGACAGCGGTTCAGGATGGTCAGGAAAAGCTGTTCGCCCGCGCATATGGCGTGCCAGCATATGTCACTGGTGAACCCATCCTGCCCCGGCGCCTTTTTTTTTTAGGGTTGAAGCTGCGCAGAGTCCGAACCAACTCACCCCTGGTGATCGGGGGATCATCGGTGTCGTCCGGTAAGCGTATGCCGACCAGGTCCGCTCGGCTTCGGACGACGGCATGGACCTCAGAGTCTGTACCGTCGTCGTCATCGGCGAAGAATGTCCTGGCCAGCAACGCCACCGACTGGTCGGGGCTCTGCACAACTCCTCCCTCCACGAGGAGCTGGTCCTCGCGGTGACCCGATGCCCTCCTCAGCACCCGGTAGATACCATCCCACATCGACTCCCGCTCTTGCACCGAGGTAAAAGCCGTCGATCCCTCCGTTTGGGCGCTGACAACCCTCCGTTCGTACTCCGCCTTGGCTATCAGGTATTCGCCAACCACCCATTCTCTGCGACGCGGCGCCGCACACCGAATTCTACGGCGTTTCGTGTTAACGTCGCGCCGCAGACTTTCAAGCGCATCATTCCACCAAGGAAAGCGTTTTTTACGTTTAGGGGGTTTAGGGGGGGAATAGCCTTGCCACTCGCCTCTTCCACGCAGTCAATGTATTGGGTTACCGCCGTTTCTAATTGGTTTCGGTCGGTAACCCTTTCAATGGCCTCCGGGGTGAGGCCCCGTGTGGCCAACCCTCTACGCATTTCCTCGGCGAAACGACCCCATTCAGCCTTCCGGGTGTTATAACGTCGAGTAGTCCACCGAGCGTTGCCCCCCGGTGGAACCTTGAGGCCCAGAACCACACGTATCGCCCTGTGATCCGAACTGGTCACGGAGTCGTCCACGGTCCATTCACGGACACTTCTCAACAACCCGTGGGTGCAGACGGTTACATCGACATGACTCGTGTACCTCCTGCCCCCACGGATCGTATCGAAGGTGGGGACGACTCCTCTGTTCAATACGTGCAGTTCTAGGTCATCAAAGAACCCCCTGAGGGTTTCGTCCCTAGTGTCCTCCTCGACACTTCCCTACCACGGACTCCATGCATTCCAATCGCCACCCACAAGGATCCTGTTGGTGCCGACCTTCCCCATGAACTCTCGTAGCTGCACCAGGTATGGCTCGATATCCTCCGTGCCCTCAAGGTATACAGAGACGACCGCCACGGTCCAATCTCCCGCCTTAAGGACGGCAGCCACGATGTTCTCAGTGATTGTCTGGGGTTTCACAAGAACCTCCAGGTCATCATGGAAGACCATGACTGCCGCCTTTATGGGCTTGGTCCTAGCGTCCTCTCTCTGCACGACCCTGATGTCACTTATCGCAGGTTTAGGGCGAGCCTAGCAGTACCCAATCCTTGATTTTGTCGACCATAAGAGTGGCGAGGAGTGGTTTTAACAGAGCGACTGCCGTCTGACCTCCAAAACCCCGTTTTACGGTTAGAACCTGAGAAAGAGAAGATAGAGAAATGGGGAAAGAGGTTAGTAAGAGGGAAGGGGGGGAGGTACAGGACACCACCTTCATGGACTAGAGATAAAGGTATGAAAGTGGTGGCTCGAGGATCCGGGGTCGCGTACCCTTATGCCCAAGACTAAATATCGGAAAAATACTAAGTAGAACACCGTCTGGATATGAACACCCTCTGGATATAAATAATATTATGTACACCACTAATTATTCAAAGACAAATAGACTTTGATGAGTAAAAAGTGACTGTGTCAATTTGACAAACGCAATAGATTTTCGTGTTTAAAATAATTTTATAAAATAAACATACATATATACACAGATGGTTAATGATGAAAAGATTGTTAAAAACAGTGGTGGGTTCATCGAGATGTAATTATAATCAGGACTGACATTCCATTGTACATAAGATCGTAATCGTGGTCAGTTGCTTTGTTTACAAAATTGCCAATTTCTATTGAAATGGACTGTATTAACTATCTATACTTACGTACACAATCACGTGGCCATCACTTTATTGCCTCGTAGTTTTTTATTTTAATGTCAACTTTTTTATCGTTAAAAAATAAATGTGAAAGATATGCTGATTGAATATTAATGTAACTATCTTTTATTTTTCATTCAACATGAGTTGTGAAGTTTTTAAATATGTATTATGAGTTTACAATGCCATTATTTATTAAAATAAACTGGCAAATGCTTACGTGTGTCTGCTACCGCGATGTAGAAACCTATTGGCGCCATCTAGTTAGTTCTTTACGAATAGCGACATTGAAAACTAGAAGAACGCAAGTTAATATTGGGATTTCTTCCCAAGTAAAACAATATATTCAGGGATATTCGAGTAATTTGTTGTAAATTTTTACCATGCTTTATTATTTTGATTACTTTGCAGCATTAAAGTAAACATATTGCAATATATTAATGTAGTTAGTTCTTAATGAAATATAAAAAAAAAACATGACAAAATTAATCTTAATTATGGTTTTGTTTTATAACATGGCCCAGATTTTTCTAAACCTGGATTCGATATAAACCATTTCCCAAAACCAATTTACAACTATGGACTTATTGGCTAATATCATCTGTTCCTTATGACTTGTATGGTTTCTTCAACCTACTCTTTAATTAATACGAGCTTTCCGTAACCGCTTTCCGTAACCGTTACGGAAAGCGGTAATTCGAATCCATTTGAGCAATAAAATCTATAGATGGTACTCTCCATTATTCCATAAAGACCTCCAAATTGTAAGTATTACAACATGAATTCCTTTTCGTGCACATTAGTAAGTTTTTAAGATTTAGCCACTATGCCATGAGCTATGCAACAAGGGGTTGCGTCAGTGAAGACAATGTTAGAAAGAGAGAGAGAGGGAGAGTGAGAGCGATAGAAAGATTTATTAGTGAATTTCATTAATTAAAATAATAATCCAATTAAAACTAAAAACATTCAAAATTAGACGATACTCAAAGTTCTAATTAATAAACTTTTTTACTTGACGAACGAAAGAAGATATTCCTTAACACAGTCAAAATAAATTTTTACGAGATAATACTAATTTTACATAAATTAAAGAAAAAAATAACTATATGGTATATTTAATATATATAGCATATAGCAGGTTCCGGAAGGGTTCGGTATAAAGTGCTTTCTTAGGTAAAAGCAGAAGAGATATCTATAATTATATTACCATTATCGAAAAGGTAAGGTTAAGTTATGATTATCAAAATTATTGGGCTTGTAATTTGACGCTCTCTTTCATAACGATATTAATATAAGGCAATCTTAAATTAAAACATTTTATATAATTTATTTTTAGTGCAATTTCTTTACATTTTTTGTTCGTATGGATCTAGTGTTAACTTTATGATTCCATCTAGTTTCCGTTTTGTTCAGATTTCAATATGTATATATTTTTTTAATTCACCTTGTAATAAAATGTGGTCGGAAAACTCATTCCAAAACCACATTAAAGATGGTAAGAGAGTAAGGTAAAATAAATTAAAAACGGCTCCGTTTCTAGGAATATCTTAGTATCTTACAGGCTCCATTATCGTATCGATTGATTTATATCAATATATAATTATCAATAAACTTAAGATATACATAAATTACGATTTAGATATTTTAAATATTATTTTTTTTATATTACATTTTGATTTTTATAATTTTAACATTCACTCAAGAAATTTCCGAATAGTTATGTGTGTACCACTTCTATTAGACCTCCCACGATCGTTCTAAGAAGTTACTCTATTGCGTTCATTCCAATATTAAAACTTATTCATTAAACTTTTAATAAAGCAATAATAAAAGTAGCTTTTATAATAACATTTTTTTTATCTTTACACAAAAAGACAAAGGTTAATAAAATGATAATTTATTTTATTTTTTGTTGAAATGGTGCACCTGTTGGCTGCTTTCAAAAACGTTAAACATCAAAATGTATCTACCTGTAACCCATTTAAATAAATTTGTAGTAGCAGCAAGTTACTAATCTATGCGTCCAACTTGAAGTTATAATGTAAATTGGGAACCATTTATTTTAGACGTTGATATCTTAATCGTTTTTCTATGTAAAATAGAGAAAAAAGCATAGTCGAAATAGTTAATTATTTATTTGTCTTATTTTTAAATCTTGGAATGTAATTCTAACTGTAAAAGTTCTTATTGGTGCATTTGAGGCTACTTTCCTGTCTTATCGCTTTAAGAGACGCTCTCATCTGTTATGTTTGATAGGTGGTAGGTATCACAGAAGACAAGTTAGGGGCCATTATTTGTTATCTAGAATAGACAGGTGGGCAGCTTAAGTGAATTCAACGAATAAAGTAACGGATCTACTTTGTCTCCACCGCCCCAATATCATCCGCTTTCATAAGCTTAGCCATACATGTATAAATGTACAAGTGCATGACAATTTTTAAATCTTCAATGTTACAAATATATGGTTTACACCAAAATAATGGATATCCTAATTGAAAGCCATTTTAAATAGTGCGACTGAAACGGAAAAATCTAAAAAACGCAATGAAGATTCTCACTATAATATCAATCAATGGCAATTAAGCAACTACGGCACTACGAAGGAACTTTTTTGTTACTGCATTGTAAATTTTGACGCTGCACCCATTTGAGATTTCACGCGTCGGAAACTTCATGAGTCATAGTCACTGGTCGGCGGAAGAAGGTAATGGAGCCGTCTCAATTCGACACGACATCGTCTCCATCCCATTACGGGGTTACCAGACCGAATGCCGGTCGCCTTTCTTTTAATTCTTAACTTCACATGTAAAATGCTTAAACATGTATCTTAAATATTAGGAAATTATTTTAATCATTCTGTATCTATGAAACTCCTTTTTCAATTCGGCCTAATATAACGGTATGTTCTAAGTAAAGATAGGAGTGAAAATAAGTTAATAAGATTATTATTATACTTCATGCTGGGTCCGGAGACCGGCTTTTAGGGACGGAATGTTTCTAAAATCGTGTATAAAAAACGACTGGTCCCCAAGGGATCGGTCATTCCGAGGTCGGATCGGGTGCACGCATCTTCGTTCGGCTTTGTATAAGTAGGGACTTTATAAAATCTCTTAATCCTATTTACGTTATATACAATTGCGTCACAGGTATCGATTTGGGTGTTATTTGGCTTTCACGTAGACAAATAATTTAATCTAGTGTAATGTACTGGCACAGAAAAATAACGGTGAGTATTTTCATACCATTTATTTTTTCAGAACTGCGATTTTATTCATTTAAATGTCAATTTGGTTTTGTACCTTTTTTTATTTTCTTTGTTATGTGAAGTACTGTTTCTTCTTTTACCGATTTCTATAAATTCAAATTGTTTCGGAAGAAGAGCCGTTCTAGGCTTAAAATAACTTAATAATTTGATGCATTGTATAGCTATCAATCTTAAATACTTTTTTATCACTTACCGCTGTCTCTTCGTCCATTGAGTGTTAGTTTAAATTTCAATTTACAAAGCTTTGTGGCAAATGGAATACCGATGGAAAAGAGGCAAGTCATCTTTTAAATTTCATATTTTGTTGATCCATGTTTTCACAATTAAGGACAGACTAATAAACTATTATAGTCCTTACAGCGTTATTAACTATGCAATAATGTGATATTAAAATCTAAAATAAAATAGGGGAATTATTAGAGGAAAAGTTACAATTCGTCGGTAAGAATTAACTTTTAATTGAAATAGTATTTTAATGAATTCTCAAACATTTTTACAAGTTTGTTGAGGCGATAACTAAAATCTGTCCCTAACTCAATAGTCAAATTAATATAGGCACCTATAGGTTTAAGCAAATATAAAAAAAGTTTATAAACGATAACTCAAAAATTTATTTTAATTATATAAACTTAAGACACAAAATTAACTTTAATTTGAAAAGACTTGATTAATATGTCACATTTGAAATAATAGATGGCAATTAATATAGTTCCTTTTTAACGAGATTTTGATTGAAGGGTTCAAGTTTTGAGTAATTATTGTATATATTTTTAAGTTACACCAACATCCATCACGATCTCATCCCACATGTTGTAGTTTAAATTGACAGTTGATATATTTCAAATGGTTTTAGAGACTTTACGTCTAAGTAAAACAGTGTTAATATAACATGTCTTGTAACATTCATATAAATAATGAGTATCGATTAAGTAACTAGAGATGTATTATACTACAGTTGTTCTTATAAGGAAATGCAATGCGAATTATAATCACTTATTAGTTTTTATGTTTTGTATGTTTTTAAATGTCTTATTGCCGAAACATTATTTCTGTGTTTATATTTAACATATTTTGAAAAAGTTTTACATAAAGTTTCAGATTAATTAAAGATGTTTTTAACAGTATAAACATTAAGTATTGTAAAGAGAGTTCCTCAATGGATACGCAGTATTATTCCAGAAAATATTAATGGAAGTAAACATCAGTAAAAAAACTGCAAATGTGTTAATGTAAATATAAATTGAGTTAAATGTACTTTTTTACCAAAATATACTTAAAATCTTTTTGATCCCAAAAAAAAAATATTATATGAAGTTATAGTGTATATAATTTAATATTTAATGTAAACCTTTCGAATTTTTAATTTTAAGGTTCCACAATAATATATACATATATAAATCATTATACTATATTATCTTGTACAATGATTTATTTTTAATTTGTTCACAGATGTGCATTTTTCTTAGTTTGTTTCTCGTGTCCTCAACGGAAGCATTCTTTCTAAAATGGGGATCGGAATCTAGGTAATACATAACCACTTTTATTTATTATGAGAACGATAAAATTTATAGCAATTTAAGAAAAATGTTTTAGGATGAAACCATTTTGCGATGTTTATTGCTTGCGATAATATGCGTGTAACTACTTGCAAATAATTGATTAATGGGATAACCTAGCGATATTCTTTTGTTACAGCAGCCAACCTGCCATGAAACCATGGGAGCAACCGATATCTTCATCTTACCGATACCAGTACATGTATCCTTATGAGTCTCGAAAAGTATATCAAATACAGCAACAACAGTATGCACACTCACAACCTGATGTGCAAATTTCCCAAAATATGGCACCAATTCCAATCAGCGTTCCAGCTGGTGCCAGCTTGACTCCCGTTTCACTACAGCACGTCCAGCTAGTACCTTGCATGTGTCCAGTTGCTCCTGAGGAGGCTGAAAAACTTCAAGAACAAGTCGGGCCTGGGCCATACATTGCACAAAGCTATTCTCAAAACTTTCAGATTCCGCAACAGATAACGGTTGCAGATAATACAAAAACGACGAAGCAATAAGTTTTAGACAACCAAATCTTGTTTTGCTTACGAAATAATTTATTTCACTTTTATTTATATTAAATAAGACTGATAGATTTAAGCGTAATTGTGTATTTCCTAAATAAATTTCTAATCAATATACGTTTTTTTTTTTAAACAATCACAAGTATATATAAAAGTAATTACAGTGGTAAGTAACAGCCACTAAAAGTAAATGTAAAACAATATAGAATTTAATCATATTAAAATTTTGATTTTGAAATCATAAATACGAGATTTTAAACAAATCTCTAATAATATAAAGTATTTTGCTGCATGTGCGCACGCGCGCTGACATAACGAGGAAGTTACATAGGCACTTTCATTGTTCTAGATATTAATCGAAATATGAGAAACGAATAATAGCGAATAGGGTATCCAAAGACTTTTTAATTTTTTAAGTGCCGCATTGTATAAACAGTCAGATATATTTTTGTTTTTATTTTTTGTTGTTATAAAAACTTATTGGTATTTTGTTTGATTATATGACGTGAATAACTAATTAATGTTCTTCATAAAGAAGTAGAATATATTTTTCCTATGACGGAATCATACTCAAGATGACAGATAAATATATTTTAACATTTGTTGTCGTGAATATTTATTTGGCACATAATTTGTTAATTGTAAATGAACAATAGTCAAAATGATGAACACAACTGCCGAGATTTATTTAAAGGGTAATGACTTACAGGAAAAAATCAACAAACTTCATTATCTGTACCAACCTATTGATTTAAATTACATTTTTCATGAAAGTAAAATGAGAGCTATAAAGAGTATGAAGAGTATCATTAAAGAATCCAATCGACGTAGCATCCAAGAGTGTGACTATAGTGATCTCTTAATTTGTTCTTTAACTTTAGTCTACTATTTTGGTATGAGATTGAAAATTAATATGCTGAAAAGAAGATTTTGGATCAAATGTGATAAAAAATTATTTCATAGAGCAGAATCGGCATTTCAGGATACTCTGAATGTACTTCAACCAGAATGTAGCGAGAAGACTATAAGAATTACTTTGGATTTTTTTTCTAACATACCACTGTGGCCTTATGAGAACTTTGTTACCCAGATACTGGAAGTGATATTATATTACAGTCGGGGAAGGATAACTTTATTTAATCTTATGCTAACTGATATTCACTGTGTTGTATTTAGCGATGTAAAATCTGCCCGTCACAGAATGCGAGTATTGTATGAGCTGCTTAAAAGTGATAATTGGGTTATCAATAAACAAAAATTACTTCCATTCATCACTCGATTATTAGACTTCTTTACATGCAGCATAGCCAAAGGTTCAGAGGGAATAGTTATTTATCGCTATTTAAAGAAAGGCTTTGAAGTTTGCCTTCGACGCATTTTCGAGAGAACTGAAAACCGTTGCCGTTTAATTATAATCACTACTATGTTAAATTGGTTTTCTATGGCACATATGGACAATGATGAGGTTCTAGAATTTTCATCATTAATAGAGCAAGCAGCCCAGCTTTATCAAGTTGGACAGTATAGCGAAAGTTTTCAAGAACATGTATTTTCTGATGTGCTAGCTAACTTTGTTGGTTCTTCCAATGGGGTTTACAGCCTTGTTGGTTGCCGTCTTATGGTCAGATTTTTGGATAGACACTGCAATGCTGCATACCTTTCAATGCCTGCTATTTACTACGAATTTTCACAGGTTGGTCTGAAAATTATTTATTTCTTGTAGTTCAAATTATATAAACGAATAAAGCAATATTCTTTATTTTATGATGCAGACTCCTCTTAAAGTAGCTACATACAGTGGAAATGATAAAGCTTTCTTGAGGCACTATAGAGAGCAAATTCATGATTACTCAATTAAAGTCGTACAATATCACAGCTATAGCCAAATTAATTTGAGGACAATGTTCTCTTTAATAGCTTGCACAATCCTTGAAGTTCCTTGCAGCCTGACGGCTGCTGCTGCATCTTGTTTGATGATGACAATCCAAGACTTCGCTTTGACTCAAGAAAAAATACCTGACAGAAGTCGTTTTTGGTTACATGCAATTGTGTTATCAATCATGTCGTTAATATGTTGGGTTCATAAAGCCCCAGATCTTTATAGATATGTGAACGAAATAATATCACGAAGGGCAAAGGATGCACCTCAGTTAAATCCACCTTTGCTAAAAACTTACAACCTTCAAAGCCACCACGCATATTGGAAGAAGTCAACATTATTTTTTGAGGATTGGGAACTTAGATATGGACTGTGGAAACATTTTCAAGCCGCAAGGGTAAATGCGTTTTCAATCTATCTAATAATAATTATAATTAATATTGTTATGTTTTACTTTTTATTTTCAGCAAAAAGACAGGATTAACCAAAACAAAATGGCTAAGAAAAAGCCCATTATGGACATAAATACATAATTGTCAAGAAAATGATATTACAGTAAAAAGTTATTACGTCATCTAAGAATACATGTGGGTATTACGCATAAAATTGTTTTATTTATTCTTGGAGCCATTAATGGCATTTTAAGATGATTAGAACTTTAATATCGGAATTAACTTTCATCGGAAGTAACAAACTCAATACTCTTCTTCTTACATCCTAATGCAGACATAACAATCAAATATGTATTATAAAATAATATGATCTTTCGAACATTGACAGTATCTTATTAGTAAATATTACGATATCTTACTGCTTAAACAAATAGATGTATTTTATAACTTTTCAATTGAGAGGGTAGTTGTATTATTAAGAATTCTATAATATAAGACCAGAGTAAGAAAACCAACTTCATTATCTAAGAGATTGGAAGTTGATACCCAGAAAACAGACAATATCAAAACCTTTTTGTGGTTCCCAATTTATTAAATATAATCTTCTGTCTCTTTAAGTTAAAACTATTTCTATTCATACCATCTTATTTACATAGAAACTAAATCAATTATCAGCTCTCACTGTTCATGTACGTTTGTCTTTACTATTATATAACACCTAAAGCATTTGTTTATTTTCATATTTTCACAAGCAATTATAGGTTGAGAAAAATACCGCCCTGATGAGAATAGAAAAGACTAGAACTTGGATAGTGGCTGATGTATGGTATATATAAGAATAACAACCGCATCGGGTTTCATTATTAATTTGTCGTTACGTGTAGAAACATTGCATTTAAACGCAACGGTCTATTTCTCGCACGCTCTTCTTGAGCTTTTTACCGCATCATAGTGCTTTCTTTGTCATTGTCTTTATACAATAGGCACTTGATTATGGATTGCAAATCGGTGGTAAGTAACCATAATACTATCCTATTGTATTATTGTTATTGCGATAGATATGTTTTCCATACGTTTTTCTTGAGGTTTATTAATACTTTTACTTTCTAAGAACATATTAGTTTTAAATAACATTAAATCAAAATAATTTATAAGATTTTTTATTTATTTAACGTTTGTTACAGTTGAATAAATTCATCTTATTATAAACTAGCCTGGCAGCGTTTGCAGTGGATATTTTTATCAAAGTTTAAATATTACATTTGTTTATTTGTTGTATATAAATTGTTGGTTAAATGTTTTTACAATTGATCTCTTTCCTAACAAAACACAAATAACTCTAAATAAGCTCGAACACATTCTTCAGATACCCATACCTATACAAGAACTGAAGAAAAGCGAACAGAAGTATTATAGAGTTTTTTTTAAACGATACAATTATTTACATATCCATCTTATCATAACTGAAATCTATGAATGTTGACTACACATACTATCTTGATAATGATTTTGATTTTCAGATATTTTTTTTAAATGAACGTTTCCATCCAAAATGTTCTTTATTTTTTTATAACAATACATGCAGAAAAGTATCTTAGATTCAAACCAAATAAAAAAAAATATGCAGAATTAAAAAAAATAAAGAAATAAATAATTTAGCTAAATACAATTTTTATTTATATTTTTGCTAAAATAAATTTAACTCATTGCAATACGGAAAATGCTGGAATCACTTTTAATTTAAATTGACCCCTACTAAATACTAATAATGTTTTTATTTATTAATTTCAGCTGTTGTTTTGCTTAGCGGTATTTCTAGCGGTACTTTTCACTGACTGTGAAGGGTGAGTGCAAAATAGTTATTCGTTTTAGTTTCTATCAGAATTAAGAATTATTAACTTGTAAATCTAACTATTGACTAATAAATTTTGAGAACCAGGTAAATAAGATTTTTTTCAATTTGTTGTCTTATGGCTTTCACGATATAATAATGAAAAACAAACACGCTTTCACATTTACAATAAATAAAGTATGTATTAGTCACGCATGGAAACGGTTCTACTAAGAAATAATTCTTTTAATATTTGTCATAACAAAACTGTTACCAATGTTACGTATTTATTACATGATTACAATACTTGAAATATTTTCTGTTTCGTAATATCAACATTCTATAGAAACATTTGTATATTTACGTTACACACAGCATATTATATGACGTGTGAGATTAATGCAGCATCCAAACTTTTAAACGTAATTTAGTTTAAATTACAATTTAATAATCATTTAATGAAACGATCTAATAGGAAGTACACATGTTTAGGTAAGAAATACTTGATAATTGCTTAACTATTACGAAACTGTATAAATGTTGGCCATGCAATGTTGTTATTTTTTTTATCAATAGCGAAATACATTATACGTGTATACGATCTTATAGTTAATAATTATAACGGCTGTAATGAAAATATTCTAAGGTTTTTATTTGTTTATCTGATCTATTCAAAGTTTTTCTTTATAATCGTTCATATTTCAGAAGGACAAAGAAAGTCGTTATCCACGTCCCCTATAAAGTTAAGAAGATTAAACACGTTCACACAGTTTATAAAACGATCCATCATCATCACACTCATCATGATCATGAACATGGTCTGGTGCCTGAGGACCACGAGCACTTTCACCATATGCATCTTTTGGACGAACCGTCACCCACTCATGTCCAGGCGATTCCGGAATTCCTTCCCGATGGTCCCTTAGATTTGCCGCTCGATATATCAGAAATGCCTCGTGATATACCCATGAAATCTATCCGTCATGGGATACCGTTATACAGGCAAAAATAAACACAGTTTTTTGTCCTAAAACTTGTTTATAGATTTGACTTTGAACATAAGAAGTCTGTTGTCGTTGCTCTAAGTTCAGACTGGACGGATAATAACGTAACAAAATTAAAAAAAAAGAAAATCAATAAACAAACAGGCATATCGAAAAGATTGTGTTAACGGTTAAAACTGAACCAAAAATATTGTACAAAACTTCTTCGTTTGACTAAGTCAACTACTATGTTATGAATTAACGATATTTCTTATTATACCAAAGACATTTTTTATTTCCACCTATGTGTTTTATACTTGCTTTTTAATATTTTTTTTATTTACAATTTTATTTATTTTTTTGTGTTATTTATTAAAAACTTACTTTGTTTTTATTTATTTTTATTCCAAAGCCTACATTCGCTCCTACTCTGCGGTTTTGAATTTCAATAAAATTATTTATTAATATGATTTAATATAGTATGAATATCTATAAGTAGGTTTGTAATGTTTTTTCATTCAAGCAATATTTAATGGATTTTTTAATATCATAAATCGGCGCCTGCAGTCAATGTTGTGAGCAGGATGGCAGTAAATAAGATTTTATTATAAAATATTATTTTTTTGCTATACAAATTATTGGTTATAAGTTTAATTAATTATTTTAACATTCCTTTAAAGGTGTTATTAGTAACTAAAAGATTTTTCATCTATATGTAATTGGAAATTAAATTTGTGCGAATTTATCAAATGAAATCAAAGCTGGCATATTTTGTAATTTTGTGTCATATAGTCTATTAATTTCAAAAATACAGACTTTATATTTAAATTTTTAACAGTCATTCACTTAAAGTTTTGAGGAGAAGTGACATGATTTATTATTAGAATTGTAAAGGATATACAACTTCGCTAACTATAGACCGTTTGAACAACGCAATTTTTAGCTATCAGAGCGTAACCAAAGTCTTTTTATAGATTTGAGCTGTATAATAATTATTACGTCATAGGTCTAAAAAAAAGATATGTGAATTATAATTTTAGAAAGGGTAAAAAGTTGGATATGACAAATTAGATATTAATTACATTTAAGTACTTGGTTTTGTTAGTTCAGTTCTTTTAAGTTCTTAAGTTTATTTATGCAAATTAAAAAAAAACTTTTACATACTATTTAAACAGAAATAATATATATATAATGGAATCCACAAATGCTATCTTATACCATCTGTAAAAGAAACATATTAGTTATTACTAAGAACATTTGTAAGCAAAATTGAAGATTTTTGACAATGTGCTATTTAATAAAATCAAATACTTTTAAATATTCTTATAATTTTTTGCAAAATAACAATATGCCATCTATAGATGTTAAAAATCATAACTTATCTTAGTTTGTCTTATTACTGAAACAATTAATAAAATAAAGAGTTTTTGTACATAAACCTTTTAAATTGTTATAACTACAAAATACAATTAATATACAAGTGCCTATTATAGTAAAAAAAAGAAAGGTAAAACTGAAATTACTTCTCAATCTTAAGTCTCGACTGTTACTATAATTACTGGTCAAACGCATAAAGGATGGCTTAATTTTGTTTTTTAATACGATCACAAAACGATTCCCGAGGGAAACCAATAAATCGGGACGAGACGGTCAATTAAATTGTAATGGGAAATAAGATTTGAAATATTTACCGAGCGCTATAACGCCTACGAAGATTAAACGATCCATTAAAATGGTCTGTACTGATTCATTTGTATTGTATATTATTTAGGCATCTACAAGAAATAATACAGTCGCAATAATAAAACCCTTGATACAATTGTTAATATCATATTAACAACACTAATTGGATAACGTTTATTCATGATTCATATTCATTCATGAATATATCAGTCATTAATGGTTTACAGCACTCAGGGTGATAACGAGTATTACAACTTCAAGTTTCGCTTTAAGGTTTTGAACATTACTTACTTATCTAGTAACATAAATCTATCGATCGTCATCTCACATAGCAAAAAGAATATTTTATGATCTTTATTCTATTGTCTTAAAATAAAATAAATATTACAATGATTTTTCAACACAAAAAATTTGATAGCTACAATTAGGTACTAGCCATTTTTGATATATGATATTATGAATTTTTCCCTAGTAAAATACTTGAGAGTTTAGTAGGTACTATTCTTTAAAATAAAAAGTTTCTAATTAGATTTTAATTTTGAACTGTAAACAGTAAAATATTTATATAAAAAATGTAACTATAATAAAGTATTTATACAAAATATATATTTTTTAAATTAGTGTTTTGAATGAAATATGTGAATGAAGTGACAGTGCAAGATGAATTTTTGTTTATAGTAATTACTTTTAAAATTACAAGTCTTAGTTTATTATTATCATAATTAAACATTGCCCATTTCCCCTAGGAAAACAACCAAAGGAAACCAAGCTAAAGTAAGGTTTATTATAATATATATAATTTTGGACATTATAACAGCTTGCTTAGCAATTATCGTAGGTGTATAAAAATATCGCTATTTTCTCAAAACTACATTGTTATTAAAATAAAATATAACATAAGAGGAAAAAATTTCATTGAGGATACAAAAATAGGGCTACTCGAAGTTTTTGCAATGTTTTTGTGAAGAGAAAACTAAAACTGGGTAACAAAGAATACATTTTTGAAAAATACGTCGATGAACAGGTAATGGCACGTACCACTCACTATTAAGCAGTCTTTTAATTTAAAATATCTTTAATGATTAAATATTCTCTATTAACTATATATCTAAGATTTTGCAGATTTTGTCTTTAATAACTTTCAGACCAATTCTCATTCACCTATCGAAAATCCTCAATAATCAAGCACCCTTATGAAAGTGTTGTAGTGTTAAAGAAATAACAACTTTACCAAAACTCCACACCTGAATGTGCAACATGATTACGGCATCTAGTTAAACGCCTTATCGAACGCTCAGTTGTTTTGGAAAAAAAAGTAAAAATTGTTACCTTACAATGTACCCGAACTGTCATTTAAAGAAAGCCACTTTAAAAAGACCTTTATGCGCTAAGTAATTGATACCATAATTGCATGTCTATGTTTTGTTAATATATTTATGCCTGCTGAGTCTGTAACAATAATAGTCTTTTTGTTGACATTGTGGGTTTATTTAAGAGAATTGAGGTAAATGGTTATCTCACAATACTCCACTTTTCAATCCAGTACTGAGTTGTATGGCGGTGGCAGTTCAGTCTTCAACAATATAATAAATATCACGTCTTCTTGTAAGTCATTGCAGTTGCGTTCTTAAATGGACAATGTTGTTGTATATATTTGTTTAAATATAAAATAAATTTAGTTTTCAAAAATGAATTATGTAAAATGTATGTTGGTGTTCGTTGTATTGTTTGTTGATATCGAAGCAGGCGGACATGGAGAAAAACACCAGTAAGTACCTCATTGATAAAAATATATGTATATATGTATATCATTGCATTGCTTGTGATTTATATTTTAAAGCGTAATTACAAAATTGTGTGAACAGTAATAAGGATTTATTTGCGCATGGTATAGCGAATTTAAAGAAACTAAGGTTTCAATTAATTGTTACAATATTTTAATTTTACATGTTTATTTATTATTTCTTTATTGACAAAAATTTCAGTAATCACGTCAGAGTCCACGTGCCTAAATTCGTTCATCATGACCATCATACTAAGACTATAACAATTCACCATCATCACCACAAACCTAAAAAGGAGCATCATCACCACCATCATCATCATCATAAGCCCAAAGCTCCAGAAGGTCATCATTATCATCATCACCATAAGAAAACATCTACTCACAGCGTATCCAAAGGTCACTCTAGTCACGGAAAGCACGGCCATCATGGTCACCACGGCCATCATGGTCACCACGGCCATCATGGTCATCACGGACATCATGGGCATGAACACAAGCATCAAGATATTCCTTTAACATACGATTTACATTACGAGCCACCTAATTATGAACCACCAACCATAAATTATCAACCGCCATCGATAAGCTATAATCCCAATTCAGCATCAGAAGATGATTTTGACTTTAAATCATTAAATGTTGGATCACCTAAAGTTCATGGCGTAGTTCATACAATAAAAGAGACAAAAGTTTTTGATTCTTTGCCAAACGCGTTTGCTGGTGCTTCAGTTAGCAATTCAGGAAATACTGGTTCACATGGTTATGAGGTGACAGAACAAGGAGAAGAGGCTGAGGACGATATTTTTACAGCTGTAAATAGCTTGCCACAAACGTACCCGGGTACTTACGGCTTTGTTCGTAATGCAGCTCCAGAAAATATCCATGATCCTTTTGCAGAGATAGCATCCCAAAATAACAATCAAGGTTCTAGTGTCAATAGTTTCCAAGCTGCATCAAACCCATTACATAGTAATGTTCAGGATTTTTCTAATCATAACGACCCCTTCCAGTCCCATATATCTAGCCAAATTGTCCAACCATCCGAACTTTCAAATGAATTTGATGACACCAACCAAGGGACATTTTCTGACCCAAACCATATCGTTGGTTTCTCAAGCGCTGAAGATTTAATCGATGACACTCCGACATCATTCAATAGAGAAGCTGGTATACAACAAATAATTAATACAGGAGGTTTAGAAACTCTTACCTATTAAAGTTTTTAATGCGTGGTAGACAAACATTAGAAGTAGATTTTTTTGACGATAAAGTATGAAAATAAACACCAACCAACAAGTTATGCCATAGTTATTGTAGTTTTTAAATTCTATGTATAAATATGTTGTTATTAATTCTTGCTTTTGTTTTGAAATAAAGTTTTTGAAAAAAAAAAAACCTTTACTTAATTATGTCTTGTTCTATAGTGTACTCTAAGAAAATTAATCTTTTACATTTTTGTCTCTCCACAATGAGCCAAATTATGAATATGAGAGAAATAAGTAAATTAATTTAAGTTTAAATAAAAATTCGTAACAGTTACTTTATGGCCGTTGTCAAAATATTATATTATAAAATATAATATTTGATATGTATAAAAATATGATATTTGAGATCTTGACATTTTATTACTAAAGAAAATAATAGTCATTATAGAAGTATAATGAAAAATTACAATAAACAATAATAACTATTATGTCGCCACCACTACCGTCGAGCTCAGTCCAGTTCAGTGAGCTCTAATTTCACGCACCACTTTTTGAATTGTGCAACTTAAAAATAAACCGTCTCAAATGTAATCACCGTACTCGGGAAATGATAATGGTTGCACAACGTATACTTTTATTTTCATTTATCTAACTCAGGAAGTTGGTTGGTTTACTTCCACAGTCTCTTTTATTTTGCAAGCCATTAGCCATCGTATTCATATGTATTTTAAATACATGTTGCATAAAAAGTGATAAGTAACATTATCATTAAAAACTCATTGAGATGTAGTTTGTTGCTGTTTTTGTGCCCACATATTGTAATTTTAGTTATTAATTAATAAGAAAAAATGAAATACTAAAAAATATAAAGCCAAAAATTCTTTCAAAACAAAAAGTTAATAAAAAGGCTTTTGTTACTTTCACATTGAATACACAAATTAATAAAAGAATATTAATTTGCAAAGCCTCAACATTTTTCTAAGCTACGTGACTTTATTTGATTCTGAGAGACTTAGAAAATTATTTAATACGTTTTGAAGAAAGAACAAAAAATAAAGAAAAGGTGACCAATTTGCTTTCTGGTTTGCTTTCATGGATCCCATGTCCAGTAAGGTTTGTGAACCTTTACCTCCAAAAGCTTAGAACATTTGATCTACGTATTACACAAGGCGAAAATAAAAAAATGGTAACTTTTAAAAGATCTAAAAGTTTAAGAAAATCATGAAATGCTAGGGTACCAACAAGAGGTCCAAAGAGAGAAATGTATCTATTATGTCCTTTTAATTATGATGTGATAGCGATAAACGATAAAGTATGTATATAAAAATCTTTGAAGCGACTCATATCTCTCTCATATTTTCTATCTTTTATCTAGCCAAGATTTCTTTTAATAATACTATCTTTTTCAATATTATACAAACCACAGCAGTTGTTACTTGTGTTTGTCCCTGTTAGCCCATGTTTCCAAAAAAATTAACTTTATCTAGACTAAAATCGTTGATTTTTCGCGAATTCTCGATACTCAACAAATTTTCTTTATAACAATATCACAATTTTATTATAAGTATAATAGAGGAAGTAACGTTTATATATTTATGGTCGTCGTATTATGTTTTTTAAGCCATTGGATATCCATTGAGCGTGTAAATACTATTCATATTAGATCTGAATAGTATAAATTATTTAAATGATAATTATTAAAGTCGACTCAAATTAATAAAATATTCCTTATCTCTATCGCATGTTGGGTTACAGCCGGGCCACCGATCTTGGTTTAAAATATAAGTTTTTACATATGTTTTGATCAGGGATTGAAATAAATATTGTGTTGTCAGCTTTTAAGATACGTTTATCTTTATCATCTCAATGATTGTATTTATATCATACTATGCACCCATATAAAAATCAGTTTCTATATTTTATTTATTAAAATTTCATATTCATTATCTTAATCCAAAATAATAAAAAAAAATACAGTTAAATCCTGAAGATCATAGAAGTAGTTTTCTAACGTTATGATTTCAAAAATTACATCACTATATTTTGTTAAATTAAAACACTATTACATTTAAATTCATCAAAATGTACATTTCATAAAATTAAAGACAACATTATACTCGTACGAGAGTTAATTCACCTCAAACCTTATGCCTATGCTATTTTGCCAATATCATTCTATTTTCAATTTTTTTAAGTAATTTTAGATTTTTTTTTAAGGTTTACATTCTAACCTTTACCTCATTTTCTTAGTAACAACATCCTAATCAAACCAAAGTGCCCAAAACATTTAATTGAAAACATTATGGCAATGCCAGATTTTAGGATAACCTTAAATAAATAAAAATCACAGTAACATTAAATTTCAACGTTTAATATATTATTATTTATAACATTAGATAGTTTCACAACGCTTTTAAAGACTATATAAAAGTGTAAGAGAAATATAAAACAAATATTTTTACAATATATATTATAAATGCATAGAACATTCTTCTACATTATTAAGCCTTGAGGTTACTACCCAGGAGAATGTATAATCATATATTTAACACATCTCAAGAATATTTTGATGTCTTATTTTGAGTGACAGTTATAATAGAGTTAGAGTTATTAGTTACATAAAAAGTTTGCTGTCAGTTGAATTACATTGGATTAAAATATTTTTAGTATAATAAGATAATATTGAGCATATCATATTACCGTACAAAACACATGTCTTAAAATTGGTCACGGGATGGATGATTTAAAACATCGATAAGAAAGGTTTATGGCATACAATAAAAATATCACTATAAATGGGACAAAAGCTATAAAAACTCAAATGGCCCGTATATAATTCACTTTTAGTGTCGTATTAAATTATCAATAATATATTATAGGGATTAGCGTTGTAACTTTACACATTAATATTACTTTATAATTGGGTATTCGAACTATTTGGACGAAAACTTTATCAACGCTTCAGATTTTTGTACTTATTATAATTTCATACAAAAAAAGATATACCCGTGATTTGCTGAAACAACTCATAGGATTATTTTTTGAAGAACAATTAAACCATTTTTGGTATTCTAATCTTATTAATACCCTTCTGAAGTTCTTATTTAATCAGTCCACAAAAGTTTAAAATGTTAGTAACCATGTTCTCCATAGTCATCGCCACTAAGCGAGTAACTACCGTGGTCTCCACTACTGAAACTGACTGGAGAATCGTGGCTTTCTTCTGCAGCACTCCAACCATGTCCTGGAAAAGTGCATGAATAACATCAATATGTCTTCCGTCTTATGAAATCTTGTTTTATAAATAGAATTCAAGCATCCAACTTATTTTATTCTTTCTTTCATTTAATTAGTTTGTTATATATTACCTCCACCGAAATGAGGAGCGGCTTTAGGTTCGCCGTATGTGTAACCAAGTACTTCATAATGATCATCGCCTCCACCGCCACCGCTCTTGTGGTGTATGTGCTTGACTATGGTGTGTTTGTGATGATGGTGTTTTACGAAGAGTGGTACATGAATAATAACTTTTTTGTGGCCACCGCCGCCGTCTGCCAGTATCATCACCAACAAATGAGTCGCTACTGCGAGCACAAACTGCAAAAGACGTAAAATATACATCAATATTTTTATTATTTAATTTTATATCTTGTTATTGATGATAATATAAAAATATTTTATAAAAAATATCTAATGTTCTCTTCTATCTTATATATCATGGAAATATTCATATTATTAAACCATCAATGAACAGAAAAAATATTATTAAGATTGTAATGCAACGAACCCTATTTAACAATTACAATATAACACAATAAAAAAAATCGCCTTGCAATTTAGATGTTACATATTAGCCCTATTTTTATTTCAAACAATTATAAGAAATAATTGGGTGTAATATAACTATGTATGTGTTAACCATAACATAAAGTTGCACAAGTAATAACAATAACTTTCTAAGTAATACAATAGAATGTCCCATGTAAGCGACTCTGTAATCATCACAGCTATTTACAACTGCTTTTGATGTGGTAACAAAATGATTTACTTTCAAACAAAGAATAAAAAAGGAGTGTACCTCTCACTCGTTTTTAGGCTCGCAATCAATGCTTGAAAGAAAGTGAAATAGCTAAAGAGATAACAAACGGAGGACAAAACTTTTTCAAATTTAAATGACCAAATGAACTGAAATTAAATTAAATTATATGATATATCTCATTTGTTTACCTGTATTTGTTTTATTTTAAGTTTTTAATAACTGTTATTTTTATGTAGTTTATATTGTTAAAATCCGCTGAACATGATTTAACAGAATTTGAGTGATAATAGTGCAATGCAAAATAATTATTATGATACTTTTAGAACGATAAATTTTACTTCTTAATATAAACTGTAGACGATGTATTTATTGAGGTTATTTCAGTAATGTAACCAACCAACAGCTACATGCCTCAATAATCTGAATGTTTTCTAGGTATCTTCACCAAGACTTCTTTTGCTTCAAACATTTTTATATTAACTGATGCAAAGCTCTTTAGTAAAGAATATAAAAATAAAAGGATGGACATAAAATATTTCGCTTAATTTCGTTTTTTACACAGCTATGAAATTATTATATGTAAGCATATTAAATTTGTTCGAATAAAATTATTTGCAGAATAAGTATGCTCAATCCATTAAAATTACATTTATTTCTATGTAAATATAATAAAAGCAAACTTTATCTTTAGATATCACATCATCATTTGTTCTAATAATTCTGTCATATATTATCAGAATAGATCATATCTCGTTTTTTACATTAAAAATCTATATATTTATATGTTGCTCTAATTTTTTTTTAAATACTATTATTTATTTAATAATTCATCAAATAAACTATTTTGTTATGATAAAACTTACCAAAATTCGCAGGGACATCATGGAGACTGGTCCAATCGCAAACACAGTTGGTGGTTATATGATAAAGATATTTTAACTTTACTTCCTTTTATATCGCAACGTGGACGTTTCGCGACACTGCCTTCGTTCAGATTCGCATATATGTAAATTACGGTCTAATTTCGACTCTATCATTATAAACACAAGTTCTAATTCACTTGAACACAAGGAATTTTTATTTTACAAATTAGATACTTCTTAAGGGAAAATAAAACTCTTAGGTTTCTATCAAGCTTCCACAATCGAATGTCACATAACACAGTTATTATGATTATAAAACTAGTGACTATATGTGTTAAAAAAATATATAAATTGTATTAATTTAATTCAAGTCAATAATTCAATACCCATGAAAAGAAATAGGAGATTTATTTATTATAATGTCATTTGGGGAGCTGAGATACAAAAGTAAAAATCTGAACACTTTTTTACGAAATATCAGGTCAATCGTTAAAGTGTAATTTTTGAGCCTCGTATTTATTGTACTTTATTTCATATTTTAAGAAAAACTTAATAAAATAATTTATTACTATTTTACTATAGGTTGCTTCTTCGGTATGTTTTAAGACGAAATCAAAAAAATAATTCTGAAAAACACGTACATATATTTAATTGAACTGACTCACATTTAAATTACAAATAAGTTGTATAAAAGAATAAAAAATGAATTCACGTAACGCAACGATGACAAACACTGTACTCTCACTATCACAATTATTAATGATTTTTTTAATTTATATTTGACTAAAATATAAAAGTTGATTATTTGAACTTTATGTAGCAGATTTTTTGTAAAACATCTCTTCTCTCTAGTAATGAACCAAAATTTATAAAAAAAATATATATAGGTAAATATGTATATAATAATAACAAAAAAAAAATCTTGAAAGTATTTGTGACATAATTTCAATATATAACGTTCTTATTCGCGTTATAGGAAGTAAGTAAATTACATGTTCTCGTGATATACGTTTTACGTAACAAACGTTGATGTCTTTTGTATGAAATTGGTAATAATATTTTGTTTCCCCTATATTTCCGGCAACATGTCATATTATATTACTGAACCGTATTAGCCCATTACTTTAATGGTAACACTAATAAATTATGTGATACTAACAGGAAATTAATGATGAAAACTTTGTTTTATACAATAAACTAAAACGTCAATAATGATCCAAAATTAATTATGACCGTATTTCTAGTAAGTTTTAGTAGCTAAATTTTTATCTTTAACTTTATGTTGCAAAATTATAAACAAAAAATAAAGTTACATTAAATAAAAAAAAACCTACTCGATAATTCTTATACATGTTACTTAGAGACCTATTAAAAATAATTTATCAAGTGAGTGTTATTATAATGTACTATACGCATATAATTTGCTTTCAGATATTGCTGCATTAACATGCTTTTGCAAGGTGGTAGGTGACTAGCGTCAAAATTTCACAACTTCTTTAGGTTAAAACCTTCGTTCATATCAGAGACTATATACTAGTCGTAGAATACTAGTCGTAGAATACAATCACATTAGGGACATTATAAACATTGTATACAATCTTTGACTAATGCAATAGTAGGGTCCTTTTTAGACACCTTTATTACTCGTTACCTGCTCAAGTTACTACAACCCAAACAGAATAGTTGCTGATCGTTCTTACCTTTGTACGAGATATATACAGATAAACTTTCAAGATTTATAAAATACTGTATTCTGGCCGTAGCGAGCTCTTGTTCTATATGTTAGATATACCAATTTGTGAATTCATTCATATTAAATTCGTTTATTAATTTATTACTTCACAATAATTCTATGAATGGGACAATTTAAATATTATGTTCGTAAGTATAATATTGTTTGAATATAAAGGTGATAGGGAAAGTTAATATTAAACTTAGTGATCCGTGGAATGAACTACTCAACTTGAAACTGATTTTACTGAGTATGAAGGTCAATGAAGAAACGTAGTTAGGTGATGAAATGGTAAAGAAATCACTCCAGTAGTAACATAAATAACTTTAATTTATGGTTAAAGATCTTTATTCTCATAAGAACATACATAGGTAAACTTACATGACTGAAGACATACTTTAATTTTATAAGTGAAATCATTAATGAGTTTTAAGAACATTCCTTCTAAATTATAGAGCAAAGTGTTAAAGTCCATTCAAACGTAAAATCAGATCAGAACTACTTATGTCATCAAGAATTTCTATTCCAGATCATAACTTCAAACCTAAAACGTGAAATGTAAGATCTATTGGGATTTGGCCTAGAAATAGTTGGCAAATGTTCATGCACCACATTCATTAGCAAATCGTAGAGTTCCCTTCAACAAATTATACATCTAATAATACCATCGTCTAATAATATTCAAAGAGAGCTATTACCACAAGCTTAATATTTTAATTTAAATAAAAAATAAATAATAATAAAAAAGCCACACAGAACAGATCAGCATAATGTATTCGTGAATCAGGTCCATCCAAGCACCCGAAAACTTATATATTTTTTGCGTCTCATGAACTCCCTGAGCATCCACTGCAAACTTCTATACTTACTCCCTGAAACGACACTCAGGCCTAACTAAAAGACGCAAGAGTCTCGCTGGTTTGGTCTTGGTCTTGTTTAAATTAGGCGGTCTCGTTCTTGTTCTTGCATTTTTGCAAGAATAAGTTCAAGCCAAATTTTGGGCAACACTATCTAACAGAAGGAGAAGTCATAAAGTTCTTAAACTATGGAAAATCAAATACAAAAAAATTAAACTGATTTATTAGTTTTATATGACTCATGCCTGGAAATGAATTCGACGAGTATTTGCGTAGAGGTACAATATCCGTCTATCAGACTAGTCAAGACAGACTGAGTAGAAAAGTGAGAATAGTATATAGAGTATTAATTTATTTCCTAGCTACACTTAGCTAGGAACTTTATCAGAACTTTATCGTTCGTACCAGACAGTGGTCTTATGCAACCAAAAGATAAATTTGGCTTTTTACTACCGGAACCGGTTTATCAATAAAC
Organism: Danaus melanippus; assembly: GCA_010014825.2. Lineage (NCBI taxonomy): Eukaryota > Metazoa > Arthropoda > Insecta > Lepidoptera > Nymphalidae > Danaus > Danaus melanippus. The sequence continues at coordinate 7,951,082 of JAAAKD020000207.1, read as the reverse complement.
TTGACTACAACATCTTTTCATAAAGTATAGATGCAAAGCACTACTTTAAGAGTTTCAAGGTGTCCTCGAAGCTTAACTTTTGATGGTATATTAGGTCTAAGTCTGAGGTAACTGCAATAAAATTCAGTACTTACAAAACTTGGCCAAAACTTGATATCTGCTGTGTCTCAATAAAACACAAAACCTGTCGTCTTTTCAAAACTACTATTACATTTTTTCAGGTTCTGAAAAATGTTTCCTCACTGCTTTAAAATCAGAGTAAAAAAGATTATTATCGGTGACCATGGTTTGGTTAAAACAATCTAATCATCCTTCAGCATAACGTAAAGTATCCTGAATATCAGTATTTTTTAAAGATACATTTTGGAGGGTAAGTTCAGGTATTACCACAATTAATTTCTTCATTCTTTTAACCATCAGACGTTTAGTCGCACTCTGAGTCACTTAAGGTGCTAGAGCCCAGCTGTGGTCAAGTAATTACAGCTCGAACATGGACTGAAGTTCCACCCTCAACCGCGGAAGTTCTACCCTCACAGCGAAGATCGGCGTGAAATAGTGATTAATGACTGCGTATATTTCTATGAGTGAGAAATCCAGTTGCACTTTTCCTATTCCCACCCTTTCCTGCCTTTTCCTAATACCCATTACTCCCTTTTCCACAACAGCTAGGTTGGCAAAGCGTCCGCAACATCCCTTTTGTTGCGGATATCCTTAAATGGCGGTGACTACTGCCCATCAAGTAGGCCGTCTGCTCGTTTGCCACCTTTCACAAGAAAAAGAGTGTCTATACTTTTGTAGTAGATCTTAATCGTTTCCGGACAAATAATACCGTTCCTCCTAACTTATGCACATAGCAAAAGTATTTGACCAGTTGATTGTACGTTTTCTTCCACTTACCATTTTAAAGTTAAAATCCAATGTCAAAAATAAAAAAAAATCTTTAACTGAATTGCATTTAGTAAGACTCTGTGATGAATGAAGTAAATTCATTTGATGACTATGTGATTAGTCATCAAAACAGCTAAGTAGTTAAAAGAATTTCAAATCTTCTTGACTTTTTCAAACGAAAAGGGAATAAATAACTATTCGACAACGCTGTGAGTTAAAATAATATATATAAAATAATAAAAATTGAATTTACTATTTAAAATTTGAGTGGTTGATTTAAAATCTATGCGATCTTATTGTACAGAACGCTGGGTTATAAACCATAAGTACTGCAAGATAATAATACTACTACGATATTATAAAATTTAAATTTTTGCTGAAAGCAAAAATAAAGGAAGCAATTTCAAATATAGTGAACATAATGGCATAACAAAAATACTTTTGTTTATCGGTACAGGAAGTAGAGAATGCAGTACAGAGGTGAGTCTCACACAATTTGTTTAAAACATATAATTATACATCGCTATTGTCTCATCGACCGTATTATCCGAAGATATTTTACAAATTGTGATTTCTGAATTTAAGATATATTTATGTCATATATCCAAAATTTATAGAATGTGATGTTATTTATTGATTATTGTTATAATTAAAACCCATCGGTATGGTACTTTACGCCGACAGGTTCTAACTCTTATTATTTTCATAAAATTTACCCTTACAAGGTAACTTACAGGGTTTGACCATTACAGTCCTACTTACAGATTTCACCCTTGTAAGCTTATCTATAAGACTTGTCCCTATAACATATATTTTAGTTTTTTTTAGAGAAGTTTTAGGTCAGGGTATCCAAAAACTAGATAAACCCTAACCTTTCACTTCCAAACTGATCTCAGACTCGTATTCTACTTATAGTGGAAATATTGCAAAACGATACCGCGATTCAGGATTCAACAAATTTTGACGACAGCCATCTGGCTGTAATTGGGTTATACTACAAACACTTTGTATTTCGGAATCTATGTGTTTTACAAAGTGTACTGCATACTGTAAGGTACTGCCATCTTCAGTTTTTCACAACAATTACGTCACAAATTTATTCGCAATGAAACTTCCAGGGTTGCACAGAAGTGCACCTTAATACGTGTGTACATATACATATGTGTGTATAGAACTGTTGGGTTGCCATTGTCCCTGCCCTCAATTTATTTTCTCTTCGATTTTTCGTTTTGTAAAGGCATCTCAATCTAAAGTAACTTTACTTTATTCTGATATGTTTAAAAAAATAGATATTTCGATTCAAAAGAAATAAAAGTTTACACCACAAATTACTTAACCTCTAAAGTGATTATATAATAACATTATAAATTTCGTAGGTCATTTAAAATCTAATAAAATATTGAGTACAAATGTTTATTTAAAAAAAAATGTAGGAGTGTGTTACGACATATTTTGTCGTATAAGTAAAATTTATTTTCAGCAATATCAATAAATACCATTCAAAACAATTTCTCATAAAATATTTTTTAATGTATTTCTAAATAAGCTCACCTATGTCTATGTCTTTTTCTTTTGTCATTTAAATTTATAGAATGTCATTCTTTTTTATTCTACTTTCTATTTTTAACTATGATACAGACTTCTCGCGACACAGCTTTACGGCAAATTTGTTGTAGAGTCTGTATTATTAAAATGGAACATGAATGTAATAAATATCTTTCGGTAGTTTGACTTGCGATAAATTTATGAGTATTCACGTTAGTCTATTGTCAATACTTCATTAAACAACATGTGGAAGGAAATAGTAAAAGAGAAAAATGATAACAATATTAATGTTTTTAGCTCATTACCTAGATCGGTAAAGAGGAACGGAGTCTAATATCAAACTTGATGCTTAAATGTGAGTAATAAAAATGGCTGCCCAAACAGCAAACATTCCGCTGACGTACTGCGAATGAAAATGTAATTTTATTAAATAAACTATTTTATTGCGAATTATTTTCATTGATGTATGAACTAGGTATGAGGAGGAGAATAAAAGTTACAAATGAGTAGGTAAAAAGAAATTGAATAATAGTCAATGTATACATAAAATACCCACATTCTTTGAGAATATAATTACATATATGGGAAAATCATTATGTACATTTACGCCCCTCTACTAAACGCAGTGTGTCTGTCATAAGTGTTTGACATTTGATAGCGTACAGGTACAATTATTGATTTTATATCCAGGCATGTATTGCCATTATTTTATCTGCTCATATAATATAACCTGATGTCATACAGGTTAATATTAAATACTCGTATCAAAATTTTACACTCCTTTATATTTGTATATGTAATAAATTTTTTGAGGGAATTCA
>JAAAKD020000207.1:7926261-7947119 GCA_010014825.2 Danaus melanippus | reverse complement strand
GCTGTTTGGGCAGCCATTTTTATTACTCACATTTAAGCATCAAGTTTGATATTAGACTCCGTTCCTCTTTACCGATCTAGGTAATGAGCTAAAAACATTAATATTGTTATCATTTTTCTCTTTTACTTTTTCCTTTGACATGTTGTTTAATGAAGTATTGACAATAGACTAAGATTAATGTACATATCTACTCATTTTTTTTTAAATGGCCTCCCAATTCTATAATGTACTATTTAATCACATTATAAGTTGCATATTTCAGACGTGAACATTAATCAATGTTGAAATAAAAAATATGAAATTTTTTAGTACCCCAGAAAATAATAAAGTTACTTTAGACAGGCTTTTGCGAAACGGAAAATCCAAACATATATCGGTTTGAGTTAAGGACTATGGCTACAAACTACAGTCATTCTGAATAGATATGTTCATGTGTATTTAGCTGCACTTAGATGCAAACCTGTCGATTTCGGAGTTTCATTGCTTTCAAATTTATGACGTAATTGTTGTGAAAAGCTGAAGATGGCAGTAGCTTCTAGTATGCAACATATATTTTAAATACAAAGATTGAGAACTATAAACCGAGTGTAGTTAAAGCTATTCGTATGCAGATGGCTGTTGTCCAAATTTGAAGAATCCTGAATCGCGGTATCGTTGTGCAATAATTTCACTATAAGTAGAATACGAGTCTGAGATCAGTTTGGAAGTGAAAGGTTAGGGTTTATCTAGTTTTAGGATACCCTGACCTAAAACTTCTTAAAATAAACCAAAATAAAACTTATAGGGGCAAGCCTTATAGATAAGCTTACAAGGGTAAACCCTGTAGGTAAACCTAGAAGGTGGAAACCTTATAAGTAAGCCTGTAATAACACACGCTGTGAGTGAGCTTTTATACAGTTTGAAATTGCAGATTTGTAGGTGTAAAAATAGCTATATTAGTGAATTATGTTACGTATTAAAATACCTAATGACTAATTAAATCACATCTAAGAGCTTAAAGGATAAAAAAATATGACATTTTAAGTTTGAATCAAAATATAATATTCTTCTAATATAGTAGATAGATATCGTTTTCGAATCAACATTACAATATTGAGTATCAATAACTCTTTTCTTCTACGTCATATTATTGTCATAATTAAGATTTTGTAAATTATTTTCGGTTTTCGCAATAATAACTTAAGTATGTAATTCTGTACTTAAATTCATGAGTTCCTGTCATGTTTATCTGTCTAGAAAAATACAAAATAGTACCCAGATTACTGTTATTCCAATCTTTACGTCTCAATTAGGCCCTGCAAAATGGTTTTGGTCGTCAATTTCCAAACGCTTCTGAAATCATTATCCGAAATTTAGAAAATCTCCTTTTTTTCTGTGTAGTTTTAAAACTTCGTGCCCACTTAAATTGAAAAAAATTATTCATTTTTACCGCCTGATTTATTCCTGATAAATTTTTACGCTTACGTTATAAATCTAAAGATTTTTTTTGATTGTATGACTACTTTTACTTATCTCAGTAATTAAGAGTCATATTAAAAGAAATCTCTGTGAAGTAGTCAATTTAACAAAGAGGTCTTTTAGCGATAATTCTGTGAACTAGGAGTAATCTTTAAATCGTATATATTATAAATACTTGTAATTTTTTCATTGATTGTAATTTATACGAATAAAAAACTTTACTATAAGTTAACAATAAGCACGTTTTGAAAATCGTTATGACTTACATACATATATGTTTGAATCGACAGCCCATATTCTTAAATACAGACAACAAATTTTATATAATTTATTGGTTTAACCTCCATGGTTACATAAGAGAGGTACCATAAAAGCTATATCATTAACATTCCTTGTTTTTTAAAGTGAATTTGATCTTCAAAGAGGTATAGAGGTCCCGTGGGAAAGTGTTCGTTACTTTTAATTGAACACTTATATAAATTTATACATACAAAAAGCAATTTACTTAAAGAAAAAAATTTACTTAATATACCATGCGCTCAAAAAATGAAATGTTAAAAATATTTTTAGATACATATATTATACAAATTTGATTGTGAATAATGTTTTATAAACAAATATCATAAAAAATAGTGTATATTTTTCATAATCATGAACAATCCTGTCCAAATATAAAATAATTCGGTTTAATAAACAGTAATTAATAACTTGTAAAATTACAATTTCTATTTAGAAATTATAAGCAAATATAATTTTTATTAATAATTAATTATGCGTTTTGTATGAATATTATAAATTTATAACCGCTTATTTTATATATTATAGAACACATGACATATATAAAATATAAAATTTTATCATGAAAAGATGAGTTGAGGCATAGAATGTATAGAAAAACACGGCTGTCAGTACTATACCTACTGTCATCATATCAGTGGGGTAGAAAAGTTATAGAGTGATTTTTTATGTTTCTAAATAAAATTTCGTCATTTTACAAATTGGGAACAAAAGTAATAAAACTTTCACATAATCGAATGTATCATTATTTACATCTTGATGCTTAACTGACCTGCCTCAGTTATTGTTTGTTCACATCAGTAACCGTGACGGAAACAGTAATATTACAAATGATGGAATGAAATCGTTAATAACTAAACTATGGGTTTATTTTACAAGGATGTCGTGCGGTCGGTCACGCATCCCTGAGGCGGACGCGGCCCGATTTACCGTAACACAAAAAATACTCAGATAAGCCGACTTTCTAATATACATCCACACGTCCCTTCCTTGTACATAATAAATCTTAAGGAGTCGTCTTCTTAAGGTAAGAGCTCGCCAAAGTAAGGAATTTAATTTTATATTAAAAAATACTGATGACATCATGATGCTGATACGGTAACAGTGTGACATGACAATTAGTGATTGACCCTAAAATCATATTTTGTGTAAGGCTATGAGATAAATTAATAATTAAATAAGAAAAATTAAGACAAAATATAAAAATATTTTTATAATTATTGTTTGAAACATAAGCACTTAATGATTGTATTTACCCAGTACATAATAGAAAAAACAAACAAAATCGTTCAAAAACAAGTGACTATAACAATACTTTAAAAACACATATAATATTTTGGAAACACTGACTGACATTTTAATGTGGCTTAATAATCAGAAATAGTAAAAAACTCTGGAGTATATTGGTGGGCTTTAGCATGTTTCAGATTGATGCTCTTTGCTCGCACTCTGACTCAGAGATCAATGAAATATGTAAAAACCCTATATATTTCTGGTAATAAATAATTTTTGCCATAAATGTAGACACAGTAATAAAACTAATATTTATTAACCACGTGAACTTCCCAGCTGTCAGAGTAATTTGTGTAACAATCGTAAATTAAATTAAAGCTTCCAATTATATTTTTTAATACTGTAATTTTTAGTTATCATTATCTTTGTCCCTTTATTTAAACGCAGTTATTAAAAGAATAGTAAAAAGGGCTACGGAACCACCCACAGATCGTTTCACTCTGTTTCCTATATTTTTATCTTACTTAGAATATTGCCTCATTATAAGTGGCTGCACCGTTAAACCTCTGGGAATGCGTGCTGTGAATGAACTCGTTTCGATGATAGCCGCACCTTGTTTGTTTCTATACTTTTGATGTCATTTTAATGGACAATAATGTTTTATTCACCTATAACCAATTCCCCCGTGTGTATTATTTTTTTGTGAGCAACAATATATCGTTATTATTTAGCTAATAAAAATCCTGTTTTATAAAATAACACATCTCTTTGTGATCATACGTATTTTGCTAATTAAAATAAGTTAAAAATTTTTATACTATATATTCTACTAAAACAACTATAGATATTATTTTCTATGTTTATAGCAACAAAACCATTCTTTAAGGTAAGTTCTTTAACTCTATCACTTTAATTTTCTCGATAAATCTCTGAAGTCCTGATGTTTTAAACAGTTTGATGATCACTAAAGCGAGATTAAATGAAATCAGTTAGTATAATAATTATCGTGCATATATATAATACATGAAATATTGTCTTACTTTTTTTAATAAAAATCACATTAAAAATGATTTGTTGAATGGAACGAAACGATTTTACTGGTTTAATTTGTTTTTCTTTACTTTGTACTTTGGTGTTTACACATAAAATTTTATCTAATAGAAATATTAATAATTGACAAAATATGATACTACATAATATTTTCTACGTAAGGTTATGAAAGTTATTTTTTATGTCAATCGGTTCTCAATTATCTTCCAATTTAAATTAATTTTGTATCTCTTCAAGATTTTCTTTATTTTATGGCTTAGACTTCGTCAATATTTATTTTCCCATCAGTAAAAGTAATAAACAGGAACGAAATAAAAGAAGAATAAGTAAATTTTTAAATATAAGTTATCCGGCCTTGTAGTTTTATCAAAATCGGCCCAAGCCTCAAAACTTTGCGGGAACAATCAAACAAACATGGTAAAAAAAAAGTGTGATATTCATATGTGTCATGTAAATTCATGTATGTGTTGAGTAAAAAGTGGTTATTTTAATATCACCAATCACCACTCTTATCTTATTTAATTGTATTACCGTGTTTAGTAAAAGCGTCACGTTCTACAGTTAACTTTAAAGAAAAAATAAATTATGTTTGAATTTGTCAACCATATTGATTATGGTTGTTAAAGGATTCAAACAAGAACAAACTTACAAAACTTGTAGTAATATTTTTCAAAGATATAATGTAAAACTTCAGTTTTCTTAAAGACTCCACAACTTTTGAAGGCCGCGGACCAGGAAGACAACACGACAGTTAAAGCGAATAGGTTACTTTTTCCTACTCCCTTGCGTATGTTCATTATGTCCTTCTTCGTTTCAAATTTTTCTTTCTTTTATTCCTGAAACAATCATGCCTAGAGTCAAACTTTTGAATGGCAACAACTTTGTAAACCATCAAAATTTTCTTCACATTCAAATTTTTTTTATCGAGTCCTTTGTTGGACCTACGTTTCCTTATAATAAGGACCTTTTGGGTAATTCAGCAATTATGAAGTTAGTTTCTAAAGGGAAAATAGTATTATTTTATTCATGCGATTAAGATTACTCTTTAATTTTGTATATGTTCATAAGGGCTTTATATAAGCGATCACCTGCGTTAACTATTTATGTGCCTTTTTTCGTTTTTTCTGGATCATTCAATTTTGACACTTCCACTTGTTTCCGTCCAATAATATAAAAAATATATTGTCTTTAAGTCGTATATACTTTTCGTTAACAATGGCCATTCGATTATTAGAAGATTATTAACTATTTTTTCCACAATTTAATTAGATTACTGTTACTCGAAGTATCGTGACATCGATTCATTGGTTTCTAGAATCACTCATTACGAGAATACCAACTTTAAGATTAAGTATTTCCAGATCGATGTTTACTGGTTTAAGGAAATGACACATACTTTTGGCGTTCTAAGAAACTATTAAAGATGATTGACCCAGAGATATTTCGTACCTCTGACTCTTTAATTTCTTCTAGACATTGAGACGTCTTAACAGAAAAGGTTAATTACTATTTGTGACTTGTGTGACTATAATCGAAGTATAAAATTCTAAATTTATGTGCACAATTCTCAGTTTAAAATGAAATCAAGTTTTATTAATTATCTCACTATATCTAACACCTAACTATATACGATACACTTTATTCTCATTTCGTATCAATTCACCTAAGAAGTACACAAATATCTATTATTCCTTTTTATCATTGGAAAGTGTTTTTATATCTTACTGGCTTTAAAGAAAGAATTCTTGAAATCAAATGTTCTTGCTTGATCTTCTTGTTAAATCAGTTTCATTTTCTACATCATTTTGTCGTGTCGTGTTTATTTCCTTCGTTTATGTTTACGTTTTCTATTTTACTTAGAGTGTTAATAATGTACTGGTTTTAAGAACCCAAAAAAGGTAAGTATTTGGGAAAGCCTGTATCTATATTACTATTAAATTACATTCTTTCGTTCTTGTATCTGGTTTAGAATACATTTTTAATATCTCATCACAAGCCTTAGCAGAATAAAAACCAGAGTAAGAAATATGTCTTAGTTATTTATTATAACAATAATTATAATAAATAAAAGCAGGTATCGGTAAATTTATATTTTATATACATAGCATCGTGAATGGTAACAAGGTGTCAATGAATTGCGTGTGGGCAACATGTTTCCTGCTTGAGCGGTGGTGAAACTAATGAAAACAGCGATCAGGGAAATTGTATCGCGAAAGTGATTTGTAATTAGATCAAAATTCCTTAATTATACGAATGAATACTATCTTTGTTTATGTTTATGTGTTTTATTGTTGAAATGATAAGTGGATTATCATGTTTAAAAAATCTTTTGTTGTGACAACATTGATTCACATTTTAATATTAATATAAAATTAAACTTCTTTTATAAAACGTAACTTTAATAAGTTTTTATAAAACGTAACTTTAATAAGTTTTTTATTTTAATAAATATAGCAGCTATAATCTTACATTTTAGGAATTTAAAACATTTTTTTAAGTTCAATTTGAACTATAGGCGTTACGGACATCAAGTTAAATTACTAAAATACATTGATGACAGCAAGATAACGATTGTAATAAAGCGGCCATTCTGATTAAGGCCTTATAACATTTTAATATCTCTGCATTTGGTGTGGGAACTAAAAGAAGTTTTATATCCATCAATAACTATAATTCTAAAATCAAATAAGTGTTGTTATATGAATGAAAAAATTAAAATACCTAATTGGTTCCTTATTTAAAATGTTTAGCGTTTTTAAATTAACAACAAACATATACATATATACTTTATATCCTAAGTGAAGGTGTATTCAGATTAAACAACCAGACCATATTCAGTGTAGTAGTTTATATGTAGCTAAACCAGCAATAGTTAACTGCATAGATTATATTATTTTGGCATCTGGTGGACGAAACGGTAACGTGATTGGTTTTCTCAACCAAAACATGTCTTTTTTTATTATATTTCTCATCTAATTACCAAAATTGACATTATAACCCTTAATTTTGTCAACCTAAGTATAAATACTTAGTCTAATGTCTTGTTAATTTTGAAATAAAAAAGTACTGTATCTGGATTTAATAAACTATCTAATAGTTTAATTATTTTCCTTCGTAGATGATCTCTCATCATTTACTTTAATATCATACATAGGAATGAGGAAAATTATAATGCGCGAATATAACGTATATTACGTAAACCTTCCTACTTTCTATCATTAGTTTTTTTTATGATGCATCCCGAGCTACACCATATCTTAGTATAGACTAAGTAGCAATTCATTTTATTTAAAATACTTGTAAATATATATCTCTATTTCGTTTTCAATTATATATGTGTTTTACTCTAATGAATCCATGCATACATCAATATCATCGTTTATACATTTCACGGATATCCGTGAAATATATGAATATATAAAAACTACCGGATATGATAACATATAAAAAGATTCGGGCCTAAAATATAATGGTATATTTTATTGACATTATATTATAAATGTAATAAATTGATAATAATAATAAAATTTAAAGATACCAAACGATTTTTTGTATTTAATAATAACAAAAAACCGCAAGTAGAAGTTATATATATTGAAACAAGAAAAAAAATGATAGTAGTAATAACGATGCGTGTTTAATATATATTTAAAGTATAGATCTTAATAGAAAAGTGTTTTAAAAAAGGGTCTTGCGCAACATTGATTTTATCGCATGATGGGTTTCAGATTATAATTCGCATTAAATATTTCCGCTGGAATGTTGCAACGTAACTAAAAGGAACTATTGTGTAACTTTATTATTGACAACTCTTTTAATTTCCACCCAAGATACACTATACAGTATACTGTTTACCGTTCGCCACATATTTTACTTCGCAATGAATTTACTTTATTTTTGCCTTAATTTTTCTCTCTTTTCACTGATTATTATTTATTACATTTTATTATAATGTTGCATTCGTAAATAAATTACTATTAAAATCAATGCTGATAATGAAATAAGGATTTTCTCACTTATCTATTATTTCCAATCTAAATTATTCTTTCCCTAATATAATTATTATGAATACTTTGAACAAAGTGCTACACCATAAATTCATTTCAGTGTACAAAGCGTAAAGTATTTTCACCAATTATTCCTTGAAAGAAATAAGTAAATAGTTTCTATAGTAAATTTAAATCTATCACAAAAACTATCAGTTGAAAAATTTATAAAGAGAGGAAATGATTACAGACAACAATATCCTACACGTATTACAAAAAAAATAAAGTTGTAAAAAGATTGTATAGAGGGCTCAAAATCAAATGACCCTTAAAAGATAAAATTATAAGTCTTTTTAAAAGTATTAAGTAATTTAAATCCTTTTGATAGGCATAGTACAAGAAAATAAAAGTGAAATTTATTTGAAAAAAAATTCACGAACTAATTTCTAAATTAGACAATTTGACTTAATTACTAGACGTGCGATTTGTTATTAAAAGTAAACTTCTGATATCCTAAAACACATTGAAGGTATGTAGGGATACAAGAACTGATTCAAATTACAGAAAATTAGAAAACAATTTTCTTATTAAATCCATATCACCGACAAACAAGCGAACATCCCACGTGATTATAAACAATAACTGTAGCCTATGAACTTCTGCCTTACAGGTGGCATCAGTTACTCGTTGTCGTCCATTTAATTACCCGTTGTTTCCTTCCAATAAAATCCAATATTGTAATCCCTTGAGAAGACTCAATCAAAGAATATCTAGTTAATTGAAATTAAACTGCAAACATCCGCAGGAGCAATTAACTACATACCCTTACTATGGTGAGGAGACAGGGTATAAGGATGGACTGCCTTTTTAGATTCCTAGTAGAGAAATCAATTGTGCATACCGACGCTCCAAAAGGATTATATGGGATTCGTTTAAAATTCAGTATATCAAAAACAGTCTCCTTATATGATAAGGTGGAATGCTCTGAAAAGTAACAGTACCTGTCCTGCATGACACCATTGTACTTCAGTTATCGCACAAATTGACCATATCCTGAAACTATGCCAAGAGTAAATTGATTCTCCGGTGGTTAGTTGCCCTTTTTAGGCCGTGCTTCATGTTTTGAACTTGTAATGATAAACTCCTTCTAGATGAAGACGGTAGCTAACTGATTCTCAGCCTCAGATCTTTTATGAGTTTCTCTTAGCCCCAGCTCACAGATCTATCACACAACACACACTCCGGAAACAGATCAATTTGCTTTGAGAACATTTTATCCTCACAGTTTCGTCTCCACATGGACCTGTACCAACTTATTCTCCTTGACTCCATACAACGTCGGGCAGTTCATTTAGTTGATGATGACTTTTACAGATGTTCTAGAACTTTTAAGACTCCAAAGGGATGTCATCTCCCTCTGAATGTTCTATCGTACGGACAACGGGGAATGGAGGATTGGAGGAATTGTTTGACATAATGCCATTGTCATATTTTATCAACTCACTAGTCGTTGTAGATTCGAATTTTTTAAACACCATTTTGATTCATTCAGTTACTAGACCGTATATACATCGCGGTTACTCTTCCACGCCCGTGCAGGATGTAGCACTATCTTCCACTCGAGCTTTTCCCAAAAACCTACAAGATGGTGTCCTTCAAACATAACTTGTTCAGCTACCTTCTTCATAATCAAGGCTAGCAACGCATCCACAATGCCAGACTGTGACTGCTTCCCATCAGGTAAGGGGTCTGCTTGTTTGATAACCCTGTTCTTATTAATACAATTCATCTGCTTCTATGAGTTCCTTAATTTCGTTATAATTTTGGGCTAATTTCAAATAATTCACTCAACAATGTCTGTGTCTCTTTTACCCACACTCTCTTAATGTGAACTAAATTAAAAATATATATACAACACTAATAAAATTAATCCACAGTTTGTAACGGTAATTTTTTTCTTACTGGAACGTTACCTTTCACAAAGACCATATTCCAAGATTCATCTTTAACCACATCTGCTATTACGACATCTATGATTCATTAAAAATTAATTAAGAATTTAAAACTTAACCCAACACGTGTAAATCATCCAGCACATTACTTTTATTCTTTGAGAACATAATTACACAATAACAAACACTTTTAATTATTTTTAGAATAACGATTTAAAAATGCAATCACAATATACTTTTAGGTACCATAAGACTTCAAATAAAAAAAGGTTACGAAGAAATTAACGACTTTGGGCTGAAAATATATTTTTTATCTTGGTTCCATCTCATCAAAACCAACCAATGATTATGTTATGACTATGTAAATTTTAAATCTAATTTTCTTTCCTCAATGAAAAAGAGTAATCACAATCTTTGTTTATTGAACAAATAAAAAAAAATCGATATTTAATGTCTGAACTTGCCATATTTATCGACTTACTTTTTAGATTCAAGTGGAATGTAGTCATTTGCAAAGCTAGAGCAGCTCAATTAAAAAAAAGAAACAGATAACAATTGTCATGATCTTTACTGATTCAATGTTCATTTTTAATTATATATTTATATTATCATCAAGGATTTCTAATTTGTCATTCATGTTTGCGAAAATAAGAATAAATTATCGTTTAAAGGTTGCCTGATATGTTAAAGGATTTTAGTTATTATATTAACAAAACGAACATAGTTTTAATGCTGTGTTTTTAATAAACACATCATATATTTAATATGGACTCTCGGGACTTGCATCACAATCCGACACAAGTCTCTTCAAAAATTACCGCATCTGTCAAGTAATACATGCCTATTATTACATACTAATAGATGATATCAATCTATTAATATATATTAATAAGTGCTTGACAGCAAGCCCGACCCTATAAACTACCTTGTCAAAATTTCACTACCGCGATCTAGATTTTGCCAGAGCCATCTAGATTTCTGTGTCGAAACACAAATAAACACAGATTCAAACCCTTACACTGTCACCCCCTGCGAATAGCCCTCCTCGTTTGTTGTGAATAAAAACGATTTTAACTTAATTGACCCGAATATGAGTGTAATATACTTTGTTTAAAATACAATTTAATATAAAATTAATGTAAAATAATACTAGAAGTCGCTGAGCTCGAATTATATTGTTATGTAAGTATGAAGTGCCTAAATCACTAAACTCGTTTTCAAAAAAAATACTTATCGATATGTATATCTACAAGTATATTATATTATCTTTTTTAAAAGATGATTATAATCAACTATCTTCTTCTTTAACATTATATATTATTACTCTAAATATACATGTAGGTTCGAAAAACAATTTTTAATTTTAAAAAGTTTCCTTTACAAATGTTAGACTCTATATGTAATTTTAGACTCATCATTAATAACGCCATATGTTTTAGTAAAAAATAAAGGACACTTTAAGTAACAATTAAATGACCTTTACCATGTTCCATGTTCAAACGTAATTAAAAATATAAAACAAAATTAATAAATATATTGTTTTATCCTATTCCTTCTAAACAAAATACTCTAGAAATATAGAAAGTACACAAGATATTTATGTGAAGCACGATATATTTGTTACTAGTCTGTAATAAAAACCAACTCTCCGTATGGATGTTAACGACTGAGTATGTTTGATCCAATTCTCATTACCAATCTTATTATTAATCTATACAAAAACATGTTTATAGATTAAAAGCAAAGAATGATATGCTTTAACTGAGCCAAAGATCTCAGAAAATGAAAAGATTGTTGATTTCACGAGGAGAACAAACGAAGACTTTTTTATCTATAATAAAAATATTATTACAATGTTAAGACATGGAAACTTTGGTAAACGTGATAACTAATAATAAGAGTTTTTTATAACAATTAAAACAAAATTAGCAGCACCCTTATACAGCCAACTTCTGTTTGTCCTTACAAGTGTGTTTAGCACTTACATATCACTGAGAATTCAATGGCGAATATTGACATTTATATTTTTTATTTTTAATAACATCCATAAGGTAAATTAAAATCAGTAAAATTTATTTGATTTTCGATAAAAGAGATACTTTTAATTATAATTTTAATGTACTATAATTCCAAGATGTGGCACTATGTGATGAAAAAAACGGAAATGGAGAATAGACGATAAACAGAAAAATCTGTATCAAAATTATATATCAATAAATAAAAGTATCACATTACTTCTATAAGAGACTTTAACAAAAGAACAAAATTAAATATTTTTGAATAAATTTCGTGATATCAAATTATTGTTCTGTTGAAATTGTTTCATTTTTTTAGACAAACTGTTTATTAAGATAACAAAGAGGCCATAAAAAAGTTGCGACTGATTCCAACCAATGCAGTTGTAATAAATTTTGTCTTACTTAATACTTCATAAAATTTAGTTTTAAAACTTAAAACTTTGAAAAGTTATGTATCACCCATAATATATAATTATTAAACATATACTATAATAATAAAGTAATAATATAGTAATCACATATACGGTAACGTTAAGGCCTAAATGATAAAGAAAACTCTAAAGCATATAATACGCACACATACAATATGTCATTTGAGGCGTGAAAATGAATGTTATAAATGTGCGGCCGCTCTGCCGCCAATTATTATACGAGCCTGAAGACCTGAACGCTTTTGACTGTTAACAAATTTTTATTAAAGTAGTGGGATACAATGGACTGGTTAAAATTGGTCGGTATCTTTGATTGTGATATGGTTGTGATAGTGATAGTGCCAGAGGACAGTGATATGACGTGAAGGGCTCCTTTACATTTTAGTGTTTTTGAAATGGAATGGCTTCAGTGTTTAAACAAAAGTTTATATCCATTTTAATGTTCAATAACTGACAAGTTTTGAATTTATTAATAGTAATATTACTCTTACTTTAGTTACATGAAAAAATTTCAAATGTCTAAAATTTCGTATTGTTCTTCACTAACAAGTAACATAAATAACAAATTCTTTATTAAAAAAGTTATTGCAATTAAATCATCTTTTTTTTAGGAAAGCAAATATACTTTATTTAACTTTATTCAATTTATTGTAATTAATTTAGTTTAACATAATTAATACATTATTAAAAGGGTCATAATAATATTTGTAATATATGTACAATTATTTTTGTTATAAAAAGTCAACCTTAAGATTTTCTTAAACATGGAATCCATTTTTAGAGATTTGGATTAAAATATATTAAAATCCAGTTCAGAAACAGTACGTCTTATTCTTTAACTAATATAGTGCAGTCGATGAACATTTTCCTTTTTTTTACAACATCGCTCTAATATATTTTTTTTTTGTTCACAGTTCACTCTTCTTGTAGCTGTTGCATCTATTACAGTTAAGGCAGATGGACCTAAGTAAGTATTTTTATTTAAGTGTTTCTTGTTACTTTATTGAAAAACATTTAATATGCCATGTTAATGTATGTTCCTTTCAACTTCAAATGTTTCGGATAAAAGTGTTGCAATGCGATTAAACGCAAGAATCCTGCTCTTGCGACCTTTCAAACACTGCTAGGCGATAAATATTATTTTTCCAATCATTATATGACATCAAATACAACAGAATATTCAAACTGTTTTTCACGATAAAATTTAATTAGGTGCATTATTATTAAATAACAAGACCAAGCAATCGTGGGAGCAGCAGCGTCACGGTACCGAGAGGGAAAGCCGTTTGAATCACGCGTGCCATTGACTTTAAACGGAACCAGCACAAAAAGTAGTCAAGCTTGCATGCGAATGTCATTGCCATTTTAATAAGTCACATTTGCTTTCTTTTTAACCGAGTTATATATTAATAAATTATATAAATTACACATTTTACATTAAAACTAGATATGTAGCAAATTAAATATTTTTTTTACAGAAAAAAGATCCGTATACATCTACCACAGAAGGTGAAGCATATACACCATCACAAGAAAATTTATATTACGAACCACCCTGCACCCTCTCAATATGCTCCAGCTTATATGCCAAACGCTGAGGGTTCAGTGGGGGTATCATCGAATGTTGCATTGCCTGCGATGGGAAATATTATTCCTTTGAATTCAGTGGACTTTTTTGAAGAACAACAACCGAGTTTACCTCATATATCTCAATCTGCTTCCCAAATCCTACCACTCTACCACGCACGGGGATACTATGGACCAACACCGTCAGAAGTAGAAGAACAAGAGTACGACACGGTTCCTCTAGAATCAGACTATCCTCCTCCATCTCATTCAAGTCAACCTAAAAAGGTGAAAATCATCAGACTCAACGAACAACCTCGTAAAAAATTAATTCGGAAACAGAAACCTAAGCGTGTAATCGTCCGTAATAAACCTCATCCAACACCATCTCCCGATGTAGAACACCCTGTGTCAACATTTCACGAACATTTTTATTCAGACGTTGATGGATCTGGAGCTATAAGAAAAATAAAGAAACCTCCTCGTGTTGAAAAAATTGTAGATGGTGACACAGAACATATACATACGTATAGTGAAGAACACATTCACAAATTGTTTTTTGATCATGGTCCGAAAATTGCGGGTGTAGTAAGTGTTGATCCACTTGCTAGTATGTCATCTCTTTCTGGAGGTCAAGCAATTATACCTCTCAAGAATGGCCCAACATTCGTTGCTTTACCAACACACCAATTTGCGGGATTAACTGCAGTGGGTCAAATTGCTAATAATCCACAATTTGAATATGCCTCTTTTAATCCACGAGACGTTACTCATGATCACATCTTTCACGATCATGGTGAAATAACATCTGACATTGAATTGAACAAGGAAGCTTTAGGACTGCCCCCTAAAGTTTCATATAATACTCAAGGGTTAAAAATAGGTGGAAATCAAAAGAGACCAAAACCAAAAGTTTCTCATAAATCTAAGAAAATTAACAAACCGACAGATTTTTCTTATTATGAAAATATATACACTAGCAAACCAACTAAACCAAGGTCGCTGCTATCCACGCAAACATTTGATGAATCTGCAGAAGCTGATTTAGAAGAATATAGATCTTCTCAAGACCACAATTTAAGAGAAAGTAATAAAAAATCACGTAAACCGACATTTTTTGGAAAAACATCAAATGATTATCGTGGACAACAAGCTAGCGTACCAGCACCTTTTGCTATTTCGTCATCAGTTATACATGAGTACAAACCAAAACGGAATTCAGCGTCTGCTCCTGGAAGTCTCACAAAAATAAGAGACCCATTTGCAAATTTTAAAGACGTCTACCCTAATAATTTTGAATACGACACATATGCCTCTTCATCAAACCTATATACTTCCGAAGATAAAAATGACGGTGGATATGCTCAAGAAAAAAGACCTAACAAAAAATCAATATCTACTCAAAATATTAATTTTGGTGAACAAGACCACATTTCTTTCGTTGACGACGTAAACAGTGAGAGTACTTTTGATGACATTGATGATGGCCCTACAGCTCTAGAAGATGTAGAAGACTTTGATCAATCGCAGCTAAGCAATACTGCTCAAGAGACTTTCTTTTCCTCAAATGATGTTTCTTCGGCTCAACAGTATTTGCCAATAACCTCTAAAACTTCACAAGCGGATCAAGCTAGAAGACCTGAAACTACAAACGATAATTATCGCTATGCAGATATTTCACTACTTTCAACAACATCTTATTCACAAGAATTTCCATCAACGCTGCCTTCGGTTCAACGTAACGATCCAAACAAAAAAACAGTCAGTGACATTTCAAAGTATAGAGATACATCAGATTCAAAAATAAGTAATAGAAATAGAGAAGTTAACCAACATACAAATCAGCATAACAGTTTACTAGATAACAGGGAAAATTTCAAAACAAAGTCTGTACAAAACCAGGATATTTTTTTCCAAGACCCCAACATAGTTAAAGGTAAACTAAAATACGGTGATAAAATTTAAATCTACGAACTTTATTGTAATTAGTATCGGTAGGATAATTGTAAATAGATATTACTCTAATTCTATTGCTGATATAATGATATAGACGTTGTCAGTAATACGCAAAGTAAGATAAAACGTCAGTGATAAACCTATATAATTATCATATTTATTGAAAAATTAACTCTAAAAAGAATGAAAAAGTATGTAAGCATTTTAGTCAAATCCCACATAAAGTTAAAATAAACCTAATATAAAACAAAACATTTTATTTGCTGTTTTATTTACTATTCTGGTACAAAATTATCTTTACAGAAAATCCTCTCCACTCAACAGTTTAACTCGATTAACATTAGTTAAATGACAGCGATTAATGATTGAGTGAGAATTGTTCATGATGTTCATAAATGAAATTGTTATTTTAATAGTGTTTTTTTTTCAACTATTTATTAAATTTCGACCTTTCCACCACAATGAAAAAATAAAATAGTAAATCTGTGAAATTAACATATGTATACAGCCTAAATAGTATACCGTTAAGAAACGACGCTTTTTTGGAGAAGATATTTCAAATATCCCAAGGTAGTTATTAGTTTATGTCCCCCCCCCCCTCTCCTTTGACTGCATCTAAATGATTCGGATAAAAGACTTCTCATAACTACAATAGTCCCAAGTTACAGACGTCAACGAAATATGTCTCCAAATTCCATACATATCTATCATTCGTCATCTTATCACTCATACTTTTTCTTTTATATACACTCCAATAAACTTTAACAATTTTTTTGGGCTTTCTTCTACTTGTTCATCCATTGACGTCTTTACTTACAACTTTCTTCCACATATTCATATTTCCTCTTCTCGTAATACGGTCACATCACAACATTCGCGACTCTTTCAGTTTTTTTGTTATTGGTAAACCTTTAGATTACTTTTAATATGCTCATAAACTTTAGCAATCTCAAGTTAAGTCAAAAAATTAAGTTAAACAATTTCTTCCACCTAGGCCTTGCCACGTGTTCAACACGTAAACAAGCCTACCGCAAGATAATTTTTCATTCCGTTTATGACTCCCTTAGCATCATCCGTCCTTACTACTCTTACTAAGCAAATATTTTTCAGCACCGAATTTTCTTTTTTTCTTTCTTGATCTATTAATATTAAAAATACATATTTCACTGCTCTTTGATTTTAATATCATTCGATATAGTCAATGGCGATTCGTCTTTTATACACTCATATGATTAATATCATTGTACTTACGGCCGGCCAAAACTTGTTGTTTCGGCTAGATAGCCGAAACAATAAGTTTTGGCCGTCAGGATTCTCTAATGACCTTACTAGCTCATCACATTCCTAAACTACAGTTATGTCAAATTTCGTTACATCATATTTCATCTCAATTCAAAGTGCTTAAAGGACCTTCATTTTCTGCTGAGCAGAATACCAGTATTCTGATCAACAGAAAGGGATGAGGACATTAATTATTATTATGAAGAAATTAAATATTATACTTTTTCTCTGGAAACAAAAGTATAATAATTAATTTCCTCATAATGGATTCCAGACAGAGCTTGTGTGAATGTTTTGAAAAGCTAATTGACTTCTTAATAACTGCATATACATGCTTATGTTTTGCTGATGTTGACATCTAAATCAGTTTCTATTAAATTTATATCACTTCAAAACCCTCAATTTGATGATATAGCTTATGAGTTTTAAGAACTTTGAGAGTAGCTTACAGTCAATTTCACATTTTAATACAAGAAAAATCATTTAGTATTTACCAACATAAAAAATCTTAATTTTTGTAACGAAATTTATCTCATAAGCCCTTACAATTGCGAAAGATATTCATTTTTAGAGAACTACAGTAAAATACGATTAAAATAATGTAAAATTACTACCTACGCTTGCTCTATTTACGTTCCTTCGTATTTTGTGGTAGCAGTTAAACCATTTTAATTAGTTGTCATCATTATTTAGCGTTTTGGGAAATAGTGAAAAGACATAATTATCAAAAGTTTATTCAAAGTACATATATTTTACAATTCCTCGTTCTGTTGCTTGATGCATAACAAAACGTAAAGAAAAAGTAAAGGACTATAAAATAAATACCTTGTTCAAAAACTAATATTGCTTTTAAAATATTTACAGAATAGGCGCAACATGGATACAAATAAATAAATAATAAATCTGTAGAGAGGTCAATTCTGTACATAAAATATATTTAAAAAATAACTATGAAGGGGTGATTAGGGATCGCTACTGATGCCAAAAATACAATCAGTAAAATTTTTGTCTGTCTGTCTGTATGTTCGTTATGGAAACAAAAACTACTCGACGGATTTGAACGAAATTTGACACAATTATTCTTCATACTCTTGGGCAGGTTATAGTATACTTTTCATTACGCTACAATCAATAAGAGCAAAGCAGTGAAGGGAAATATTGGGAAAACGAAAGAAGTTACTCCATTTTTTAAGCTTCCGTCACGTGTGCAAGTTGAAGCTACATAGAAATCATGTATGACGGATATATTTTCCATAAAACTATATAAAAAATATTCCTCGACAACATATATGTGTCTATCTTTATATGGTTGACTCACAATAACACATGAAACTCCTAATAGCTTAGCGATTCGGAGATATCTGATTGTATTTGTCTACTCTAACGTTTACAATACTATCACTCATCCCTCATCAAAAAAGAAATCTATTAAATAAAAAAAGAATCAATTAAAAATTAAAAAAGAATCTATTAAATAAAAAAAGAATCATGTAAAAAGGTGTAGAAACACTAAAGTTATACATGAAATAATAGGTCATCGCGCGTGAATACAGTCATGCTATAAGGATTATTTTTGTTTATCGGTTGCCGCGCTCGACACGCATCGCGGCGGGAGGTATAAAAAGGCGGGGGGTCTGCGCGCAAGCGTCATACAATATTTGGCTGTTGATGCGAATAGTCGTTCAGACTGTTCGACCTTATTGACACACAATAATTGTTATTTGCAAACCGTGCTTATGAGCACGACTTTTAGTCTTTGAATAGTTTATTTTTAGATTTGTTTTGTTGTTATTTTATATAATAGGTATTACAAGTTTTGGTAGTGTTTAAAATATATTATTAGTTATCATTTTATTACTTTATTCGTGAAGTAATAGTAGGTACGCATATTAGTTACTTTGGTAGTGTTTAATTGTATTCATAGTTTATTTTCGTAATTATTATATAATTATAAGTGTAAGGTAGCTTCAGTTACCGTGAATTAAAAATACACAATGCCACCTTAAAAACGACCATCTTTATCTCGAAATTCGAGAGATGCTAAAAGGTGAAACTCTATGAGAGCTAATGCCTCAACCTCTCGAGCCAATGAAAACTTTCCAGAGAGAGAGATGCGATTAGCAGCTGACAGAGCGCGACGAGTTACATCACGGGCGTCTCAAAGCTCTTCTCAACGAGAGCTGAGGCTTACCATTGACCGAGACATCATGTTATGCCGAGATGCTGAAACTGCGTCACAACGAGAATTGCGTCTCACTGCTGACCGTGAACGGCACACATTATCTCGCGAGTCAGAAACCTACATTAAGAGGGAATTACGTCTCACTGCTGACCGCGAACGGCATAAACTATCTCGCGAGTCAGAAACCTACACTGACTTGGAATTAGGTCTGACTGCTGACCGCGAATGTCATATATTATCTCGCAACTCAGAAACCTACACTGAGAGGGAATTGCGTCTCACTGCTGACCGCGAACGTCATATATTGTCTCGCGACTCAGAAACCTACACTGACAGAGAATTGTTTCTCACAGCTGACCGCGAACGTCATATTTTATCTCGAAAATCTGAAACTTTTACTCAATATGAAGACCGTTTGACAAATGATAGGGTGCACCATAATATTATTTAATCTCTCGAAGACGAACAGGAGCATGAACAACAACTAGAGTTGGTACGCGAATTTTACAATTCTTTAAGACAAGAACGATTAGTAAGTTTGTGTAATGAAAGATTAAGAATCTAAAATATTCGGTATCTTGAAACGGACTTACTGCAGACAGATTTCGACATAGCCTCAATAACTTAGATGTACACAAAGAAAATCAATCTAGAAATTCAGTGGCGTGGTCCGACAAATATAAAAGTGGGTTTGCTTTTAACCTCATAATTGTTTACGGATCATCTTCTGTAATAGGCGATATGAACGTGGTATGTCGTTTTTGTAATGCTTCAAAGTGGAGTAAGGAGTCAGCTGGTTTCTGTTGTTCTGCAGGTAAAATAAATTTGCCTTCATTCGAAGATCCACCGAAACCTTTGAAATTACTACTTTTAGGGGAAAATATACAATCTAAACAGTTTTTAGATAATATTCGCTTATAATAATGCATTTCAAATGACATCCTTTGGCGCTCAACAAATCTCAGAAGGCCCTTTCATGCCTACTTTTAAGATAAAAAGGTCAGGTGTACCATTTGATAGGATCCCTTTTTCCTAAAGACCAACCTAAGTTTCTTCAAATATATTTTGTATCCGACTACAACGAACAGACGAATATAAGAAATCAATATTTCCCGAATTTAAATACTGAACTCATATCACAACTTCAGGACATGTTGCATCAAGTTAATTCGTATGTATACAATTTTTAATTCGGGTTAAAAGCTCCTCCTCGTGATATCGTTATCCCTTCCAGAGACAATCGTTTGCAACGTATTTATGAAAACCATAGGGCTTGGAAAGGCGAGAAACGCCAGACGCCCAGATGTCATCGTCAGATAGATGGTCCCTAAATCTTAAAATAAAGAAATTAACGCGACGTGACCTCCGACGCTACAGCACTCGTAATATCGAGGCTGCAATCGAGCGAAACAGAGGCACCAAAGTCTTTGCTCAGCAATTAGGTAGAC
>JAAAKD020000207.1:7905286-7926161 GCA_010014825.2 Danaus melanippus | reverse complement strand
GTTCAGTTGGGTTGGGCGGCATTTAACAAACTTCGTCGAGTTTTCTCTTCGTCTATACCGCAATGTCTGAAGACAAAAGTGTACAACCAGTGCGTCCTGCCTGTTATGACTTACGGTGCTGAAACGTTGACATTGACGGTTGGACTGGTCCATAGATTTAAAGTCGCAGAGTTTCTTTGAAGGATAAAGTTCGCAATGAGGTCATCCGACAAAGAACCAAGGTAACCGACATATGTAGCTCTCAAAATTTTCTCGCTAAAGTGGCAATGGGCTGGTCATGTCTGCCGAAGGACTGATAACCGTTGGAGCAGACGGGTCCTAGAATGGAGACCGCGACTCGGCTACCGTAAGGTAGGACGCCCCCCTGCCAGGTGGACTGACGACCTGAAAAAGATCGCTGGAGGGGACTAGATGCGGAAGGCGGAGGACCGGGTATTGTGGCGCGAATTGAGAGAGGCCTATGTCCAGCAGTGGACCAAGATTGGCTAATTGATTGATTGAAGGCGCAAACAGTTCACAATACACTTAAATTATAAATAAAATTACAAAAACATAAACCAATGAAGCTGCCACAAATAAAAAAAACAAACAAATACAATAGTAATAAAAATCAACGAAACGTCGCATTGTTATCTTACTTACGCTAAAGGAATACATATTAAGTAATTAAGTAGGAGAATTTATTTTTGGGTTTTAAACAACATGTTTTTAAATAACTGTAAGGAAACACGGTATTTTTTTAAATAACGGTAAGGAAACACGGTGGTCCACGATACAAGCACGAACATAATGAAGATGCTTTTTGTTACGTAAGAAAATATGGACGTCTCGACTTATTTATTACTGTAACTACCAATCCTAAGTAAGAGTTTTTCATTTAAAATTAAAATCAATGACAGATCTACTTACTAAAGATAAAATTTTTGGAGAAGTATTGTGTTATATGTATAGTATTGAATGGAAAAAACGCGGCTTACCTCAAGCACATATCCTGCTTTGGTTAAAAGATAAGATTCGACCTAATAATGTAGACAGTGTAATCAGTGCTGAAATTCCAAGTCCCATTCAGATCCCGTGTTGTACGACATTGTTAAAACCCATATGATACATGGTACATACAGCCCGCCTCTCATGCATGAAGGCGCGGGTTCGATCCTGGCAAGTACCAATGTGATTTTTCCGAGTCATATGTACTTTCTAAGAGTATTCAGACACCACTAACAGACGGTGAAAGAAAACATCGTGAGGAAACCTGGACTTATAATTTCACAATTATAAGTTTGAAATCACCAACCCGTCTTCAGCAAGCGTTGTGATTAATGCTCAAACCTTCTCCATATGAGAACAGGCCTGTGCTCAGCAGTGGGCTCTGATAGGCTTTATTTATTTTTTTTATTTTTACATAGTCCATGTGGTGCATTTAACGGGAATTCTCCTTGCATGTAAGACGGTCGTTGCACTAAATGATATCCAAAAGCCTTAGTGGATGACCCTGTAACAGAACGTGATGGATACCCATTATATCGTCGCCGTTCAAGAAACAATGGTGGTTTTACTGTTGAACAGTGAGTGCCTGGACAACAAGTTACTTACAAGTTACAGGATGATAAGTGGGTCGTTCCGTATTCTTCTGTGTTGTCCAGAGCATTTCAAGGTCACATAAATGTTGAAATGTGTAATAGTGTAGAGTCAATAAAATATATTTGTAAGTATATAAGGGCAGTGACCAAGCTACATTTGCTTTGAGAAATGAACGTGATGAAGTTACAAGATTTCAGATAATATTATACCTACGATAAGCAACGGGATGTCTTTAATCGAAGACGCCGTGGCCGGCCTGCAGATAGCGAGTCAGGTATTTTTAGGACTATGTTCTTGGCACACCGTTCATCCTACCAACGCTGAGTGTTTCTTTTTGCGATTATTATTACATACCGTGCGAGGACCAGCCTCATTTATAGATTTGAGAAAAGTACACGATGTTGTTTATCCCACTTATCAAGCAGCTTGCCAAGCGCGTCATTTGCTTGAAAATGATCAGCATTGGGATGACGCTTTAGCAGAATCCTGTGTTAGTGATAATCCACGACGGTTATGCCATTTATTTGTAACATTACTGACATTTTGTAATTTGTCAGATGCTGTAAAATTATGAAAAAATATAAAGAAAAATTTGCAGAAGACTTTTTTAGAAATATACCTAACAATGATGAAGGCACAACTAATGATAATGTTCGTGATCCTGCCATAAATCAATACTTATTAGCTCTTCAGGATGACTTTACAACAGTAAGCGGTAAATCAGTCTGTGAATATGGTTTGCCAACACCAAACTCAGTGGGAGAATTAGCTAATACGGATTATTCCGCAGAGATTGGTTACAATTTAATTGAACAACGTTCAGTTTATGACCGCGTGTGCAATAGTGTTCAAAATAATTTGGGAAAAATATGGTTTTTAGATGCACCTGGTGGAACTAGAAAATCCTTTTTGGCTAAATTAATATTGGCTTATGTTCGAAATCAGCGTAAAATTGCTCTGGCCGTAGCCTTATCAGGGACAGCTGCAACATTGCTACCAGGAGGTAAAACCGCTCACAGTATGTTTAAAATACCAATTGATTTAGATCGCACGGAAAATCCAACTTGTAGTATTTCAAGAAATAGCGACAAAGCTAAGGTATTACGCGAGTGAAGTTTAATCATATGGGATGAAAGTACGATGGCCCTTCGAAAAGGAGTAGAAGCGGTAGACAGAACTTTAAGGGTTATAAAACAAAATGATCGTCCAATGGGCGGTATCACGGTTTTATTTTGTGGTGATTTCCGAACAATCTTACCGGTAATACCACAGGGACCCCGGGCTGATGAGATTAGGGCTGGCCTGAAAAGCTCTTATTTATGGCGTGATATACAATCGGTGCATTTGACTATAAATATGCGAGTGAGAACTGGAAATAACCCGGATGATAGTCAATTTTCTGACACATTATTAAAGATTGGTGAAGGTGGTGAAGATCGGTGGAGGTACACAACTACACGGAGGAAAACTCATTCTGACGCCTGAATTACGTTGAATAGTGCAATCTCAACTACATCTTATATCGTTGGTTTACGGTGACGTAACAATTATATTAAATAGGGACAATTCTTGGCTCTGCCAAAGATCTATTTTAACTCCTCGCAATGACCAGGCATCTGAGATCAATAACAAAGTACTTTGGAATATACAGGGGGAAAGTACAGTTTATAGATCAATAAATAGAATGGTCGATGAACAATAACCCACTAATTACCCGATAGATTTTTTAAATTCTTTAAATATGCCCGGACTTCCCTCTCATTAAATTTGTTTAAAAATTGGCATTCCGATTATTCTGCTCCGAAATTTAAGACCACCACAACTTTGGAAAGAAACTCGACTAAAAGTAACCCAGTTGCAACAAAATATAATCGAGGCTCAAATCTTAACAGGTTGCGGTGCAGGAGAAACCGTTTTTATTCCCAGAATACCCTTAATACCAAATAGTTTTCCATTCCAATTTAAAAGGACGCAATTCCCAGTATCGGTGTGTTATGCAATGACAATTAACAAGGCTCAAGGGCAGACTTTTCGTGTTGCTGTAGTAGATCTCAGTGTTAATCGTTTCTCGGATGGTCAATTGTAATATATGTTGCTCTTTCTCGTGTTAGCAGTTCTAAAAATCTTTATGTTCACGTGCCGGACGGGTCAACTTTAATATTGTTTACCCGGAAGCTTTGCACTGAAGTATTTTCGTTCTATAGGTACCCTTACCTTACCTTTATAAGGCAGTGGTACTTATATTGCTACCAGAATTTGAATATTAACACATTATCAAAGTTTAAAACAAATAAATATTTTTAAGTTCTGTGTCTTATAAAGGGTTAAGCCTCATGTAAATGTGATCTAAACAATATTGCCAATATAAATAATAATAATAAATATTACCAATACATTAACTTAATACACAAGGAGTTACACGCTGACGGAGTCGCAGGCACAGCTATCTATACTTTTCTGCAAGAAGTCACTATTCCACGCGGATGAAATCGCGGGCAAAAGCTAGTACATAATATATATATAGACACATCAACAATGTCTAGGGATATTACATGAAAGACTTTTTTACTTAGAAACTATTTACTGTTAAAAAAGGTTTGTACATAAAATATTTTCTTCTCCACCACTTCTTTCCAAATTCAAAAAAACAATCACTCTTTTGAAACAAAAGAAGGTCGATTAAATTTTCCTAATTTCAACATGTGTTACATTTATTGTTAAGTCATTTGACAAGGGAAGAATAGATTAGAGCTGTAGGCATGTTCGATACGGGCGCCATGCAAAGCGTGGTTGCTGAAACTCTTCAAACCGGCCAAAATGTTAACTCCCGGTTATGGTCACGATATCGTACTACAGGGGATGTCACTGAACAGCATTCAGCCAGATATAGCATCACCACTGCTAGACAGGACCGTTTTCTTCAAAATATCGCTAGGAGACTACCCAATAATACAGCTATGCAAATGGTTCCAAGGCTACAATTTGATCACCAATTGTTGTTTAATGACCAAACTGTAAGAAGAAGATTACATGAAGCTGGTCTTCATGCTCGTAAACCGCTTCGAGCTCCGGCTTTGGGGAGTGGCTATTACGGACGGAGACTATCGTGGGCTCGAGAACATTTCGCATGGAGAGACGAGCAATGTCTACGGTGCTTTTTTCTAATAAGTCTCGGTTTGGATTTCATCTTGATTCACGAAGATTAAGGGTTTGGCGAGTTCCTGGTAGACGAAGCCGTCTCCAGTATACACAAGAAGCTGCACTATTATGGTATTCATATAGGTGCGCGAGCC
The DNA here is from genome assembly GCA_010014825.2 of Danaus melanippus. NCBI lineage: Eukaryota > Metazoa > Arthropoda > Insecta > Lepidoptera > Nymphalidae > Danaus > Danaus melanippus. The sequence continues at coordinate 7,921,287 of JAAAKD020000207.1, read as the reverse complement.
GTTCTCATTTGGATAAGAAGAAGATAAGATTATCCCACACAGGGTATAAATGGGTCAGAAGTTCCAACTCATGACGATAATGCCCGTGCCCATACGGCTAAGGTGGTATCAACTGTGTTTAGGGAGCATAAAATCAGGGTTATGGACTCGCCTGATCAGTCCCCCGACATGAATTCCATTGCATGCATTGCATGCACACGCATGGGACATATTAAAACGAAGAGCTATGGTAATTTTTTCTCGAAATTTCAAAACAGAAGAACCACTTTTCTTGTCCTGCGCTTGAAAAGAATTTGATACCACAGCTCGAGTTGGATAACTTAATTTTGAGCATGAATAACCGATGCCAAACTCTAAGTAACGTTAAGAGAGGAAATACTGATTATTAACTTTAATTAAATGCCTTTTTAGTTATTTCATGACTTTACTTTTCATAATTTCCTACATAAAATCCATTATATACAAAGTAAAAATTACAACCAAAAATAAAGTCACAAAAAAACTAAATTAAAAATCTTTGATGCATCTCTTTTTATGTATTGCAAATATAAACCATAATATAGACTTAAATTTCATACATAATGATTTTTACAAAATATATACCGAATTTTATATAGTAAGATAAAAATGAAATATCCCTAGGCAATGTTAAATAAATATATATATATATATATATACATTTCTCAGTGTTATTGGTTTTTACGCTAGCATTTAACCATTCTCCTTCTTTTTCCCTCTTATTTGACATTTATTTTAAAAAATATATAATTATCTAGAATCCTTCATACTGGTTTGTACAAATAAATAAAGTATTACACATTTGCAATCTTAGACCAAAACCTTAGCAAATTTGTTGAAAATCCTAAAGCTATTTTTTTTCTGAAGGATTACCAGATTGTTGTTAAAGCTTATTTTTTTTAGTTTTGCGTTTTTCAATTCATATTTAGATACGAGTATATTTCATTTTTAACTCTTCTAATTATATTTCGTCTATACTTCGATTTAGTATTTAATATTATGTTTTAATACTCGTCTGTTATAAATACAACACCTTGAATAACGGGATGTGGTATTTGACTACATAATAGTAATTTGCAACACTTTTTACTAAAGTAACTGTAAACTTTTTAAAACTAAATCCACATCAATATTATAATATTAAAAATATGTAAGATTTTCATAACCAAATTTATACCTAAATTTTAACTTTCAATATTTGGTTAATTGATTAATTTTGTTCATTGATTCTGGTTTGCTAACAAGAATTTTTTTATCTCCTTTGGCTTTATCACTTTGAGACTAAACCACTATATATTCGAAATCAGTATGTATTTGCTCTTTATTCTTAACAGGCGTTGACTTATGGAAGTACCTATTATTAAATCAAAGCAAAGGAACTTATTGGTTGGATGGATATGTCGGCGTGATTAGGTATAGTCATGTCGACGTATGGAGGTATAGATGTATACATTTATGGAAAAATCAAACAGTTGGCAAAAAAAAAGAATTTTAGTAGCCAAAACAAGTTAAGAATATTTTGCTATCTGTCAGTCTCAGTAGAAGCGTATCATTGTAATGACTATACTAATTTTCACTTTGTCATGAATTGAAAGAAGATTTTTTATTACTCATTGTCAACACTAACATAATAATCGATTTAATATGTACTATTTTCTCTATAGTAATCGAACCACATAAGAGTGAAGGTCCGATTGTTGTTACGTAAAGTTTAAACTATGTACAGGAGCTTGAATTCGAGTTACGTAATCTTAGAAAAGCACAGTGGTTATAATCAAGCTGTGTTTGTAAAGTTGCTCGTCACGCCTTTCATAGTAGGCATGATACGATCTATATTAATATTATCAAAACCATTTGTCAAGCAAAAATAATTTTATATGTGTAATAAAACTGTCGCTTTGTGCCTTTATTGTACAGTTCTGTCTTAATTCAGTTTTTAGTCACATGTGGCTATTGAAGGTTTCCTTTCATAAATATATTGTAACGGTCTGTTCGAATACTAATAACTAGAAAAACCAATGCGAAAAACCACCTCACTCATACTATACCTCAGCATTGCTTGGAGACAATAGTTTTCTAGTTCATTTCCACGTTGTACATGAATAGGATACTAAGAAGAAGTAGAAGATGAAGATTAAAATCCACTCGTATTCCGGTGGTGGATTCCGTTTGATAGTTTTCAAATTGGGCAGCCTAACACCAACCAGCATTCTCAGCAACACATCTTGGGGCTCACATGATATAACATCAAAGCGGCGAACGCTATATTTTCCAGTTGATTTTAATTCGAATATCGATAATAGATATGCGAATATAAGCTTTAATATTCAAATAGTAATAAAAAAGGTTACGATTCATATTGTAATTATAAATAAAAACATCAGACTGACTTATATAAGACCCATTAGCACATACACAATTTCATAATAACTCGTTAGTTTAAATAATATATAATTTAAAGAAGAATTGAATAAGTATAGCAAAAACTAGCGCTTGGTTATATATTGAGAGGACGAAAATATTTAAGGTCATCTGCATAAGATTAAATTCTTATTTTGATAAAAATCTGTAATTGCGTAAGATGGAGGTGTTATTTCCACGGACGCTACTTTCACATAAAAGTTATATAAATTACTCTTATATTGTTTCATTAAATGTTTGTTGTGTAAAGTGAAGAATGTGATGTGATTATTATGTTGAATTCTTAATTGTCATACACATAAGATATAATTAAGTTTAAATTGGATTTTATATAACAAGTAAAAGCAAACCGTTATGTAAAACGCGCACCTTAAGGATAATAACGTCTTGAGGAAGGTCAAAGTAATTGCTGAGAAAGCGACTGGATGTTGTGTTCCCAGACGCATGTTTAAAGCTTAGACTAGAGGAAGATAATTTATGTTACCTTTGATATATAGACATGTGTTTGTTTAAAAGGTTTAAATATCTTTTACTGCTTTCAATAATAGTCTTAACTTATTGTATTGTTTATAGTTTTTCTGGTTACATTTCAGACATAAGCGAACTCGATTTACCAACTTAATCTTATTGAATTGTTCAATGTTTGAAATAATAAAACAAATCAAGGAAAAATATTCGAATAAAAAATTCATTTATATAGAAAAGTACTTTAAATCTTGTGTTTTTAATAAAGTTATTAAATGTTCAAATATCATCTTAACAATAAAATGTAAAAAAATTCTTCCGTAAACAAAGAGGCTTTGCGATGAAAGTAATAAATGATTGTGAATCACAACATTTCTCACAGATCCACGTAATTAGCAGCTCTCTAGAGAAATCAGAAAACAATCCAGTATTCTCTTAAATTATGGTAAAACTACTTCAAATGGTAATAAAGTTTTTATAAGCTTCTGTCGAAGAATTTATGAAAAAGATCTTTTTCAAAACAACGATAACATTCAAAAACTAGTAGGATAATTTGTTAAATATATCAGACATAATTTTTTACGGGCTATTAAAGTAAATTTGTATGTATAAATTCCCTAAAAAATGTAACCAAACTTTTTTTTGTATATTATATTATTTTTTACTTTATGGAAACACTGAATTAAATTGACCATTGATTATTTTATAATAATACTATCTCCAAATATTCTAAGCAAATGACAAAAGAAAGAATAAAATCAAGTCACTCTTTTACCATTCTTTAGACTGGCTCTTTCATCTTAGGGGTATATTTATTATTTTGCAAAATTATTATTATTAAGTAACAGTGCAAATAATAAAACAAAAATAAATTAAATATTTTATAATTATTTAAAACATAACAATAATTATAATCTAACAATCTTATTTACAAACAACAATTGTACTGTAATACTGGATATATCAACATCAGCGAAAACGTTGACTTAGGGTTAAAAGTAGTTTTATTTTATTTGTTACTCTTATTTTTTATGGTATGGGCCACCTCCATGACCGGCGCCTAATGCGTTCGTATAACTATCTTCAAAACCTCCATGACTGCCTCCACCTCCATGACCGCCTCCGTAACCACCAGATCCTCCAAGACCAATATTGTAGCTATCATAACCACCATAGCCATCGCTTCCATGACTATGACTATTTCCACTATAACTGTCACCCCCGTGCCCGCTATCATAACCACCTCCGTGACTGCCACTTGCGGAACCCAAGTTTAGAGTGGAATAACTATCGTGACCTCCACCGTGACCACCTCCTCCAAAGTCTCCAAATCCCCCAGAACCATGACTCTGGTGTCCTAAGTTTAGGCTACTGTAACTATCTGAAATTCCGTGTCCGCTGCTGTGATCATCGTGACCTTCACCATGTCCGCCAAAACCGCCACCAAAATCTAATCCACTGCTGTGACCACCGCCGTATCCAATATCTCCTCCGAATCCACCGCCGTGACTGTCAATGAGTCCTCCCCCATGTCCGCCACTGTGGGCATCACTGTAACTATCTCCAGCGCCTCCACCATGTCCGCCTCCAGATACAACGCCATGACCTCCGCCAAAACCACTGCCATGACTACCTCCAAATCCACCACCGTGTCCGCTTCCCAAACTATAAATATCTCCATGATCCCCACCATGTCCCCCTCCTAAGCCATATCCTCCTCCATGACCACCTCCGTGTCCTCCTCCCAAACTATAGCCACCTCCATGTCCACCTCCGTAACCATGGTCACCATCTCCATGACCGCCTCCATGCCCACCACTATGACCACCTCCATGGCCACTTCCAAGATCATAACCACCTAAGCCAAGGCCACCTCCTATATCGTGACTACCGTGACCTCCTCCCAGTTCATGTCCGCCGTGTTCATCTATGTCGTGGCCTCCGCCGAATCCACCACCTCCGAAACTTCCATGACCTCCTCCGAAATCATGACCTCCGCCAAAACCACCGCCATAGCCTCCTCCATATCCTCCGCCTCCGTGGCCACCACCATGACTGCTACCTCCGTGATCACTGCCTTTAAGATGATCGATAAAACCTCCATGTAAATGTTCTGCAAAACCACCTCCGTGTCCGCCATGTCCGCCTCCACCGCCATGGCCATGCTCTTCAAGTACAACTACTTCCTTTGAAGAATGATGTTCTTCCGGTATGTGAACCCGGATGTGAACGCTGCAAATAAACATAAAAAGTTAATAATATAATTACATGTCAATACTATTTTCGCAAAATGCAAAATCACACTAATGGCTTTAGCACAATTAAATTAAACATAATTTTAAAATGCAAATTAACCTTAATGTATCGATACTAAAATGTGTCAAAATTAAATAGTTTAGCACATAAAAATCCTAACTTATTTATTCTATCCACAGATGTTCTTGGGGTGTTATCCGTATACATTGAAGCAAATGAAAGTTTAAAATAAAATTAATAAAAAGAACCCCAATTTATATACAGAAAAAAACACTAGCTATGATCTATATATAAATCACAAATAAATATAGGAACATTAAAATACTAACTGTTCATGACCAAAAGTCGCGGTGCAGATTCCAATACTAGCCAGAAGAAAACAGCTGAGCTGAAATGCAATAGGCGCTATATAAATATTTGCTCAGTTTGTAAAGCTTTATGAGTAATTGGTGAAAATGAAAGCTATCAGATCAAACAATGCGGAAGTTTAGATCGGTCAATACAAGTCGACATGTACAGTATGACGTAACTGAAAGATGTGGCCACTCACCCGGCAACTTGATTAGCGATAACGGATTTAACATAATATTGCAAACTCTATATATTTCTATATAAATATTGACTATAAATTCTTTTATTCAATTTAATTTTGCTAATGAATTTTCACATTTAAGATGATATTATAAATTCTTAATATTTCAAAATAAATCTAGATTAACGTTAATGGAAATTCAATTATAACAGACTTAGTGAATTTTTAAATAAACACTGTATATATTTAAATAAAACATAGAATTGAATTTGAAAATCAAACCATCATTTACGGGTAAATGAATCGCAAAAAAATAGTAGTCAAAGCTACTCACAGTCACACGGTAAGCCATATTGTATGGACTTCCCCGACACCGCTGTATTGACTTGCTGTAAACCTAGTAAAACAGCCTTTTATATGACAGTGAATGTAAACCCCTACTACGCATCTCACTGTATCGAATATGTAAAACTATCTTGTTTGAACAAATGAATAACGCTGATTTTAGCATGCTAAAGATAGACAAAAACTTTATTCAATATTAAAACTGCAATATTTATTAAGAAAATTTATAACCATTAAATCCTAAAATGTTTGAGAATTGCTTATTTCGATTTATTTTTCGGGTCAGTCAAAAACAAAGTTGCAATAATTTTTAAGCTCATACTTAAATATAATATGAGATACTTTGATGTTTAAACTGTTGTAATCAACTAGGGCTTCTGTTAAAAACTCTTAAAGTAATAAATATAAAACAATAACAATCATTAGGTATCAATGATATTTACAAATTAAAAAATATATATGTGTACTTGTATGAAATAAGCCAATTAAATTTTACATTACATTTATTTCACAAGGATGAGAGTAAACTAAAATTATTTAGTAATATATATAAACGTATAAAATTTACATAAATGATTACTTAAAGCATTCTGTAAGTAAGTAATTGAGATGAAATTCCAGTGTAACCATTTTAAAAATCATATACTTCCGCCAATTATGAATATTGAACGAGTTTGTCCTGAATATTTGAATTATGACGATAGACAGCTTTTGTTAAATTTGCATTTAGTTACTGAACTTATGAGAAAACTTAACTACAAATTATACATAGTTGTTTCCTAACTTTTTTTATATTCTTGTTATTAATGCCAGAACCAAAAATCCAGGTCACTAGCTAAATTTAAATGGCTCCTTTATACAAATATGTAATTAAAATTGGTGTGTCTGTTTGTAATTTTGAAATAACCATTATTACATTCATATAAATGTAAATGCGCTCAGACACCAAAAAAAATATATATTTTTGTTTGTCTCTCTCTTTGTTCCGGCTAATCCATGAAACGACTGCACGATTGTGAGGAGGGGTGCATGCGACGGCCGACGCTTAACAGATTTTAATGGCTTTGTTTTTTAAATAGACTAAGTGGAGGACAGCAAGTACAAAAAAAAATTTTTTTTAAACATTTCCTGTCTTTTTTTATGTCACCGCACTTTAAGATTATAGACTAAGATGCTACATGCATCAGACGTTTTATATGAACCCTTTTAAAATGACCGTTTGTATAAATTCTTTCTGCCTTGTCTCATTCGCCTATGACTATTTCATTAAATCGTGGATACAATTTTATACCAATTCCTAAAACTTATATAAAGTAAGTTTAGTAAGCCTTTTTAAATTTAGTTCATGTCATGATCATCATCATTTAGCAAATCTTGGTCCACTGCTGGACATAGGCCTCTTCCAATTCCCGCCACAATACCCGGTCCTCCGCCTTCCGCATCCAGTCCCCATTTATTTCATGTAGGTAACAAATTTACAAAGTTATACAATTCGACATTCGCGCCCCTTTTTTCCTGAAAGCAATACATTCTTGTTCAGTAACAATAATGCAAATAAAGAATTGTGAGGAAAAAATGCTTAAGCGTTAAGGGTCTTGCGAAACACATACGAATACAACATAAACAGGGAAGCAATATTATCAATTTCATAACTCCTTTGTTTTTTATCATAAAGAAAAAACATATAACAACAATCACATAAAAAGAACACCACATGTTTAAAAAACATTCCTTTTTCTCTCTCAATACAGTTTCACTAAATAGTTCTTTATTTAGTGAATATATAGAAACTGTGATCAAATACCAGAAAAAAGAGAACAAATTTGCCGTTAAAATATTAAAATGTTTTCTTTTTTATGTGAAAAGTTTTATAAGCATTAAAATTCTAAATCCATGTGGATTTAAATTTATTTTCATCATCACTTTATTTTGTTGTGTAAAAGACGACCTGGGATTAAGTGTCCGAAAAGCTACTAATAAATATTGCTATTATAAAAAAAGATTTATATTAATTTATGTTATTCTTTAAATTTGCTGATTCTTCTAATACATAATTTAACTATACTAAGGGGCTAAACTATTATATTTTTAATCAGTATAAAATTACAATTAGGTAAAAGATCTTCTACTCTTGTAAATATTTCGAACAATAACTATTCTATTACTTATAACCACCCACATCTATACGAGTATATGTATATTGGATAAAAAAAGCCTCTTATACAACCGAATTATAACACATTACACAACTGCAATTAAGCATAAACGCATCAAGTGGAGTTTTTTAAATGTTACGTAAAATTTTAAGACATTTAATTATGAATATAATGTCTTTGAAGAATATTAAAGATGAATCTATGTCAATAAATACTTTAGTTCTGGGTGCATTGTTACGATTTCCTTAGCGTGTTCTTGTAATTCTCTCTACTATTCAAATTCACATTTAACTATTTGCGGCACTGCTACTGGTCATTTCTTTGTTATCTAAAAATAAATTAGCTGACATAATAGAAAAATATTCAATCTTTTCATAGAAGCGTATTTAAGGTTCGAACTTTTTTTGAAATTTCTATAACTTTATTATGAATTCTAAACAAACTAAATTCCTAAAATACATATAGATTACACATTAAATGCACCAGAACGATATAATCAAATTAATTATTAATGAGATGAAATTAAGATTTTGTAAAAGATATTCTTGAAAATCTAATTTCATATTCATAGTTCATCATAGTAAATCATCAATGTTAGTTTATGATATTTATGATATAAATAATTATTCGGTATGATTACGTGTGTACATTCACTTTTTTTTAGAGAGGAACTAGATTATGTAACACGCCCTGTGTGTCTTCTTAACCTTTGTTTTGATAAACATTTTAAAGACCTCAAAATTTGTGTTTGCGAAATATTTCTGGATTAAAAAAAATAAATATTAAATAACAAACTGTTAATTAAAAGTGAAAGTTACTTAAAAAAAAAATTGTTATTCTTCGATCAACGCTGCTAAAATATAATACTTTGTTTACTCGAGTTTTAAGTAAAACCTCATCTTTAAATAAAGATCTAGCAATCAAGATTCTCTTTCACTCATTTCCTCTCGATGGACAGCGCGCCTTCAATCAACTCAAGACTAAAAACAAACCGGCCTTCCTTGGCGACTTACAGCTTAGCGAAGGAAATTTCGTGACGTAACACGAAGCTGACCATATCTCGTTTTTGCGACAACTGTTTCGGGAAGTACTCCTATACGCTAGGGTCAGTAAACTATCTGAACACCACTTTCACAGTCAGAAATCACTTATTACAGGGCGTTCACTAAACAGCTATAGATAATGAATTATATAATTGTACATCAAAGTTCACATTGGTAATGTGACATAGAATTTTTTTTTTTGGAACTTAAACAATGTCGTCGTTCAATTCAAATCCGAAGAAACCCAAATTAATTAAGATTTTAAGTAGCACTTTTTAAACCATTTTTTTTTTTAACTTATCACTAAAACTCTGATCTTGTTTTCAGTTATTTTATCTTTATGAGCTGAAATAAAACATAATTGTTTGTTTAAAAAACTAAGCATAAAACTTTATTCGAACATAAGTGTGGAAGAAACTGTATCTTTTTATCACTAGTGTTGATTAAGAAGAAAGCAGGTTAAAGTTGAATAACCTTAAACGTAATAATAAAAATATGTATCTGTATAATATTATAACAATTTTGTTAGTTTTTTATGTAACGCAATCCGAAACAATAATCATATGTTGAAGCAAATTGCTTTATTTTATAAGATAAAACTTTACAGCTGGTTTTATGTCACATTTCATAACGACTGCAATTTAGTTGTCCAAGTTAGTAAAACTATTTTAAATGCCACTTAGGCTTCCCACTTTATATCCATAAAATTTTATTTATTTTCAACATAATAGAGAAATATTTGTTAACCCGTTTCATGTTGCAACCATTTCTTAATGGCCATAACTAATTCATATCTTCCTCAACATGTGTTTCACTGCATTGTGTTAATATATAACATAATCCTATAAAAATACAATCAGTATATTATTTTGCGAAATAAATATTTTTATTTATTGTGTTTTCAAACCCTAACTAAATATTTTCCTAGATTACTCGGATATATATGGATTACATCTTAAACGAATAGTGAAACTCAATCGAATAATCTTATACGAGCTATGAATACGTGCAAGAAGCATTCATCGTTAAATAACAGTGAAGTGGACATAAAGATTAATAGGGAAAATCTAACACATAGGATAGTATTATATAAATAAGAAACAAGTGATTCACCAAATTGCTACAAGAACTTATCTTTTCTTACGGCGACAATTTAATAAATAATTCTTCATGAACTGTGGATACGGATACGGAATTTCATGTATAAATTGACATAGTAAAAAAAAACATTGGAATGCTTTCCTTTGGCTATCTTAAAGTATTACCATGAATATCAATGGCATCACTATAACTGACTATACTTACGAAAAGCATCAACACTATTATCAAATACAGTCGTAGATGCTACTTTTTTCTTTATCTAATGCTAAATCCATCCCTTCAAATAAAATTTTACATGTACAAAATGTTAAAGTTAGTCAGAATTTATATCTTACATAAATTCATATAAAAGGGGAAAAAACTATTTCATATTATTACATAATTAATTAGAATTAAATAGTATGAGAGGAAGTGAATTCGGTAAAATTTAAGGCGTTAGAGTACATGTTTTACATTAGAACCACGTACTTGGCTACCCACGTAATACGAGATTTCGCTTGACTCGCTTATGAATTAAAAAAAAGTTAAATATACTATTATTACATATAAAAATGTTATACATACATTATAAAATCATACGATATTTTTTCTATTTCCTTTGCATTTAGTTTAAATTGTAAATATGCGTAAAAATAAAACAAGTGGACCATGAAAAAACTTAAAAAATAGTGTGCAAAAGAAGGCAAGGTCAATGCGCCAGCGCCAATGATTCACGTTCTCTAACCGAGAAGAATTTATATTTTTGTTCATTCGTGTAAATGTCCGGGTATTTGTGTGTATTGTTCAGTCAGCTAAATAAATATTTAGCTCAGATTTTAACATGTGTCCGACATGAATTATTGCATTTATACACTTATATAGGTACATACTAGTAAATATTTCGTCTAAGTACGTAAATAAAAATAAATTATACGTATTTAATATATTTTATAACATATAATTGTCGATACAACACGAATTGATGCTATTCGCGCTAAGATAGTACAACTTTCCACCCCTTGTTAGTGATATTATGATCCCCTCATATTATTCAAAATTAAGGTTTTCTAAAATAACTAAAGAAGGCCCTTAAAACAGTTTGAGTTACAATGTAGGACTATTTCAAAGATGTTGTCTATCTTCAATTGTTTTTAATATTGACATCAAAATCTTAGTAGACAAGTTTGGTTCAAGTTTAATAATAAATACACAGAATCCATTTTGGCCTTCGCTGACAATCTCGCTATACTGACACGTAACCCAAAACACTGTCAAGCAATATTGGATGAAGTGGATAAATTCTGTGACTGGACGGATGGATTGAGGACAAAAGCAAGTAAATATCACTGTCTGTGTCTTGGTAGGCGGAACACAAGATATACCTCATACGATCCGGGACTATCGATAGGCGGTCAATGTGTTTCTACGGTTACGGAAAGTGCACCATTTAAATTTCTCGGTAGTAAGATTGATAATATAGGTCGTACTCCATCTCTAGAAGGAATAGTAGAAAGCTTTTTAAACAATCTCAACAATGTAGATAGCCAAAAGATCAGTAACGTCAAAAAAGCTTGGATCTACGATAATTACTTAACTTCACGTTTAAATTGGCCTTTCCTCATCTATGATTTTAATAAAACCCTTTTGTCAAAGTTAGATGCAGGAGTCATAAAGATGTTGAAGTTGTGGCTACTGGCTCGGGTTCGCGCTAACGGCTCATTCAACAGCTTTATTTAGGAGCCGCAATAGCTTTAGGATGAGTCTAAAAAGGCCATCGGAGCTCTCTAAACACCTAAGAGTTTCCAGAGATATATCCTGGGGAAATCCCAGGATGACGACGTTACATCGCTCCCAAAAGACAAGGATGCCCTAGAGCTAGAGTCACGACTTCAATTCCATCAGCAGTTTATGATAGGAGCACAAAATAACAGAGTAGGCTTAAGATCAAGTAGGAAAGTCCAAGATACGGATATATTGAAGTCTTTTATTCGGCAAGACGAGAATGATAAATATAAGATACATGCAATGAGTTTAGAAATGCAGAACGAGTGGTTAGACATAGGAGATTTTTGCATCCCATTAGCACTAAAATGGAGCTCCTTAATTCATGATTGGTCGCCAGCATTGCTAAAATTCTATCTCAATGCTTTCCAGGTGACTCTCCCAGATCAGAGTAATTTAGTAAGATGGGGCAAAATTATCGAAACAACTTGCTATATCTATAGAAAGGCAGTTGGAACTGCTAAGCATTTGCTGGTGGGATGTAAGGTACTCCTGTACAGCGGTCAATACTCGCGTATTGATAAGTACTCACGATAAGGTTCTAGAAATCATACGTGAAGCGGTTAGTCTCTCGGTATCCAGAGTGCAAAGGGAAATAACCACAAAAGAGCGATCAGTAGGTTTTGTGAGAGAAGGCACTAGGGCTACAAAATCAAACGTCAAGCCTTACTCCATCCTTAAAGCGGCTTCGAATTGGACTATCATGATGGATACGTATGAAAAACGATACAAAATCCCTGAGGATATTTGTGCGTCGGCCTTCAGACCAGATATATTTTTGTATTCGCGAATTTTAAAGCACGTAGTGATGATAGAGCTGACGGTTCCTTGGGAAACCAACATCCCCAAAGACCATACTATCAAGGTCAACAAATATTACGAGCTCACTAACGAACTCATTTGAAACAGGTTCGTCGTGGATTTGTACGCGTTAGAAGTTGGAGCGAGAGGTATAACAGCGAAATCTCTCTACAACCTACTAAAAGACTCACATTAATACATTCTTGGAACGTACATCGAAGGCAGCCCTAGTAGGTTCTTTTCAAATTTGGTTAGGTGGAGAGAGGAGCATGGACAATGGAGGTGAGCGTTTAATGCGCGTTAGATAGCGGCACCTTAAACCTACACCTGGGTCGCAAGTCCCAGGCACTATTGAAGCTCCTCTCCCTGCAACTCGATGGATCCGGCACCCGCACGGTGAATCCATTGGATGCTAAGGTTTCGTCTCGTCTCTATATCAATGAAGTGTTGCCCAAATACAAGAACAAGACGATATTTGGCCAGTCTTGGTCTTGGTCTTGCATTCCAAGTCTTGGTCTTGATGTTGGTCTTGTTCTTGCAGCAAAAATCTTGCAAGTCCAGCAATTACTTGTTACTTAACAACGCAACAGAGTAGGTACGTTATGTTCTTGAATTAACATAGTCATAGTAAAGGCTAACCAAAATTATTAAATGTCAAAACATTTCATTAAAAGTGACACCGGTTGGGGTTTGAACCTACGGCCTAAATTATCTTTGCCAATGCTCTAACTAACCAACTGAGCAATCAAATTTGTCCCGCGGCAGTCAGTCTGTTTCTTAAAAAATAAACGATATTAACTTGACTGTATTTTACATGCAAATAAATATTTGCAAAAATATATTGTGATGCAACAGTTGTCTCATATATTATTATATCCGGGTTTTTAAACAGCACAAAAATCCTATTGCAGGCTTTTTATATTATTCGATTACTATTATAGAATTTTTTTACACGTTTAAAGTGTATTATGTTTCTACAATATTTATTAAATGGGTGCCTTTGTGTTTTAAAACCACACAGAACAGGTCGGCATAATGTATTCGTGTCGATTCTAAGCACCCGGAATCTTATTTTATACTTTGAAATACTTGTACTCTGTGACGGCAATAAACAGTGTAAGATATTATGCGCGTGTATCTTGACCTTATACTTCCTAATATTTCTATGAGAGGTCTACTGACCTAAGTCGGGTCGGGTACTCCCGAACTTATATGATGCCGACAAGGCACCGCTCACTATCATACACAGTTCCGATGGTCAAAAGTAGGGATGCGCACTTTTTTCTTTTACTCGATATTTTCATTCCCTATGTTTGTTTATAGTACCTAGTGTTTATAATTCGCATGAGTCCAATTTTCAAAAAAAAAACACATATTTTTTTGCGTCTCATAAAATCCCTAAGCGTATACTCCGAACTCTTAAACTTACGTCCTAAAACTACCCTCAGTCCTAACTGCAAGACGCAAGAGTCTTGCAGGCTTGTAGCTGTTCTTGCTTAAATCTTGTACAGTCATTCTTGGTCTTGGTCTTGTTAAAACGCAAGACCAAGACCAAGATTGCAAGAACAAGACCGCTTTTGGGCAACACTATATCAATGTTAACTAGGTAGTTGGTGTCGAGTAAAATTATTGAATTGTTGTGAACAATTATTTAACAATAAAGATTAAAGAGGCGTTATTTAATATTTGTTTGTTATGAATTAAGTTTAAGTGAGTAAAGTTTAGTGAATTAATTCAAGACTGATTCTATTTACTTATTTATAACATGGTTTTATTGACACTGGAATTATCATTTGTGGTATATTTGACAAACGTCAAGGTTTTTTTGATCATGTTAATAGAATAAACTGATTTGAAAAAATCTCTCATTACAAATAAATACATTTTCATAGACACATTGACATTACGAAATAGGCACAACAGAAATAATGTTACTCAATATAAAAAAATCTTCTAAAAGTAGTTTATTGCCGTGTTACTCAAAAATAATTAGTGCTATAAAAACAATATTCTATATTTTAATAATACTCATAATTGATTACACGAATATCCGCAGCAATATTTATCGAATTATTACGTTAAGTTAAACCTGCTGGAGGAGGTCCTCCCTAACCTTGGAGAACCCAGCGCAGCTTGCAGGTGTATAGCCACGTACGGTGCTCCCATTTGGGCTGACCGCCCAATGAGCCGCGGGATCAAAGCCCTACTGCGCTCGGCGCAAAGGGTACCTTCCGGTCTCATGGGCCGCAGCGACTGCCCTTGCCGGTGATCCACCTTGGGATCTCGTAGCGTCGGTTCGCGCCGAGGTGTTCTCCTACGTCTCGGGTAGGAGGGCTCTCGGCGAGAACCCTTCGTCGAAGGAGATCAGAGCGGTTCGCCGGCAGGGGGAGGAGTGCCTTATGCGGGAGTGGGGGGTGGACCTGGCGGAGCAACCGCACGGTAAATGTACAACGGCAGGGCTTCGCCCGGTCCTAGAGCGTTGGATGAGGCGGAAGCGCAAACCCCTCACCTACCGTCTGACGCATGTTTTCACCGGGCACGGGTGCTTCTATGACTACTTGTTTCCGACGGCCAGGAGAGAGCCGGGAGTAGGCTGCCATGAGTACGGCGCTGCGGTGGACTCGACCCCGCACACCCTCGAGGTGTGCCCGAGATGGGCTGCGCAGCGCCAAGACCTTGTGGCGGTTCTCGGCGGGGTGGACTTGTCGCTTTCGAGGGTCGCGGAGAAGATGCTCGAGAGTGACAGGTCCTGGATGGCGGTGTCCTCCTTCTGTGAGACGGTCATGTCCACAAAGGAGGCATCTGAGCGGGAAAGGGAGGATGCGGCTGATGCACCCTCCCTCCGCAGACGACGAACGGGGGTGCGACGGAGGCGATATCAACGCGTCCTCCAATAGCACCCCTGCTCTCCCGGCTGGGGTCGGGCTGGTAACCCGGCTCCAGTGAAAGCTCAGCGTCGTCGGGGCGATCCTAACTGCCGGGATCGCTCCCTTTCTCCGAGGGAGTAAGCCCGGTCTTTGCCAGGACCGGCCAGTCGCTGGTGTGCCCTGTTGCTGACAGATCCGGGGTACACCGACATAGCGGCCGAGGGCTTTCGCAGTG
>JAAAKD020000207.1:7842089-7905186 GCA_010014825.2 Danaus melanippus | reverse complement strand
CTGTGAAGGCTCGGCGTCGTCGGGGCGATCCTAATTGCCGGGATCGCCCCCTTTCTCCGAGGGAGTAAGCCCGGTCTTTGCCAGGACCGGCCAGTCGCTGGTGTGCCCTGTTGCTGACAGATCCGGGTTACACCGACATAGCGACCGAGGGCTTTCGCAGTGGTTTTAGTGAGTAGGGGCCCGCCCTGGCCGAGTCTCACACATCCCTTCCGGTTCCACCAAGACCGGTTGGACAGCTCTCAAAAAGAGTTTCCCTGCGTCATCAAAAAAAAAGTTAAACATACGTATATTTAAGTCACAATAACAGTTTATTTAAATTTTTATGTTTCTGTGTATGGCATCTAGTAGTAATGAATTTTTTGTCTAGTTATTAACTTAGTAATGGAAATTACACGCTTTAAACAATTTTTTCTACGGTTAGCCCAACTACAGAACCACAAGCAAAAAGGTACCAGCTAAAATTAATGATTAGTATTTATTTATTTTTTCAGTTGGTACTAATTTCCTGCCACAATTTTTGAAAATGTCAAGTAAAATAACACTTTCAGATCGAAGTTCTATGGATATCATAACCTTAACAATTCACACGTTTAGACAGATCGAGTTGGTAGTACCTAATTTACTGAGAGAACTTTTAATTCGTACAACACTATTGTTGGTAGTAATTGTTTTGCATGTTAAATGTCAGCCTGAAGCAATCTATATAACAGATGTAGAAATGATTAACGAGTACAGGAAACCTCGAAAAGACTCATATGTACCTCCGTGGGGAATGATGCTATTGATTATATTTATCCCTCTGATAATATTGTCTCTTCCCGCCACGCTTGTAAGAAATACAGAGACAATTCAGCCGCTACTTGGATGGACGCTGGCTCTCTTATTGAATGATATTGTGACTGAGGCTTTGAAACTGTTGGTGTGCAGACCGCGCCCTGATTTTTTTTACCGCTGTTATCCGACAGGAGTCGTTCTATTAGAATTGCAATCCAGCGATAGTCAAGATATCATCGAAGGAAGGAAGTCCTTTCCGAGCGGTCATAGCAGCTTTGCGTTCTGTTCGCTCGGATTTCTAAGTTTATGGTTAAGAAAAAATCTTTACGCCACGAGCGATAATAGTATAAGGATAAATATATTATGTGTTACACCTTTACTGGTTGCGTTTGTGATAGGCGTTAGCAGATTGTGTGATAACCATCACCATTGGCAAGATGTGCTGGCTGGTTGTATAATTGGAACACTGATCTCGTACATATGCTACACTATGTACTCTACTCCCGAATATAGACTCCATAACAGAACATCACATGGCCATTACGATATGTCAGAAATGCAATCTACATCTTAACTAAGCTTTCGATGACGATGATTTCAAAAGTCATATCCAATAATATATTAAGCTTTAAAAGGAATAAAAATACGAGTATAAAAAACAATCGTTTCCGCAGTAGAGTACTAAGAAATTGTAATAAATAATACTCTTTTTTAAACTGCTTCGATCTTTTTCTATTATATTAAGCCAGTATATTTTATTAGCAACGTTCTTCTTCTAAGATGCAATTAGAACTAAAACTAAGAGAACCGAAAAGGGCTATGAGTTATAAACCAGTTGAGGAATCAAATAATATGATTAATATGTGAATGCTTTAATAAGTAAAAAAAAAAAAAATATATTTTATAATAATACATGATATAGTAACAGTAAGTACATATTTAAATCAGAATAAAAATATTATACCGTAAACAGAAATTGAAACTTAGTTGTGATATGTTATCTGTAATCTCAGTATAAATGTTTTGATTATTATAAAATAACCATTAAAAAAACAACTATGTAATAAATGCAGTAAAAGGTAATATTGAAAATCGCTAAAGGATTTCACAGACTACAACTTTTTTCCGTTTCTGTGGTTTTTTTCTTTTTTTATTAAAGGATCAAAAACTAAGATTCTTCTTGTGTATAATGTATGGAAGAAAATAATAGCGGATCGTTTAAAATATTGTAGTCTGTGCGGCCCCTTATCATTGTTACAATTACGTATTAATTACAAGGTACGGATAATTTTTATTAAACATCGCTATAAAATCCATTAATATAACGATCATTATAACTATTTAATGGAAGCCATATTATATTGTATTGTAATCTATAAAAAATAGCGGCGATTTAATAAAACATTTAGCAAAAAAAATACATTTGATATGTAAATACATCTGGTTTAATAACTATAATAATAATAATATTAAACGAATTTCTAGGCATAAGCTGGCATAAGAAATGTTGTTATATTTATTTAGTAATAAGATATTGTCTTAATTTTTCGTGTTAAACGTCTGAATAACACTAACTATTTATTTAAAAAAAACTATAGAAAAATCGAACAAACGTAAAACGATGCTCCCTCAGATCTAATAAACAGAATACATTATCGAAACAAAGATAAACTGATGTATAAAAGAAATATTATCTAACGAACTTGCATCGCAAATAAATGTAATACAAGAAAAAATAATAACAAAATAAAAGAAACATGGAGCAATACAAATACTTTAAAATTATATAGAAGACATTAAAATATATATCTGGTAAATGTTATCACAATTCATGCTTCATTTTGATATAAGATTGTACGAAATTCATCATGTCTTCAAATGATCTATCACCTTCGTAAGACGCTAGATATTGACCGGCTTTGTATATTTTGAATGTTGGCAGTGTCTGTATGGAAGCAAGGTCAGCGACCTTTGGATTTTCGGCTGCATCCACAGCTATGGCTAAAGCTCGGCCATTCCCTTCTTTTAAAGACGTTGCCAACCGACTGAAAGCTGGCTTCACCGTCGAACAGTGGCCACACCCTGGTATATAACAACAAATTAATATCAAAATGAGAATGAATAATCCTAAATAACATTATATACTGTATTATAAAGAATGATTAGCATGAGATATCACAACGTCTGCTCGTTAGAAAACTTAAATTTACTTCTATTTAGTATACTCGGTTAAATTATATACTAGTTGAGATTACATATTTCTTGTACAAGAATGCTATCTCTTAGAATTTGGAAACGAATATTTTTAATACAATTTTGAAAGTCAATGTAAATGTACAGATTTTGTAGTGTTTTTAAGTCCCTGAATGATAAAAAAGACACGCCTCGTATAAAATTTCACAATGCAAACATATTGCACTGGTCTTATAAATATAATACTTATTAAAATAATAACTTCATTCATTCATTCACACATACATTGATTCATTCGTTATACTCACAAGTAGCATAGAACATGACAAACGTGGGTTTATCATTAGCAATGATGTCAGTGAAGTCACTATCGTCAGCTAGTTGCACGTTTGTTCCAAAACCAGCATCCTGATTGCTTTTAGCCTTCTGTGACAACTGTTGTTTGTCTAACTGATTGTTGATAAACGATACGAAATCTACTTCCTGAAAATGACACACTTAGATTAAATCGAGTTTAAATATATCTTTTCTTTAATAAGCTTCGAAGTCTTAAGTATATTTATATGAGCGCCATTCAAAGGAATCTGTGCGTATAATTTTACGTTTTTGGCTATCAGAAATGCTCAATATCAAATGTAGGTACTACTGAGTTTATGTTCTTAAATAATAAAATACGAACAGCAAAGGAGAAAACGTTCAAATATACGACACCAAATTTTGCTCAGAGCCCGTGTCAAATGCTACTCTTGCTCTATATTTAGTCCAGCACTGATACACATAAAAAAATTCACAGATCCAGACAATATCAAGTTCAAAAATAAATTTTACTAATTCCTTCTTTTAAATAATACCAATTAAAAAAAATTGATAAGAAAGAATTATACATATTTGCAATTATCACACCATGAGGTATATCTTATGTAAAACTATGTGTAGTTCGGGTACACAAGCTGATTCATAAACAACACAGATTCCCAACAAAAATCTAGTTATGAATTTTTATGACATTTACTGGCAACACTAACTTTTACGTTTAGTGAATAAAGATATATCAGCAACTAAGAATGATATCTCTATAATATATATTTTTAAAATTATAAGTGTGGGATTTTATGTCGCTGACATTCAATGTGATCTGCCTGTTGCTTGCTTCATATATTTATATAATAAATGCTTTTTTTAAGCTAATAAATGTGTGTGTCCATTTATTTCTATAATATTTAATCATTATAAAGATTCAACAAATTAAAAAATACCTTTCTTCCTCCGGTATAATCCTGCACTACTTTGTCGAAATGACTAAAGTACTTGATTGTGGGATAGCCTTTGACGTCATAGTTGGCACACACATCTTTGTGTACAGTGCAGTCAACAGCACCAAACGCTATTATAAGTTCATCGGCAAATTTATCGGCGGCCTTCACAAACTCTGGTTTTGTACTTTTGCAGTGACCGCACCCTGGCGAAATTAGTAAATTGTGTTTAATTTCTTGAGTTAAATGACTCTTAATAGTTTTAGTGAATACAGACAAAATGCATACACTAATAATTTAAAATTAAATATTTTCCTAATGGACATGGGCACTACACGTAGAAAAAAACTGAAAATTACTTGAATTTGAACAAAAATTTTTAAATTATTTCAAAATGTTTTAAAAAACAAAATAAAATTAGAATATAAAACAGTTATTAATGTCCTTCATATCAATAGGCATACCCTTACAACAATGTGAATAATGTATTAACATTGTACGTGTCTATGCTGACATCCTCATCAAAAACATCTATTATTAGATTAATGAGAAACAAAAATAAGGCAATATAAAAACATAAATGACATAGGGTAATGGAAAAAAACAAATGTAATACGTATTTATTCTCATGTCATTACTCGACTCGTCTTATTGTATCAAATCCCTTCTGATAATTATTTTGAAGTGCAGATCGCAACACTCGCAGCACTTTAGGCATCTATAGTCTAAATTCACTGCTTAATTATTCTTGAAATATGAATATGTGACGCCGCGGTATAAAATATACCAGGTATTTGTATAATATATGAGTCAAAATATTATGGGCATATTATGCGACGGGATGAATGTCATGTAACGAGAAGAATGTTAGACATGAATGTGAAGTGATATGTAGGTCGAGGTAGACCTAAGAAAAGGTGGATGGATTACGTGGAAGATGACATGAGTAAAGGGTGACCGTTGAGATGACGGAACATGATGTGCTGACCACACATAAAGTGGGACCAGGGCAGGGGAAAGAAGATGATGATTCATAATGTTATAATACATGGGGCGTAGAACATGACGAGCGCGTGCTTGATCTTCCGCAGCGTGTTCTTAAAGGTCGCGGAGTCGAGGTGGCGCACGGACGACTCCTGCTCGGACCAGGGGACCTCGGGCGGCGGCGGCGGCGGTGGCTCCTGGGGAGACTGTGGAAAAAACAATGAAAACTATATGTATGTGTTTACAAGAAAATACAGTGATTTATTTTGACATAATGTATGTTTTGAAATATCATCTATTTAAATAAAAGGCTAAAAAACGGATAGAGATATGGTTAAATAGAATCAGTAACATCAGATATATTCGGATAAAATGTTTATAATAATGAATGAATTAACTTCTCGTGAACGACATTGTCTTACATTATGCAAATTAATACAAATTATTTTCAAATTAAAACAAATTCAAATTTTCCTCCCATAATTGGTTTTAGTTTTGTATCTGATCGAAGGTTATTTTTTTACGTCGAATTGGCAATTTGTTTTAAACAATACTTCTTTACTTGCTGTGAACGCTATAAGCTAGCTGCAATTCAATAAAATTAAAAAAAAAATACATCTGTAGATCACATTTTAAATTCATTGATCACGGTTGCTGAAAAGTAGCCGAAACGTCGGGAATATGTAGTTTTTAAACAAAATAAAGCACGCGTAGTATATCCGAAAAATAATCGTTTCATTTCAACATTTTAAATTGGTTACATAAATTTTGCTAAGTTTCACAATACAAGACACGAGAGATGAAAATAGCGTAATATAACAAACAAGCTCTAATTTAATATTATATGGCTTCTTTATTATTTATTTAAAGAATACTCACGAAATAATCAAAATTAACTTCACATACAAGAAATAAATGCCAACGGCAAAACAAAAAGCATATGTATGTCAGAAGTGGGATTCGAACCCACGCCCACAGAAGTGGACTGCGACCTGAACGCAGCGCCTTAGACCGCTCGGCCATCCTGACTCTCCCGACACACCCAAATAGTTCATAGTACAATAATAATTAGTAAAAATTTAGTACAAAGAGTTGTATTTCTTACAACAAAATTTTTAAAAAAGCGTCTCGTAGCTTTTAAAGTAATAATAAACAATCATCGATGAGGTTTTGTTTTAGAGTGTGAAGATTTTTATTTAGTTTATCGCTGTAGCTGTTTAATTAAAACCCCCATATATTTGAAATATTAATTATACCTTCCTTTCAAGGTTTCAGAATTTATATAATTTCTTGCCAATTAAATTTTGAATTATAAGCAATAACAACTTTAACATTATTCAAATCTGTTGCATTTTAATTTAAATACAAAAACACTTTGCAACTAAGGTGGTTATTAATATTATAAAAAAGTCGACATTCTAATATTAATTGATTAAATAATGATTACATTGATTTTCATACTATTATATTGAAATCTTTACTTCGTATCGTTATCGTTCTCACCTTGATAAACTCGATAATCTGTTCCTCTTGGCGAGCATGACCTGCGTCGTACTTAAACTCCCCCTTACTGAAGTATTTCAATGTGGGGTAACCTTTGACCCCGAAACGAGAAGCTAAACTGGATTCCTGGGTGGCGTCTACAGCCGCAAGCACACCGTTTATCTGTAACGTGTAGCGTACATTATATAATTATATTTATCCTTGCTCATTACAATTTTATTATTCCATACTCTGTAATGTTCAAAATATATATTTCTCAATTTCACCTTTTCTCTTTTAATCTTAGTGGCAGCTTTCTCGAACTCAGGTTTAATTCTCTTACAATGACCACACCACGGCGCGTAGAAGACCACGAGGGCGTGTTCAGCTTTAGATAGAATGCTGTCAAATGTGCTCTCTGTAACAAACACAGATTTTATATATTTTTAAAATTTTCTCACAAAATACTTTATAGACTTCGAATTTATAAGTATTAATCATTTAAGAACAAACGATTCAACCATAGAAACACATACATCAACAAATAAGCTTAAAACAAAATCCTGTAATTTTATGAGGATCAAGATGTAATTTTGACAGGACATGACTTTACGCTAAACTTTATATAACATGCACTTATAGGATACCTTTAAAATTCCTCCATAAATTTACTAAAGGTTTCATGACTTGTATACCATGAAATTGATATTTCTTAAACGTCGAAAATTTTTGACATTCATAATACAGAAGATTATGATTAAATGAAAAAGTTCCTAAGTGAATTCGCGATGCGTTTTGAGCATTGATTTCCTAACATTAATCAATATCATAATAAACAGACGTACGGATAAAATTACAAAACTTAAGAATTTTCATACAAAGTATAAATTAATATAATATAATTCTTCATCATCATATTATAATATCCACTTATGGTATGTCTGATTTTAGATTGTCCAATAAATTTAATGACATATTATAAAAACGAACGTAACTTAAATTAGAGACTTTTATAACTATCAATCATCAGTCAAGGGAAATAAGAAACAATGTAAAGAAATTTTAAAAAATCTTCATAAATTTATAGAATTTTGTTGAATTAGTCATAAGTCAATATCAATGGATTAAAAAAATATTGAAAACCTATTAGTATGAATCGCATGCCATAATAGAATATGCAGCAAAATAATGCTTCTCATTTTACAAACTTGTATAAGAAAATCAAATATATTTTTCGCAGAGCCAAAGTGTAGTTCTTTATAAATATATATAATTAAAAACAATTCAAAAAAAAGTGCGCTGAAAATTTTTACTAAACCATAATAAAAATATATTTATTAAAAGACGCATACCTTATAGTTTTGACATTGGCGATGTTAGAGATTTCGCATTGCATATAAAATAACTGACGTTCGCATATTTTTACTTATGTTATAACATTTTATTACATTTATGGAATAACTTTTAAAATCATAATAAAGGCAACTAAAGTTTTTCCTTCCTCATATATATTTTAATAGTGTTTTCAAATTTATGTAGTATATCCGTTCAGTGATTTAAGAGTGTTTTTAATACATAAATAATAACGCAAAATTCCTGATATAGGAATAGTTACAAAAGGGGAAATAGTATTTAATAAATCAAACAGTACCAAAAAAAGAAATCAGTCAGATTCCAAAGATATACAAGAATATTCACTAATATATCTCCACATAGACACATCAAGTCTTTCATATGGCTTCTTAATGGATTACAAATATCCATTTACATACCCAGAATACAGTAAAATAGTAGTAATTAAAACATTGAATAGTTTCCGATACTGCACAATATAACCATAAATAACATCAATCATTGGGCCTCATATTAAGACAAATACTTAAAAAATCATATCAATTTACCAAAATAAATGATAGTATTAAAATACAACTACATAACTTCTACATAACATTTCAGTTTCACAATAAGAACATGTACAACAAACATTTCATTCATATACCTCTAGAGTATAGATTGAGATCAACTTCAGTTGGAAGCGTCTCAGGATTGCTAAATGCCAATGAACCATAAAACCACAGGAAATCAGGTAAATTCTGAAATCGAAACAGACTATGTCATAATTTTAAGCCAACAATAAAATATCGGAAACAGTATATATTTCCAAACTGGACAGTACACATAATTAGATAACATTACCAAATGCTGAAAGACAAAGAAAAATTCCCAAAGAAGAATGTCAAATTGAGAGGAAACAAAAATTTGTATGTAGCTTGCAACAAAACTTACACACTCAGGGAAAAGCTGTTGTATGCTTGCTAATATAAAAAAATAAAGGTACAAAAGACTAGAAAGTCATGGATGTAGGTAATTGATTTTTGGTTCATGAAGACTCTCTGAGAAAACACCTTTTAATACTTCATACCAAATGACAATAAAAGTTTAAAAATTACTAGCGAAAATCAAACTAGATTTTAGATCTCAATAAATGTTTTCGAAAAATTTAACTTAGTCTTACTGCAATATTTTTTTTACAACAACAAACACAATGCCATGAGAACTATAGAACCATAGTGAATATAAAATGGCTAAAAATGTATATCGAATACTTATGTGTACACCAGTCTCACTTCCATATTAAATTTCTCTAATATTAACATATTTATTAACCTAACAATAGCAACAAAAGAAGAAAACCAGACAAAATCTGCTGTTATAATAAAGTCTCGGACACAAGATTTGACATGGAGCACACATTTTTTAAATAATACAATATGAATTGATCACAAGCATGACATAGTTCATACTGAGGCATACATTTAAACAGGAAAATTACAAATAAAAAATTTGAAAAGTATAAAAACGACAACAATAATGTGAAGTAAAAATTTAAGTAGCAAATAAATATTACCTGTTAAATGTATAACATCAGAATCAGTAGACCAACTTTCATCAACTGGTTCCTTTTTAACCATCTGTGACGTCGGGTCCCTCATGAAGTTAACAATTGCTTTATGTTTGTTGTCGCCATTATAAGGGAAACGATATTGACCTTTCCTGTTACAAAGCATATTTTTTATTATATATAAACTGTATATAGATAAATACCAAAATATATTAAGAAAAGACATGACTATCCTGATACAAAGACATTGTTAATTTTTTATTAAAAAAATTAAATGTCAATTTATTAAACATATGGCAAATAAATTTATTCAAACTTACTCAAAGAACAACAAAGTTGGGAAACCAGTGATGTTATACACCTGTCTTATCTTAGAGTTACCAGGTTTAGACACATCTATTGCAGCTAGGAATGCTTCACCCTGAAAGATATCAAACATTATTTAAAAAAATATTTAATTTCACTATAGCCAAAAAGAATAGTTTCTCAGTTATACTTTATTAAAATATAAAATGTTTCATTACATCAGTCATTTATAAACTTATTCAACAATTTAATTGGGTCAACCTGGTCAAGTCAAATTTTAGCTACATTCTGACTTCACATTTTTAAGTAACAGAAATTGTTATAAGTATCTAAAAAGCAATGAAACAGAGTTCAATACTTGTTTATAAAGTTATTTCCTTTTTATAGATACGTTTTTCGATTTTGCATAGAAAATAGAACTCATTTGGATTTCCATACTTTGTGTGGCGAATCCCACAGCCTAGCATAATTTTTGCACGGAATTTTGTTGCCTTTTTTACATACATGTTTTTGGTGGGATACATTTTACTTCCAATGATACTTTTATTTTGTTTAAAACACTTTGTTTCTAATCACCTTTAAGTCAGCTGCTGCAGCAACATAATCAGGCTTCAAAGATTTACAATAACCACACCATGGAGCATAGAACATGATCATTGCCTTTTTGTACGTAGCAATACCTTTCTTAAGGAACTTGTTTAATGCCTGAAAATTAATAATATACAATCAATATAATAATTAAAATAACTTGATGTAAAACAGTTATTGTTGACTACAGAATAAATAATAAACAATAAAAAAACATTTATTCAAAATATCTTTCAAACAGGTTATGCTGTAATTTTTGCAATATACAAAAACACAAGTTAATAATTTTATTCAGTGAAGTATAGAAAATGTTATGAGCTTATATACAAGATGTCCATATAAAACAAACATGATTATGCTTTCAACTAATTTTGAGTTTCTTTTCTATAAATTGAGATCACCTTAAAATTCAATTTTTTCTTTAAATTCAAATGAATTTCATAAAAAACGCTCCTAGTTTAATTGATTAAATAATTTTTTTGGGAGTTTGTTTATCACCTGTGAATTTGGGCATAAAAGGCCAACAGAAGCTATTAAAACAATCAGATAAGCAAAATAAAGTGCATGAAACCATAGTGCAATAAAAAAGTAAAGTTAGCTTTAGTACAAGTAAATTAACTTTAATGTTATGTTATGGCTAAATTGTCTATAACATGCATTAAACATCTGATAAGGAAATATGTTTATGTTCCTTGAATTAGTACATAAAATTTTATTGTTTACTGATTTTAAACAGCCATAACCAATTATATAATTCTTGATAATGTCCCTACTTAAATGTATTTATCAAAATATTTTTAAATTATTTTTTTTTATTATACAAAATAGTTGATGGGTAAACATAACCCCTACATTTTATTTTACACAATTATATATACACTTGCCTCTGCATCAATAAGATGTATGATATCTGTAGCATTTGGATCCTCCTCCCATGGCAGATCCCCAGTTGGATCTCTCAGAAAGTTCACCATAGCACTTACGGAAATGCCACGATCATAATCCTTATGGAATTCCCCATCCTTGTAATGTTTGAGTATATAGGACTTGTCAGATGGAACTTTCAACTTTTTACATAACTTCTTGCCATCACTAGAAATCAGAAGAAATTATTAATAATAAATTTTTAATACTTAAAAATAACAGTATGGCAAATAAAACAAGTTTTTCTGATTTACAATAATTTCATAATGCTAAGTTGCTTTATTACATTTCAACTACTTGATAGTTAACATTATTATGTCAAATAAGAACATGCTGTATGTTTATGATATATATTATGATATGTACCTTGAATATTTAATATTAGCTACTATTTCTACACACCTGTTACTGCAGTCAATAGCTACCAAAGTCGCTTGCCCCTTCATACTACCAGCAGATTCTTTAAATACATCCAAAACAGACTGTGTGGCTTTTATATTATTGATATACAGAACCATTACATTTGTTTTGGTTCTCAACAACTTTTTAAACTCTTTGATGTCTTCTATATCGGTAATAGCAGAAGTTTTCTGTTTTTTTAACTGCGTCGATGTATGTATACACAAACATATAAGGACTATTATCTAAAAATAAACGCCAATTATCATGACATATAATACGTGCATCGCAAAATTCTTGATAGTATGTATAAAGAATAAAATCTATCGAAATTTAAATAGCCATGTTACCTTAAAAATTTCTTGCCGCCACATGTTTACTTAACTATTTTAATAATATAACTATTATTATTTTTCAACAATTAATATATTTTAGTACATTATAATGTAAGTTTAAATATTAAAAACTTTATAAAAACTTTGATTGTACGACAAATTCAATATATCAAAAAGTTTACACGGAAAACCGCATAAGCTTGACGTTGAACTT
The DNA here is from genome assembly GCA_010014825.2 of Danaus melanippus. NCBI lineage: Eukaryota > Metazoa > Arthropoda > Insecta > Lepidoptera > Nymphalidae > Danaus > Danaus melanippus. The sequence continues at coordinate 7,892,832 of JAAAKD020000207.1, read as the reverse complement.
GAAAGTAGCTACATGTAAGAAATATACAAACTGTCAAATGTCAAGCCTTAAGTAACCCAACCGGTAACAGACAGTTGCTGATGTCATTATGTGATAAAGAATCATATTTTAAAGCCACAGTAATAAAAAATACTTACATATATTTTGTAAACTAAAATAAAAAAAAAACAATCGCAATATTTTTTAATGTAGTTTATACGTTATACGAGGAACCTAAGAGAGATATGTATATTGTGTTTTCTTTTTATTTTATACTTTAAAATTTTATCAAAATCTTCGCAAGCCTTTTCGTAGATTTCTTTCATTTTTTGTTACGCTTCGCAATATTGTTTAATCAAATACAAACACAACCAACTTTGAAATTTATAATGGCAAATAAAAACTAAAGCGTTACTAAAATTTCATAAAGTTATTGAATTTATCTTGTTTATATCATTCATATTCGAAAACATCACGATATTATTTACAATCTTGAAACGAGAACAACAGAATATCGATGTCTGAGAGTTTCAAAAGAATACATTTAAATAAAACTGTTTTACGGATTCATTTAGTATTACATACATAATTATAGTATTTTTAAGTCCCTATGCGAAAAGAGGAAAGTTATAAGTTTGCAGTTTAGGTCTATCTCACTGTCTGTGCATCCGTGTGTGTTTATTTATCTGCTCTAAAGAATTCGACCCATTCTTAGGACTATCAATTATGGCGTATGAATACTTAATCAAGCGCTTCACGTAAATTGATGCCTAGGGAATTTTTCAAAATCTCTTTAAATTAACTTATTATATATTCAATTTTAGCTTTGTCCGCTGGCGAGACTAACTCTTTGATTTTTAATTTAAAATAAAAACTGAAAACCATTGGTACTTTACTTATTATCTCGAGGTTATCAGGCTCTTTATACTATGCGAGTACGAATTTATCTTCTGCATATCTTGCTTTAGTCAATCATCTTTTTTTATTGTTGACAATTAAAAAAAGTATTTAGGTAAGACCATAAAATATACTAAGAGATGATTCCTATGTGTGAAGGAAATTGCCCTCCACTTTAACACTACTTTATCCCTAAGTTTAATTTAAGTATTCCTTATGGATAATTATATATATTAAAGTGCAGCAGGGATCTCTAGTAAATTGCGTCATACTTTATCTAAAACAACATTTCTACTGCTATTTAAAGGATTTGATTTCATCTTGAATTTTAAGGTCTTTTTTAGTCGGAATGGTTTATTTTGCAGAATATAAATTGACGTTAATTACTATATTATACCTTATTGAGTTAAGATTAAGTTTATTCTTTATTGAATTAGAACGGTGCCTAAGTTATTTAATGTTTCTCTCTATGTTACAATTTTTTTTTTGCTTTACAGAAGTAAAGGTGAAATATAATTTGGATTTTCTTTACTAATTGATAGTGTTGAATACCAATAATATTCCTTAATTTAATACAGAATAAATGAATAAAATTGTATACATTTTAAAATTTCTCTTTACACTTAAAACTTACGTTACATTATACATTATTATTGTTTTTATGTCCCTTTACAACAATGACCAGCCAATAACTTTATCAACAGTATATTAAAATTGTAATCAAACCCGTGAAGTTCATATATAAATTTTTATTTATAGCAAACCATAATTTCATTAAAGGTACATGTAGCATTAATAAAAAAAAATAAGCAATTACAGAAACAAAATTATTAGTAAAAACAATTATACAAACACTAACAGACTATGTATACAAAATTCAGTCTTTAATTCTCAGTAGAATCATTAATATCACCTATATCTATACCAGTGTCATCTGCCGTATCCTGCACCACTTCCTGAAAATAAAAAGGAAAAATTGTGAAGAACATAAATAATTTATTATAATTATTCATAATTTTTATACTCAATTTAACCACTAATTAACAAAATAGAGTAAGACTCAGAAAGTATAATGTAGTTACTGGATTTTATTATTAAAAAACTTATTTCTTTTGTTTTTATATATGCATAATCACTGAAATTCTCAACCTTAAAGACATCAATAAATGTATTAGCCTCCTCAAGCATCTGCCTGTAGTGAACATTCTTTTCCAGCAATGACTCTCTTATTTTGTGAAGCCTTTCATTCTCTTGCAAAGCATCTTCTAACTCAATTCTGCAATAAAAAATAAAATCATATTTAGACTAAATTAAGTACTTATTTTCTATACATATGATCAGGTTCCATTTTCAAAAAGATTTTGATGACTTTTGTAAGCAGGTTAATTTTTTTTTTTTTTTTATGTTGATTTTCTTAATAAATTACTCCTTCGGTGGAGTAGACTGACAAAGTCATATTATATTTACCAGAATTTTTCATCTTCTTAATTTCTAGAAATGAAAAAGAAGTTTAGTTTCAAAGTAATCAAACAGACTTAGTCACTATGTTTTAAGTTTGTTAATAAGAAGTATAGTTGAATTTATACTCAGTAAGCCAAAGGGCTCTGGAAACAAACACATGGGGGGTTCATAAATAAACAAATAAGTAATGTTGAATTTCATAGTAATCAAAAATATATGATGACCTTCAATTCATCTTAAATGGTGATGTAGTAAAAAAGACAAAATCAAATCCATCATGAAAAGCATAATGGTAGAAACATTTCGAAATATAATCTTGTTGGAAGATAGATTTTATTAAAATACCTACAATTTATTTTATTAATTTTACATGGCAGCAATACTTGATACTACTGTTTAAGGCGTTAATTATTTTATTTCCCGTTATATTTTTGTTTATCTATTCCTATTTCATAAAAAAGTAAATTGTAGCATTAACATTTAATATACTTATATACAATTTATGTTTTCTTAATAAAAATATAGATATTAATTATTTGTTACCTTTTCTTTTCGGCAAGTAAATTCCAGTATTTTTCTGATGGCAAATTAGAACACATTTCTTCTGACATACAAGCACCCAAGCTTACTTGAATTGTTTTTGATACCATTTCTTTTTTGTCTTTATTCCTGAGAACAAAATAAATAAGTGTTAAAATAATATTAAAATATAATTCTATACAAATTGGCCAGCAAAGAAAACACTGTATGTAGTTTATAAAAGAATTAATGAACCTTGGTAAAAAATAGTCTGTGATATCTTTTTTTGATTTGCCATGAGTCTGATTATGACTCGATGATGTTACTTCTAAGGATTTATGACCCACCAAGCTGTCCTCAGCAGACATCTGCAAATTGCAAAATAGCAGTACAGTATGAATAGCATACGAGGGAGGCTTATATCCGCCAGTACACAACACACGGCTGAGATGGAATGGATAACATAAATTATTTTTTATTATTACATTTAGTATAATGAGCTCATAACATTAATGTCTTCTATTTTGAATTTATTACGAAGTTTTTTTTATATGAATATTTAATTACTTTAAGCTTTAACACTTTTGTGGAACTTACTTTGATATGATTTCTAAATTAACTTTTCACATATAATTTTACACAGAAGACAATTCCAATTGATTTTATTTATTTACGTAATATTATTTTAAAAATTACAAACAATTTATACCCATACTTCAACTTTCAAGCCGTTATGCTTTCACAGATAATAAAAGTAGGAAACGACCTGTGAACTGTTACGAAAAGTTAAATAGTCCGGTCAATTTAGACCAAAAATTGAGAGTGAAGTTACATAAAGTCCCAACAAGCTGAATTTCTGTGAAGTTGTTCAAAATATAATTATAAACAATGTCTAGAAGTTTCCCATCATTCCCCTGTAAGGAAAAAATTTAACTCAAGGTCAAAAGTCAAAAAAATGAGTTTTTCGCGATTTTCAGCAAAACGGTAGGTTTTAACATAAAAGTTCCTCAAACAAAAATTGTAGATCATAAAATTATCTATAAAAATGTATCAACACTTTTTTCTTACGAGCTACCGTTTCTGAGATATAACGATTCAAAAAGTTATAAAAGTTGTTATCGTCATAATATGCATGAGTACGCCACGTATATACATCTAGAGTTGCAATATTCCATAATATATATATATTTAAATATTTTTCTATTGGCCATTGTAACTTATACTTACAATATAAAATATACATAAGTTTTAACTACAAGAATATCAGGTAAAATGAAACCCAGTCCCTTAATCTTTAAGCCAGTGTAACTAACTGCAAAAAGGGATGCAGTGCTAAATGTGGTTGCAAAAAAGTCGGACTGCCTTGTTCTTTGGCATGCACAAATTGTCAAGGCTGGTCGTGCTCTAATATTGAATCACAAACAATGGAGGATTCGTTTGAATCCGACGAAGTATCATGCGATACATCGCTAGTGACGCAATTTACTTGCATCCAAAATGAAGATGAAGAAGAAGCAGGAGAAGAAGAACAAGAAGAAGATCAAGCAGAAGAACAAGAATTTGAAACTTACGAAAAAGACGAATAAACTTCAACACTTTGTTTTCATTTACATCGCTTTTATCTTTCCCAATCTTTGAAAATTTCCGTTATTTTGCAATAGTTTTACATTAAACAGGATCACAACTGACTCGTGGAGTAGGCCTACTGGGGAAACCACGTTAAAAAAACGCGCTAAGTACACTACCTCATAGGTGGCGTGGAAACGTGTGCATATTATGACGATAACAATTTTTATAACTTTTTGAATCTTTATATCTCAGAAACGGTGGCTCGTAAGAAAAAAGTACTAGTAATTTTTTTATAGATAATTTTATGATCTACAATTTTTGTTTGAGGTACTTTTATGATAAAACTTTCCGTTTTGCTGAAAATCGCGAACTCATTATTTTGACCTTTGACCTTGAATTAAATTTTTTCCTTACAGGGTAATGATGGGGAACTTCTAGACATTGTTTATAATTATATTTTGAACATCTTTACAGAAATTCAGCTTGTTGGGCCTTTACGTAACTTCACTCTCAATTTTTGGTCTAAATTAACTGAACTATAAAGAAATGTCATAAAATTGTTACGGTATCATATATGAGGATAAAATTTGTTGCTAATTTGTATATTACGATATAAAATATCGAAAATTTTAAAAAATTTATACTTACTTGACTCTCTTTTACATTATAACAAATAGATGCCAAATGCAATATGATTCAAGCTCATGGAAATATATAGTTTACGTTTTTTTTTATACTTTTATTGCGATATGAGGATTTCTCATAATAATGTAAGACCATTAATAAGGTATGTGTGCCAAACCGAGATACAAAAGAGAATTGTTGAGGTAGAACCAAAAACCAAAAGGCATAACGAGACAAGATCACAACTCATATCATTAAAATAATAAAAACATAACAGTACCTATTACTATTTGTTACAATCGTTTGTTTTGTTATTTTTTACTTAGTACCTAATGAACTCTAATTAAATTTTTAAATTAGATATGAATTGTATGTCATTTTTAAATTATGAAATATATGTTGTTTCCTTAGTTTTGTTGTACAAAAAAATAATTGAATAGATATAGAATTTTGTGTATATCTACCATAGGCCTGAGCTGTTTTGTTTTTGAAATATCTAATATTTAACTCTTTATGTTGTAATACAGGTAAATGGTAACACTATGTACTTTCTCAATGTCAGAAAGGTCATTTGCTGTCAGCTTGTTTCCTAAAATCACTTTAAAGTGACATTAAAAGGAATACGTCATGCTATTGGCTAAAATTTAAGCTGAATTAATACGTCAGTTTTTTCAACCAACTGGATCTTTAGATTTGTACTGTCACAAAGAAATGCTATGAAGAGAATTCACTAACTATTTGAAGTTCAACTTCGGGTCATTTTAATGATAACTTTTTTCGAAGCCGGTGTCTCACGGAATTTCGCCCTTTTACTTTACTGAGGAAATGTAAGTATTTTTCACCCATTGAGATTAAAAATAAATTATTGTAAATAATCAAATGTTATTGATGCAGTATAAAATACTTACCATGGGTCGTAAATTCGTTGTCGGTGGAAATTGGAAAATGAATGGTGACAGCAACCAGATAAATGAAATCATCAATAACTTGAAGAACGCATCCTTGGATTCCAATGCTGAGGTAGGCAAGTTCAGAGCGGGGATTGGTTTTATTTATAACTAAACACAATCCAAACGTATGTAGCAAATTTTAACGCTCTTAATCTCATATATATGTATACATATTGTGAACAATCATTCTACCCTCACTATATGGAACAATGAAAGGGATTTCATACTTATAACCCAATAAAATTTTTAGGCTGAATCTTTGGATACAATTTGATTAAAAGTATTATTATGTCATAAACCTTGATGTTATGTCATATGATATTATTTTGTATAACTTTGAATATTACTTGATAATGAAAATTTTCCAGGTTGTAATTGGAGTTCCAGCCATTTATCTGGCTCATGTCAGATCCAATACACCCAAAAGCATTGGCGTTGCTGCTCAAAACTGCTGGAAGGCTGACAAAGGGGCATTCACAGGTCCTTTATTTCTTCAAAGTATTTCAGATGTGATGACTTTAAAAGATTACATTCACTTATATGTGTATCATTACTTATGCAGGAGAAATATCCGCACCAATGATCAAGGATGTTGGTGCAGAGTGGGTGATTCTAGGCCATTCTGAAAGAAGAACTATTTTTGGTGAATCTGACAGTTTGGTGGCTGAGAAGGTATAACATTATTTTCTAGGTTTTTGAAAACATTGAGAATATGCAATAACACATTTTATTCAATAGACCTCACCATATTTTTAAATAAAATGAAAAATAATTCTGCACAGGTAACCAATGCCCTTCAACACAATCTTAAAGTAATAGCCTGTATTGGTGAAACACTTGAAGAACGGGAGTCTGGTAAGACTGAGGAAGTTGTATTCAGACAAACTAAGGCTCTAGTGCCAGCTATTGGTGACAAGTGGAACAATGTTGTATTGGCATATGAACCAGTATGGGCTATTGGAACTGGCAAGACTGCCTCTCCACAACAGGTATGCCTTTTTCTTGCTGCTTTTCATTCAATTTTGCTAACCTACTAATATTATAAATGGAAATGTTTATTTTTGATGTATAGACATATTATGTATATATTGAAACAGAATTTGTTTATTTTTGAAACAGTGGTTATCTTAAATATCACAATAACGTATTTGCAAAAGTTTATCCCCAAATCCTGTATAATTACTGCAGGATCACAGCATAATTTTGCATTGTCACTAGACATATCTAGCATGAACAGTTTTTATTTATATGTCTTGTCATATTGAGGTATTACATATTCATGTTGACACACATTCTGTGTAAAGATGTATAAGTAAGCTACAAACTTATAATAATCGTACTGTTGTATTTTATATCAAATGACATGACACAGCCTAAAGGTGTTGCAATAGTTGGTTACAATGTCTTTTTCTTAACACTCTTTTTACATTTTGCTCTTAGCCCAATTATAAATTAAACACAAATTAATCACAGTCAAAAACTAGTCTTCTATAGTTTTTTATAAAAAATCACATTTTTGTCTTATGAGAACTTATAATTATTTAAACATTTACAGGCTCAAGATGTCCATGCATCTCTTCGTAAATGGCTGGCTGAGAATGTATCTGCAGAAGTTGCTCAATCAGTCCGTATCCAATATGGTGGTTCAGTGACAGCAGCAAATGCAAAGGAGTTAGCAGCTTGTGAAGATATTGATGGTTTCCTGGTTGGTGGAGCCAGTCTCAAGCCTGAGTTTGTTAACATTATTAACGCTAAGCAGTGAATATATCTTTTGTCAATATTTATGTAAGAATATGTTATCAAAAATATTTTTTATTTATAATATTATTCATTGTATAGTCTGTGAGATTACTTCCTATGATTTTTGTCGTGTTGGAATCAGTAAAATCCATTTGATTTATTCATTTGTTTTATTAGAGAAAATTTATTATATTTAGAATATGAGAAAATTTTAAAATATTTTAACTGACATAATAATACTTTTGCATGCTAAATGTTTATGCTTCAGAATTACAAACCCTTTTCTTATTTTTTCATATAAAGAAATATTAAGAATAATTGCGCTGCCGCGTTGCCTGCGAGTGTTAATAGGAAAATTGATAATGGTATATATTTAAAAATTTATTTAGTCCAAATAACTTACCTTCCAGGAATTTTAACATAGAAAAATACACATTAAGTTAACTCTGTTTATTGGAATTTTGTTAGCTCACCTAAATAGTAACAGTTTCAATTCTTATTATAGGAGAAATTTCATGCAATATTTAGAAATAAAAAATGAAAGTTTTTGCTTGCTAAGGCTAAATTATTAACCAGAGGCGGTTCTTATAACCCTATATTTTCTTTAGAAACTGCAATTTGAGGCTGACGGAACAAAATGTAATCCTAATTCTGCTTTTTTTCATTTCACGTTGTATGTATATAAAATGGTGTGTGGTGTTGAAAGGGATCTGTCCATATTTACGATACTATACAATGTGCTATTTTCTGCCAAACTAAACTACAAAAGACCCAGGTAAATGGTGTTATTTACCTACTATCTCTGAGCTGTAGCAAATTTTGGAGCCTAGTTTGCCCCTTCGTTGAAACTCAGCTTGAAGATAACCCTTAAAGTTGGCAAGATTAATCAAATGCTTCTGGTAGTTAACAACCTTGTGCTTTTAGTTCTGGATTGCTATCTGAGAGGCCACCTGTTATACCGTCTCCTAGGTCGAATATAGACTTGACTCTGATAGTTCTGATGATGACGACAAGTAGAAGAAAATAATTTTTCAACATAATCTTCCGACAGACAAATTTGATGAGATTGTTTTGTAACCAATGTAGTTTTTTGTTTAGTTACGATGTCTTTCGCAAAACTTTGTTCAGACGTTTTTTTTTTGTTTTGTTTATTCATACAAGTGTTTATTGTTTTAATTGTTATGGTGGTTCTTTTTGCTCTATAAAGGGTTAAATAATTTAGACTTTTTTGGCTTAAGCAAATATATTTCGAGTTGAACTATCGTATAAAAATGATTGTTATAAAAAGTATATTTTGATTAATACTTGAAGGGCGAAAACAAACATTAAGAAAGTCTTAAGAATTTAAGCCGTACCTCCTAAAGGATTTCATTTTTGCTTTTGCTTTCGAACTTTTAGTTAACTAATAGTTCACGGTACAAAAATACCAATTCCCTCTATATTAAACCCTGAATATTTAATACCCTTTGATTTTCCCTTGTTCTACAATACAACCAGACCCAAAGAGTAAACATTACCTAACTATTCCTTATCGCATACTACCCGTCCTACAAATGGCAGATATTTTACGACCGGTTCTCCATAACTCAAGAAGTCTTGTACTGGTGTAAAATAAGCAGCAAAGAAACTTAAAAGCAGTAGAAAGAAGAGGATTTTCACTAAGCAATCCAGAACGAAGAGGCTGAAAAAAAACATGTGTTATATTTAATATAAAAATTATATACATATATCTACAAGTAAACATTATACTTTAACAAATAAATGTTACGAATGAATGTATTTTGAAAGTTTTTTTTTTATGAATGGTTTTATCGTAAACATTTACACATTTATTTTAATATAAGTTTTTGAGTCGTTTTTAAATGCTAATTAATTAAATTATCAAACAAATTTTATAAGGTCTTACAAGTTGTGGTAGGCTCTGTTTAAATGGATTTTGCTAGGATCTTCTTTAAGGCAGAAGGTTCGACCTCCTTCAATACATTGTTGCAAATAAGCATCACGGTCAGCTGTTGTCAAATCTGTATTAAAAATAACTTGTTCCTCCTTGTCCAATTTGGATTGTATACTATCAAAATTTGGACAAGGGAAAGTCCATGGTCTCATTGTAAAGTACTGTAAAACTTGCAAACCCTGGCTTATTCGGTCTTGAACACGTACCATGCTAAAAAAAGGAAGTAAATTTGAACATAAAAAATATATTTCCTCTTATTTAACGTGATTTAATCGCAACTTACAAACGTTTTTGTCTCAACAAGAACAGAAGGAAGTCTATGCAATATGCTGGTAATAGGTGATAAAATAGTCTTTTAAATTCATGCAATACGTAGTTCGTCGTGATGTCACCATTGGGGTACCACAGAGGCCAAGCCAGGGGGTACTTGCGTCCATAATCTTTACCGATTTTGAGAACCTCTCCCCACGTTGTTGGTTTTTGATGGCCAATGTTTACGTTATACACTGGCATAAGCTCTGCTCTGAAAAATGTTAACGTATGTATTTACAAGGTTTTATTGTAAGTATACAAAAATTTTAAAAGATATAACTAATCTATATTTTTTAATTTTTGATGCTAAGAAGTATTGAAAAGGATAACTATCCACGTTCCACTTGTATCTATTTAAATCTAAAACACTGTATAGGAATTAAAGTAATAAACTGCGAATGAATTAAAGTATCGACTTGCTAAAACATTAGGAAATTTACATAATTAAGAAACTTACTTATCTTCTCTCTTGCCTTCTATCATGCCTATCGCAATGAGTGCATTTATGCAAGTATCAACGGGAATCACTTGCGCGACCAGACTTCCATCGCAAAGCATACTTCTTATAACGCCTTTACCAGCGCCGAGCATAAGTCCTACAGGTCCGTTGAGGCTGTCCACCCACCCTGGTATAGGTTCTTTTATAGATGGACATACTGTAATATTCAGAAGTGGTTTTAATAATATAATAATCTACACACAAAATAACAAAAATAATTTTAGAGGTCATAGGCAGCGGGTTAGGCTTTGTCTTCTCAATACTTCTTGTAGTCACCCATTAAAAAAATTATTTACCTTCATCATTCAAACGTATTATTTTTATAGTACAATGTATTTCTTTTTATTTTAAGAGAACTAAAAACTACATTTTATAATTTTATGTGTATTTGCAAACTAACCTATGCTCGGCCTTACGACCACTGTAGGAAGGTTTTCATATTCATTTTCCACTATATTCTCAGCTAGTCTTTTGGAAAATGTGTAACAATTAGGATGGGGTCCGAGTAAAGACGGAGTTAGAATAGCAACTTTCTTTTCATCGAGCCACTCTAGTAGATGCATTAAATCTGAAGGCTTTACCGGTGGTGCATGCATCTGAAGTACAAAGTAAAAAAGTAGATAAATAGACTTTAGACTTTGTTAATCGGCAAAGCTCGCTAAAGAAAATATATATTTTTGGTTTTCAGTTTAGCTTAACCATCTAAATCTTTTAAATGTTTATTTCAAAGTGCATAATATGATTCTATTAATTTCCTTGAGTTTTACAGTCTCATACCTTTTCCTCTAGAACGGCATAATCAGGATAGCAGAAAGCGGTTGATAAATGTATAAATAAACGTAACTTCTTCAACTTTTTGGCTACATTGAGCGCTCTTTGGGTGCCGCATGTATTCATATTTACGTTTTCAATGAGAGGTGCTTCTAATTTTAGGGTTGCAGCAAAATGAAAAACAATTGAAACGTCTTCAGATATTTTTTGCATGTCTCTCTCCGATAGTCCAAAATCATCAAATAGAACATCTCCCGATAGTGGTACTATTTTTTTCAACGCGGATGGTTTTGTGTTTCTCAGACGATCGAAAAGCTGCAATAATGTATGAGATTGTTTCGTGTTTTGACCTAATATCCAGGTTAATGGCTTAATATTTATATGAACAGTTTATAAATTTTATATTAAATGCATAGGAACTCAAAGAACTAAACCCATTACAATAATAAAATCACAAATTAATTATTAGTATATATTTTGGTACGAAGAATGAACTAATAGAACGAAAAGACACTCTTAAATTTTGATTACAAGAAAAAACAAAAAGGCCACTTACCGGTAATCTTTGTAATTCGTCATATCTTTGGTTGACGGACTTCCCTCTCTTTGGTCTCATTAAAACATAAATATTCCCGACATCAGGTATACTAAATAGAATCTTCTCTATCAAAACCTTTCCCATAAAACCAGTACCTCCGGTAACAAGAATATTTTTTGATTTGTAAAATTCCCTGATTGAATCAGTCGTCATGCCTAAAATGTGAAGGAGCTTTTAATACGTTTTACAAATCACTCAGGTAAATGAGACTCCAAATTATTTCAAAAACACTTTGATTGTTGAATTTTGAACTAATTCACGAAAAAGCAATTGCAAAATTTCACTTTAGTGCAATTTAGCTACTATTTTGATTAAATAATTTATATTAAGTTTTAAATTTTTTCCATAAGCTTTGTTGTTTCATTGTTTCCACCTATTATTTCGGAGTCAGTTTGGAACTAAAACAAGATTTTAGACGAGAAGATTTGTTATTTTTTATGAAGAAACGATTTGTTATTTTTTATGAAAAAACAACTTTTTCAAGCCACTCAAATAAATAATAAATAAAATGAAATTATAATTTCTCCGATTGAATTCTGAAAGAACGACTAAGTTCATAAGAAATGGTTGTTTAGATTTAACCGAAGTAATGTCCGTCAAGAGCAAACACTTTATCTTTTAGGCAGACTTTGGAGTATACGTCCTTTTTTTTTTAGGTTATCCACAAAAAAATATTTTGTCATTTTCAGTGTACCGTCTCAGAACTTGGCTAAACGTGATCAATAGCAATTGGTGGAGATCTATATTTCTCTATTAAGATTGTGATATCTATTGGATTAAGCAAATCGTAATAAACCACACCCAGTTGATACAACTAACAGAAAAAGAGTTTTTTCCATGAATATCCGGATTTGCTGTGAATGTTGACATGTGCCCAGGTGATCATCATATATTTACTTAATTGAAATTTTTATACCGTCATTCATCTTGTCTTAGCACTTTTCATTACTAGTGAGGTTTCGATATTAAACACTTTTTACTTAAGCATAATTAAGCGCTTAACATCTATTCGTTTTAAATGGAATTATATTTGAAACTTTTGTTTATTAAATTCGTTTTCTAACTTCATTATCAATAACAACGTTTTGACTTATAAACGAACAAGACATGTCGATATACATATATGATGCTAATACGATGACAATAATGTCATATATTTATGATGTTTTTAATGAGCAACGTTATTTTCCATCCAGATATCTGCGAATTTTAACGCAAGCCTCGAGACATGCCATCTCTCAACATATCGGAAACTTATTTATACTCAAATACGTACCTATAAGGTAGTAATTTATTAATTGATTTGTGAATGGAGGAATATTGACTGGTTTTAAATTGGAATCGACAAATAAAGACACAATTTTAGTAACTAGTAGAAAGGCATTTTTAAAATATGTAACAACTGAAACTACATAGTTATATAAAAGTATTAAAGTTATAAAATAGCATTAACGTATTATCGTTACGGATGAAATAAGCAAAATCGAGAAAATCGATATAGGCAAAAGGTCAGATTCCGTTGCTGCAGAAACATTGTAACCACAAGTGGTCATAGAATTAAAGTTGAATATACTATAACCGCATTCACATTACTTGTAAGTTAATTTAGTTTTTACGTAAACATCCCGGGCGTGATAGAAACACCAAACTGTTGATATATTACGAAAGCATTCTAAATGTTGGGAAATAAAATGTCGAGTTATATAGACCAGTTACTTGTAAGCGAGCGAAAGTATGGTCAAAAAATTCTTTTATCAAAGACCGTTTACTAATTTATTTCTTAACTCAAAAGTCATTGTACCGTAAGGCCGTATTTGTGTTCGTGTTGCACGTACCTTACACTGACTTTGTTGTATTATGGTTAATACAAAGCCTTTGGATTAAACACACATAGGAGCTTATGTAAAAATCTAATTATTAGTTGTGCTTGCCTTTTGTCTTTTTAAATCACAGTCTAGTTATCTTTCTTATTTTATACAGTTAAAAAAGGCCAGTATTCTGTTTTACAATTCATCGCTTTTGATGTAACATTAAATTTAACAGTCCGTAACGCTTAAATTTGTGGTCGTCTATATTATGGTCCACGGTTTAAATATTTCTAGTCACTTGCACAATAACGATCATCGACCTGTTGAACCACATAACTTCGACGTTTTTGGCGTTATTCCGTTACTGAGATTGCATTTCATTTGGAAAAACTATATAATTGTAATTTTTATCTGTTAATGATTCTCAAAAGTGATCTGTGCTTAAAATACTATGAATACTTCTTATTTGAAATTGACTATAAAACAGATTATTAAAAGGTCAATCAACTAAGTTTTTGAAGCACTTTAAATAAGTAATAACATAACACGCTTCTCTTTTCGCAGATTCGTTGTGTTTATATAAACTATTATTTTAACAGAGGATAAAAAAATTGTTTCAGAATAAGATTTCTAGTACCTAATCTCAAATCAAAATGTAAACCAACTAACTTGAAATTAAAATCCGACATAAATAGTTAAAAGCTTTGTTTAATCGTATTGAAAATAGGTACTTGGTATATCCGTATCCATTTCTAAGTTTATATATTTATATATCAATATAGTCATGTCACATCGGAAAAACTATTAATCAATTTCATTTTGCTATGTTGGTTCTTGTTATTCTGAATACCTATCTCAGAAAATTATATTAATTTAGGGCAGAGCACCCGTGATATAGAGTAAAAAGTAAATCAATTTAAAATGATGTACACAACCTGACAACAAAAGAGACGAGATTGTAAACAACGGAAAATCCAACTGAGGTCTTTGTCCAGTAGTTACTGTGACCGAGAGAACATTCCGGAAAGAACGTACAATCTATCTACATATAAACCGAGATCTGGCAGTACTTACAGTTTTTGATGTATGTTAATTTAAAAGTTAAAAATGAGATAAAATTCTATTGTATTCTTTTCCCTTATTCATAAATTATAAGATTTAAAATTATAATTATAAAATTTTTATTATCTAACGGAACTTTCATAACCATATTTCTTAGCAATAGAGAAATAATACATTATCATATATCAATATTATGATTACAGTTAGTATTTATGTAGTTTAGAAATATTTTAATATATTTTTTTAGGATTAGCAAATAGAAATTGGGGTCTACTGTTTGAGGCCTCAAATAGTTGGTTGATAATCGATTATACTAGTTCCTCGTTCAAAGCGGTTACTATATTAGTCTGATACACTTGTGACGTCTCTCACTATAATCTCTTTAAGCTAGATACGTTTTCATTAAATTAATTCCATGTACCGTGTATGAAATATCATAGAATGGTTTAAAGTGATTATTTTACTTGATATACAAAAAGAAACGCTGCACATTCAATCTAGTATAGGATTATTGTCATAAGAAGAATAAAATAAATACGCCTTGGCAATAATTCATTTTTCACACTTTCTAGTTCGTAAATCTTGAGTAGTTCAAAATCGATTTATGTGAGAGGCAATGTGGGCGGAATACCAGTTTTATAATCTACGTTGACTTATGGCTGGTCTTAAAATCAATTAAATTAGAATTTTCATTTTTTTTTTAAATATTTCTTTAAGGTGTAGTAATGTCTAGAATGACAATTATATAAATAGAATTTATAAAATTAAGAATAGGATAGGTATTGTTGAAGATCTTAAATCTGAGATTATATCGATTCTAAAAGATAGAAAACCTTTTAATCTGCTAGTTTCTAATATTTTTATTTCATAATAAGCGATAAAATGTCGTAGGCTATAGTGGGCAAGGGTAATTCTCAAACACTTAGATCATTGAAGCATTTCATAATACTATTTGCCAAGAATGGCAATGAAAACTATAAAACTTTGTTTGTTTATTAATAACTGGCTGCTGGAGGTCAACGCATTATCAGAAAGAAGGCTTTCGCAGTCGCGTGTAGAACTAGTGTAGTAATTTTTATTCCGTGGCAGGTCAGGCAAAGAGCTTGGTGGCGTAGGATCCAGAAAGACATTTTCACTTAAGATAATTCTTAACACTTCGTCTCATTTTTTTTTCCATTAAAATCTTTTAATTTACAAAAAATATAATATATACATATATGTATATTTATGATGTTTTTATAAGACGCTTTCAAAATGTTAATTTGGTATAAACGTTCCGGCAATAAGATATGGCATTCACCAAAACAGATTCAACATTTTCTAGTTTTAGTGAACGGAGAGATTCTACAAGAAACATAAAATATTATCCGTAATTATTAGGTTGTATTTACAAATCCTTATAACATTAAGACAAAATATTTTTTCTCTTGTGAATATTATTTATAAATAATGTCCAGTGGAGGCATTGTTTGTGAAATGTTCATCGACAATAAATAGAAATACTCGTATATTTTAGGATGGGAAACTTAACAATTAACATGATGAAGTGAAAACCATAAATAAATTGCATTGGAGAAAATTATTACATTGTAGCCTATTAAACATCCATTACGCCCGAAACGTTAGTAGAAGGCAATCTCTGTAACTGCAGAGAAAGTACCACTGACTTCAACGATTATTTCAGAACATTCTTATTATTACAACTTAAAAAAAATATTATAAAATAAAATACAAACATTCTTACTATTCCTTGTATAAAATATTTTGTAATTAATCAAATTAAAATCTCATATAGAACTATAATAATATATTAGATTGTGTGTTGTTTGTGATTGTGATTGTGTGTTATAACGATACTATCAGAAAAACCATTGCTATGTAATGTGACGTATTTTTTTTTGGAGTTTGTAACATCAGCTTTGACATAATATTATGTGTCATATTTCGTTTTTTTAGATTATAATTATAGAGATTTCGGTATATTGAATTTCAATGTTTATGCGAATATTATTAGAACATAATTAAGAGAGTGATACTCAGAAAACAATTGAAATAAAACAACATTGTTAAGGTTTACAGGACGAAACTTTGGAAATAAAATAAATAACAATATACACATGATAAATGTTATATTTTTATAAGCTGTTTAATAGAAAAATTTATTTTCTATTAAAATGCAATAAAAAGTAAAACAAGAGGCATCAAATTGAGGTCGCAGCGCAAACGGTCGTTCTTGCAATAGTTGTGGAGTATTCTCTATTTGTCTTACTTCATACAAAAACTGCTTATCAAATCTCTGGCTTTCACCATTTGATAGACCGTTATAAAAAATAAGTAAGTTCTATCCAAAACTAAAACGAACAAAGGTACATTCTCATTATTATAGAGACAGAAAATCTTCGCATCGCAATGTATATGTAATAGACAAAAAAAAAATCATTTCCAATATACAAAATGGGAATGGAAAATTTAGATATATATTGTTTTATTTTCATAATCGCTATCTCCTCAACCATACATAAATTATAAAATTTATATAATCTTTTAAGTAGGTAAATTTTACGCAAGCAAATTTAAATAAAAAAATAAAAAGCACTCGATTTGTACTATTTCCATGATCAAATTTCTTATCTAGTAACTATCCTTATATAGTCCGAACACTCCATGATCGTTGGGAACTAGAAAGTACCAGGTTGACATATGTTTTTAAGTTAAAGAATATGAGTAAAATATATATAGTATTTAGTATATACATAATTTTGTTATTTGCATAAACATTTCATTTCTTTTTATCCAATTAGGTTTATCTTCATGTTTATTTCGGTTTCAATATTCTTGTCAAACATTCGGTATAGGTATTTATTAAAAGTGGTCAAAAATATAATATAAATATTTATCTATATCGTTTACATTTTCACCTAAAATTCATTATTGCTCTGTAAAGCTTTCTTCGATCTTCGATCTTTATTATAGATTAAATTTTTATGGTGAATTAACTAAAAGCATAATTACATTACAGATCTATTTATAGGTGCTAATTTTAACATGTGGATGTTATCATGTTTTTAAATGTAAAAAATAGAAAAACTATTTTGTATTAATTTGACAACTGCAAAATAAAATAATTATATTGTCTTCAAAATCAAGAATACTCTCATAATTGATTCTCTGAAAGAAGGCCATTTAAAAAATGTTATATATTTTAAACATAAAGATCAATCCTAATTAATTTAACTTTTGAAACTCTTACATAGTATTGACGAGCCTTTGAAAATGTGATAAAATAAATAGACTACAACACTGAGATTTACATATGCCAAGACCATTTCGCTTATGATCCAAAATAGAACATTATACGAGAAGACATCTTTTTCTTCGCATGTTTATGTACAAGTTTTTTATTTACATCATATTTGTTGAAATTTATTTAAATCTGGTATATCAATGAAACACAAGTTAACTCGAGGCATATATATATAGAAATAACAGAATGCCACAATGTAATGGAGTGAAGGTGATGCTATTAGTATTAACTTCAACTAACGTTAGGTGCACATAGAGTTAGATATTTATTTGCAGCAACTTCGTAACTAATTTTAATTGAATATGCTCTCTTAAAACAAGTTTTAAATTACAACTAATGATGTTATTGATGTAATAAACTGAGGTGTAATTAAATACTTATTATTGTGTTCCCCTTGTTGAGACGCAGTGAGAGTACAATATCCACGCTGATGCAACTGACTAATTTATTTTTAACACAAAATATATTTTAAAGAGATTTTGACTTTCTTCCCAAAAAATATTTTGCCAATCGATTAGTATAACAATTCTTTTTTCCGGGTTGGTAAATAATACAAAGATACAAAGTATGTTTTTTAAGTGTTCACTTCTATCTGGAAATTGGTTTAACAAATTTATAAATATAATACGAGGACTGACAGGTTAAAATAATAAAAAAATTACTCATTTACGAAATGTAAACGTTTGATGAATACTTTCGTATATTTTGTCTTTGGAATATTTTTTTACTTCTTAACAATAATTGTTATAAATTGATGCTTTTGGAAATATTATGAAAAAATAATATTCAGGCGAACCGAGGAGAAAAAAATTATCTCCCTTTAAGACCTTAAGTAGAGTTGTATTGTTTTGAAAGCTAATATTATTGTTATGTTTAAATAATATCGTATTAACTATATTTCGGCATAAATAGGATCCATCATTTATTTAAAATTTAAGTTTGACTAACTTAAAAGCACAAATAATTAAAATATATATTAATAATAAACAGTAGAAAACTCAGTTTATTTATTGTAAGTACTTATTATAAACGAAACTCTGTAATACCTAGAGCACTTTGACCTTTGTCTACAATCACAGAGGTATTACAAAATCGACGACCTTCATGAGTGCGTTCATAATAAAATTGTAAAAGTCCGTTTCTTAGTTATACCAGTGCAAGAGCATCCCTTTAATTAAGGAGTTCTATTGATATATTTTAGTACTACTTAAAATTCTAAAACACTACTTGTCTGTCAATGCGTGTATATGTATAGCAATAGCTATATTTTATGGCATAGACTACGTTAGGTATGTTTTTAATCTATGTAGATTACGTACTCATTACTTAAGACTTCGTAAAAGGAATTTGAAACATTTTATATAATTCCATTTTGCGATGAAATGAATTATTTAAGAATGAAAATAGTACTTGAATATTTAACCACAAATTTATCTTTCAAATGCGTAAGCCGTAATAAAATACTACTAATATTAAAAAAAGAAAGAATATATATATATATATATATTCTTTTTTTTTTATAGAGTCTAAATATAATTATGTAGACTATAAATGTTTGTAACAATGTTCTACAATGTAATACTATGAAGTGATGTTAAGTAACATGCTTCTACCAAGTTTTACTTAACATGCTTAACTATATGGAGGTGACTGTAGAAAACATGGAGTCACTAGGAAATCAGGAAGGGGCCCTTTGACCTCCGAATAGCAAAACTTCTCGAAGACATATTAATATAACTTTTCTATAACTTTCACACATACTGAAAAACACCTATTTTCGAATTCACAATTTTTTTAGCTTATTTCTTTATAATTACAGAAACATACTAGCAGAATATAAAAGTAAAATCATAAAAAAATCTCTGAAAAAAATGCAACCATTTCCATGTTTAAAAAAGCCTAAACTAGTATATAAAATGTAGAAACTAAGGATTTTTGACGTGGTGATTACAAAACATAACAGGTTTGTCCTTTAAAATAGAGACGTGAGTTTTTTTGGACTTGTTAACATATAAAGTATCTCAAATAATATTATATATACACATTTTCTGTCCCGAATTGTTTATTATATCAGAGAAAATTTATAGTTACCGTGCTTATAAACAATTCCATTGTATACGACAGCATATAATTGTAGACAAACATAATTCAAGGGTTTTCCACTGCATTTGGTATTCATAATAATTTACGAAAACGCTTAGAATGTTGTTTAATCCTTATGACGGCTAAATATTACGATTTTGATTATTATGGCTACATGCTTTTCAAAAGTTGAAGTTTGTTTAATAAAAAAATATTTGAATAATATACATATATATATATTTTTATAAATATTACTTGTTTTATGATGTCTTATTTGTAGAAATGAATTTGTAGTATCTATTAAAAATACAAAGCTCTAAACTTAAACGTATACTCACTTGTTTCAATAGCAACCACTTTTACGAGGTTCTCAGGCGCTGGCTTACGATACACTGCCTCGTGAACGGGCTGACGGCTGACATTAGATAAAAATGCTCTCTAACACCAAATAAGATCGCAAAGTACTCGCCGCATTCATAATTTTGAAACATTTGTTTGCTCTTTAAATATTATATCTTAAAGATATATCTTAATATTTTTATAATGTAGTAAATTATATTACAAATAATTATTTTATCATGTAACAATATTTTAAAATAAGCAGGTTTTGATTGTGTTTTATATTGTTAGAATATTTTTGATATAAGTCGTTTTTTTTGTTACATATATCTGGTAGCTTTGGTATGGTAACCGGCATGTAAATTTTGTAATTAGAGACTCTAGATGCATACACTGCGATTTTTAGGTGTCATAGGTACCTACATACCCGGACCCGAATGCAGGAGCCGAATAAATGGAATTGTTCCTCTCGTAAGAGGTATTAAGAGTATTCCGTGCCTGTGATCAGAGATTTGCTCCCAAGTAGAGCACTTAAATTGAACCCATCGTTTTTGTTACTGTTACGAGTTATTGTTATTGACACACATCAAAAGTGAGTGACACACATCCAAACAAAGAGTGTTCGCACATTAAAAATCTATTATTAAACAACTAATTTCGTTTCGCTTCTTCGCCCGGTTGTTTTCTTTACTATCGATTTAAAGCGTTAATTTTTCTAAATGTTCTATCAATTCAATTATCAATCTATTTTTACCAGACTTCTTCACTTCTACGTACGCGTGTGTATGGTGTGAATAAACAAGCTAATGACCGTATCAAATATTCATGTATAAAATTGAGGAAGTATGCATGCCATTATGATCAAAAGTATTTAAAACTTGAGGTAATCTAATGTTTTAATAACAACAATTAAGCAGTTGGGAAATTTCCAAGTTATATAGATGAAAGAAATTTTTTAAAATAATATAGAATATATTAGCTCTGTGAGTTCAAATAAAATATAAATGACTATCATTGTCATGTAGAAATAAGTAAAAGATATTTGAAATTTTAATATATATATATATTTTTCCGGCCATGGGTTTTATGGATAGGCTCTAAAGAAATAATTTACAAACAAAAGCACCGGATTTGTTTCGGAATTAGTACATTAATTGAAGAGAATTTTTTTTTAAACTGAAGTTTTGTTTCATAAAGTGTTGTTCATAATCTGAAATTTATAGAATTTAGATTTCTCCTCTGTTTGTAAATAAAATGTAAACGAGAGAACTACTAGGTACTTGTTGTTCGAAATGTAATTTATAAAAAAAATAATTCGAAGTACCAATGAAGTGCTTAAAAGATTTAAAACTTTTTGGTTTTGGATAAGCTTTTATTTTGTAAATAAATATTGAGTAATAAATAAGACAAAATATTTTTACTTTAAAACAATGTTACATACTATTTTCCACCTCCTTATACCAAATTGTAACTAAACCAAATATGTAATTGTTTAAGTTTGTCATACATATACATTTTAGTCGTTTATGGTTAAGATAATAATTGTCAACAGTTCACATATACGACTCATAGGGTAAATGAAGAAGAAAAAAACTATAAAAGCAATGGTAATTTTTTATACGAATAAATTTAAAATAATTTTTATCAATTTATTCGGACATATGACTTCTCATAATTAAAATTTTCCCATCGAGCTTGAGAAAATTATGATTGTTAGTTAAAAAAGATTTATTTAATATGATTGCTTCATGTTAATTTGGTATAAGGTCATAATTAAGGCAGCTTAAAACACACTCAAGTATTTTTATCATATTTTTAATATTTTTTCCTCTATTCTATAGTCATTTATTAAAACTTATTGTAGGAAAATATTATATTTTTTTTGATATCCAGATATATAAAGTATTATTAGTAACGCATATACTGTAAGTATTTAACAAGAAAGAGGAGTACCTAAAAGTCATCTAATATTTTAGAGTTATTGTGTTGTTTTGAGTTTATCATAATAAATTACTAAATGTTATTATTGTGAGAGAGGGCACTAGGGCTATAAAATCAAACGTCAAGTCGTACTCCATCCTATAGGCGGCTTTTGATTATACCATAATTATGAATACGTATGAAAATCAATACAAAATCCCCGAGGATATTTGTGCGTCGGCCTCCAGACCAGATATATTTATGTATTCGCGAATATTAAAGCGCTTTATGATGAAAGAGTTTGCGGTTCCTTAGGAAACCATTATCCCCCAAGGCCATACCATCAAGGTCAATAATATTACGAGCCCAAATAACACTTACCCTAATGAGCTCAAGCTCACTCGCAATAGGTTCGTCGTGGATTTATACGAGGTAGTGGGAGCGAGAGGTATAAGAGCTATGTCTCTCTAGAACCTACTAAAAGACTTGGGCCTGTCCAGAACTCACATCAATTCATTCTTTTAACGTACTTCAAAGGTATCCCTAGTAGGTTCTTTTCAAATTTGGTTAGGTAGGGAGAGGAGCTTGGACAGTGGAGGTGAGCTTTAGATAGGGGACCTTTAAATCTACACCTAGGTCGCAAGTCCCAGGCACTGTTGAAGCTCCTCTCCCTGTAACGCGATAGACCCGGCACCCGCACGGTAAATCCATTGAATGCTGAGATGTTTTGTCACTAATTATTATACAACACGACACAACAACGACATGTGCTAAGCAATGAGATGCAATTTTGTTATTTAATTATCAACCATACTGATCTAAGTAATCTTGTTCTTATCCATTATACCTAGTGACGTATATACGTCACTAGGTTTATACTACGTCACAAGGTTAGAACCTCATTTGATCAATTATACTTCATACTTTAGATTGCTGTATAGGTAACTTTTAAATAACCGGAGTTAGAATACACATTTACTTTAAATAGAAAATGTACATCAGTTTATAATGTTTTAATGTTGATGGATATCAATAAGTTAGGGTTTATTTTATAAATTATTACTTGTGTGTAACTAATTAAGCTATTTATTGTAAAAATCATTGGTGTTGATTGATCGGAAAATTCTCCTCCTTTTGTATTTTATCATCCAAGGCTACAAAACTTTTGCATAAAGCTGAAAATCATTATGATTGTTTAAAACATCATCATGAATGTATTAATATTAAATTGAAATTTATTTAGTAAAGCGCATTTTTTAAGTTGGTTTCTCCCCTAAGCCTATTTCACGGATCCGTTGTGATTATGTTTATTTTGATATTTTTCACTAATTAACCATATAGGCAGAGTCGAAATGATAAAAATGATAAAATAGGTTTAAGTTAAAAATATACATAGGGAAATTAAGACATCTCACTCAAAATTTTCAATAACTTTTGCTTCCTCTTCTTCTTATCTTTGTTCTTTAGTTATTATCCTTATTCTTCTTCCTCATCCTGGCAGCACATAAATGGTCCACATAAAGATCCATAGCATGTCTCCTCATTTGTTGGTGATTCAACATGGAAACACGACCGGTTTTAATAATTCGTACAAGTTACAGAACAAAACAGACCAGAATTTAGCACTACATCCCTTTTTACAGTTCCAAAAATGGTGTTTCTCCGATCCCGGGGGCGAGAGGGGGGGGGGGGTTAAAGTTTGAACTGGTTCTAATTTATTGTTGACCAACTCAGAACCCCTGACTTTCGGATCTACCTAATCACACAACACTACACTTAATCTTGGTAATATAATCGAAAAGGATGTAGATGAGCAGCCACTGAGGTTGGAGGAAATTCATTGCACTTTTAGTAAATAATTATCTGATATAAAGTTATTGTATTGATTAATTTTTAGAAAAAAAACTTGTTTTGCTAATTATCGGGAAAAACCGGTTTTGTGACCTTTGACTCCGAGTAACCACTATCATATTGATGGAGACTTTCTGGATGGTGCTTTAAGCAATTCAACCGACTTTTATGTGGGTTCGAATTTCTCTAACCCTCACTCCTATTTATCGGTCTAACTTGGCAAGACTATTATTATTAAAGCGGACTCTATTGACTCACAACTTATAAAACCACTATGCACTCTGATCTTCTGAGTACAATTACGTACCAACTTACGTATTTTGGATGATGAATATGCCGGAATTTTGATTGTGATTTTAAGATTGATGGAAAGTGTTTTACTAAGTTTATTACTTTTATTTATAGAAAAAAAAAGAAAAATTAAAGCAGAAAGTGAAAGAAAATATGTATGTACCTACTATAAGTAATGTTAGTTTCTTTTCTATGTAACAATTAAAACTTTAACCTTATCTTATATTATATGAAGTAGCGTAGATGTGAACATACATAGGTAATATAAATTAAAACATTTTATACTTATTGTTATTCATTACAATTACACATTAAATAAATTTAATTACCTACCATTGAATACAATTAGCAGAATGGTTCCCAAGCTGATTGCATTCATTAAGATTTTTTTTATAACAAACTTATTTATTATTTTGCAGGACCTATACACAGATATGTATATACATAGAGGAATATCATCCTAATGTCTTTGTGCCCGTAAAGAGATATCTGAGACTAGTCTGCTCTCCATGATCATCACATTCGTGTACTAAAAAGTAGCTTAAAAGTTTATACTGTGCTAAGATCAAAGAGGAATAATAAAACAAATGAGGTTTTTAATAATTACAAATAAAACTATATGGACTACCTGTTGTTTTTATTCTTGAACCATCCTTTCAATTCTTTATTGTATGTTTTTTTAGAAGTTTGTATGTTATCGATAATGTTTTATATAACTTATACGTTTTAATATTTTTCAAAACATTTAGAGTAAGATTTCAAAGAACTGTTTGTGTTTAAATGAGGATTTCATTCAAAAGCAGCAATAGGAATTAAAGCCAAGGAAACTTTTCCCAACTTTTATTATAATTTGTGCGAAACAAATAAAAAATACGTGAACAATTCTAAATCATAATAAAAATCTCAGTATAGTAGCGGCAACGAAAAAAAAAATTTAACATTTGCGTTAGTTGAAAATTTTCATACATGAGCAGCGATGTCACCGAGTTTATTTATCGGCCACATACACTCGCAACCAGCCGGTATAACCATAGTCTTCGTTTCCCAACAATCACTGGGGAACAAATATTAAAAAAAATGTATTTTTATAAACATGAAAAAAATTTTTTTTTGGCTATATCTTAGTGAGTGGCACATTATTTGGTAGGAAAAAGATTTATGTCAAAGATATGAGTATATTTATAATGTCGGATTAGAAACTGTTTAAAACTAAAATAAACACAGACAGGACTAACACTGACACTGTACCAACTGATGTCAAAATTTATCGTAGAATCGTAGGTACCGTGGAAAATTGTATGCTATATGGACATTTTTACACAAGTGATATCAGTTGATAGTTGGTATAGTGTCAGCTGTTAATAAAATAGGTTCGACTCTTTGATTTTTAACGCTTGTTATATAGGTATTATTTTATTTTTAATTAAAAACTTCCCTCACCTAGAATATCGTCTTCTCGTTAAATGAATAGTTTTATTCCATTGAACACAGGAAAATCCAAGGCTCGAGCATATCTGCAAATAAATTGCCTTATTTTCACATATTGACGAAAAGTTAAAATTCGTATTATATTAAAGAATGTAAATAAAAAGCTGATAATAATTAAGAGGAAAACGTGCAAAATGGGACTCGAAATTACTTTTTGTAGGTATTAATTTTTGGTGATCCTTAGTTCCTACATTACGCGGGTGTAAATGCATATATATCAAATATTTTTTTATTGACTTTTAGCATCGAGACCCTATAATTTTGTATATTTAATGAATTATGTCATATTGTTATATAAAAATAATATAAAAATCGAACATTTAACCACGTATGTGCATGGATTGATATAAATATTATATGGTGATAAAAAGTATAGTAATAACAATTACCGTCAAAGTCAAGTCGAAGACAATACAATCAGTGTGAAATATTTAGGTAATTGCAATCATAATTAAGAGCATGAAATCTTTTGTTGTTTGACATGTCAAGAAACCTGTTGTAATTAATATTACATTCTTTTATTTACTGAGTACACAAATATTAGGTATTTAGAGATTGGATCTAATGGTGAGTAACAAGCGTAATTATTCAAGAAGCCTGTTCTTGTTTCCAAGGTTACGATATCTACTTATAATAGCATAACACAATAACTAATAAAAATTCAACATGTACACGGGAACAATTGCTTGACAGAAAAAATCCTAATAGATAGGTGTGTTTCCGATGAATATTCAGATGTTCTACTCAATTAACATCAGCTCCTAAAATATGAAGCAGATAGCAATGTATTTTTATGTTAATTTTATTTTTAGAGAACAAAGATTTCTGTAACACAGTTGAATACATATTAAAATTTGGATTTTAGCAAATATTCACCTGACTATATAAATATTAACAGATACTTTTACATTAATTACTTTTATATCAGTTAGTCCTTCAACATTATCAGATCGTAAATGGCTTTTAGGATCTGATAATGTTGATTAAAATTGAAGTGGATTAAATTTAAAAATTGAAGCATATGTTGTAAAAATAGGAATAAAAAACTATAGTGAAACCGCAAATATTTCTACCTATGTGTACCCTAATTCTATAGCATATTGAACTTCACTATAAGTAATATATTACTAGTAATAATTAATTGATGACATACCTCGTTAAAATTGCCGGCATTGTCTCTGGAAATAGTGTTACATCTCACCTCTTCGTAGTAAGCCGGTCTATATTCATACTCATTAGTATTTAACCTTATTATTACTCGCTCCAGATTGCAAATTGGATAATGCTTCTGTAAGACATTAGTAGTTTATAGCCAAACTTATTAAGGAAAGTATAGGATTGTTGATATAGAGTATGTGATGATTCACGAGAAAATATATTATAATTAATAAATATGTAACTAGAAGCTAAAACTAAAACTTAAGATACTAGGGAGGGCGCAATGGAACAGAACAACAAAGTCGATATCTAATAATACGAGAGTATTAGAAGAATATAATATACGTTTCGCATTAATTAACGACTTAAAGTGCCAAAACAAAATTAGGTTACGTTAATATTCTGGCTATATAAATTCCTTCCCTTGTTTTGGTTCTGTCCAGTATTCATGTTAAACATTGAAGTCATCTGTTTTCAAGTTATTTAAAAACTCAAGCTAACAAGGCATCGCGTTAATGCGAGAGAGGCATTGCACTAAGTGTGCTTCTTGTGTTATTATTACAGAACTCAAAAACAGCGAAGGTCTCTAGACCTATAAGTCACTTATGAGCAATATGAATTAATTTTAAACCGGAATACGTTTCTTGTTTTTATATTTCGTAAATATTTACTTCAGTCCTAATTTTTATCCTACGTCTGCACAAGGACACTATTTACATAATTATTGCATCTTTACAGAGCGACCTAACTCATACAAACCATTTTGGGAAAAGTTAATGCCTTTGAGTAACGTAATCTTTTCTATCCGTTGAAGAAGTTGTATAAACATAAATCTAATGTCATTGAAAGAAATCCTTAGTGGGATAACATCATAGTTCAAAGGTACATTACTTGAAAATGTGACAAGACGGTGTTTGTTAACTGTTCAGATTATTTCGTTGATAAAAATTAAAATTTTAGATGCCACGAACTTCTTGAAAACGTGATTGTTTGGTCATTTGCGGGAAGATCATGATAACAATTCCCAATGATTGATTATTTTTTGAAACTTAAATAGATTTCTTTTAAAAGCTCTTTGTCGATTTAAATTGGCTCATATCATTATTATTATTTTATATTCATCGTGATTTCATAAACACTCAAAATTTTCGAAAACGTAGTTTACTATTTCAGAATTTTTCTTGCTAGCATTAAGTCAATGAAGCAATATGTCGGAATAATATTAATTTCCTATTTTTTTATGTTGTTATTTTACATGATTAAAAGTTTTAAGTATGGCAGATTCAAAACAGATAATGAATTAATCCACACACGTAATGATGTTACAGAACGAAATATCGTTTTACTATTAGAATTTGGTAATGGTATTTTCTTCAGAAATAAATATTTGTTGTTGACCCAGTAATATAAACTATTACGAAATAATTTTTTGGTTGTCTCTCTTTATATCTAATTCGAAGTAAAAATATCTTGCTAAATATAATGTACCCATATATATCATTACACCAGTAAAATCCGTTTAATTTTATTTATTGATATTGTGTCGCCATAAGTACTTGTTACGTATGGGGAAAATATTTAAAATTATACGAACATCGCCAAGGCAACTTCGTTGTATGTATAATATATTATATTACGAGTGACGTTGCTGACTCGAACACCTGGCCTCGTGAACCACAATATTGATGGTACGGCACAAGCAATGGAATGGCATTACTATCCTATCATCCGGGCAATTATGTAGTCTTAGATATAGGTTAAAAATTTTAATATGTAATTCTTATTATAATATACATATATTTGAGGGTCGTAGTTTTCTTGGAGCCCACATAATTTACTTTCTTTTATTAGGATTTTGTATAGATAAACAAAATAGCATAAAATCTAAGAAACAAAGAAGTTTGGGGAGTCGTGTTTGTGCGGTAAAAGGTTGACGTTGTCTATATTGTCACAATCACAT
The DNA here is from genome assembly GCA_010014825.2 of Danaus melanippus. NCBI lineage: Eukaryota > Metazoa > Arthropoda > Insecta > Lepidoptera > Nymphalidae > Danaus > Danaus melanippus. The sequence goes on along the minus strand of JAAAKD020000207.1, from coordinate 7,863,696 downwards.
TAAAATGGTACAAATTCAAAATGTGTTAAAATTGCGTCATTTTATTTATGTAAAAGATAACTATTGCATGTTTTGGCAGGGTTGAGATGACTGTTAAGAATTAGTAGGGAGTATTTAATAACAATTATCGAGCATGAATTCGGATTTTCTTTCGGAGAGTGAACAAAAACTATAATTAATAAAGACGTACAATGAAGTTGAGTTCGATAATTTGTGAAGCAGTTCTTCATAATATTTTTAAACCATCATTATTTTCCCATTCAGTTAATTACAGCCTTAGCATATTCTGAGAGGTTGGAGTGATAATTAACGAACATAGCTAAGGCCGTATCAGGAACTCCAATGTTTTACGATTTATTTTATAGTAAAAATAGAAAAACTGTGTTGAAGGCTTTTGACAAGTTAAGAATAATTTGATAAATCTGTATTTATTAATAAAATAGCAAAAGAATTATCTCTAAGGATTTTCTTGGCTATGCTTTAAGTGACAACTTCTTTCATTTTTTTATTCAATTTACACTTGTAATAATTATAATAATTTCTAAATTACTAAAATACATTAATACGATAAGTTAAAAAATGTATGATAAAAGTAATTTTCTAGTATTAAGAGAATTAGTATTAATTTCATTAAATTTCAACAAAAATAGAAAAGTTTGGTTCGGTTCAAAGTGTTCATTTTAATATTTAGGTTTACTGGCTTTTTATGATCCGGACGGCGGTTTTTTTTTATCTTAGCCCACATTATTATTATTCCTTATTAAATTTTAAGAGTTTTCTATAAGAGGATATTAATATTTGTATTAATATGTATCTGTTATATTTCTTTTAGATCATAAACTGAAAATATCGATCGATCAAAACATGAACCACTTTTGATCAACCTTAATAGATCTTGTTTATTCATTGATTAGTAGTCTGAATTGCTTATTGTTATTATTACAGACTTTCCCTTATTAGATTCCTTCAAAATGTATGTATTTTTATTTCTCAATCTTATTTGACAGATTTTCCACATCTAATTGCACCTACTTACTACAAGTATTTAGTCATGAAATTCATGGACAACATTGAATGAACAAATTGAAAAAATAAATAAAGGACGTATTGTGAAGTTTGTAACCGAAATAAATGGTGGCTATGGTTTTGCTTAAGTCGTTGGCATAGTCGTTAGATCGAGAGGGGGACGTCAAGGTTAGGTCAAGGCATGTTCAATGTTATTTATTGGTAATCTTTTTTTATTATTTTAAATTTGTACCTGTGTCCCAATGTAATGTCGTAATTCACGTTCCCTTGTTTCCTTGATCGATTCTGTATATTCAGGAAGTTCCTGAAAACGTTTTATTAATAAGATAAGCAATTTATATTATAAGACTTTGAGGTGGAAATAGGTAGAGGAATAAAAGGCTTTCTTGCAAAATCAAATGATGATTTGGTTAAGAATGCTTCATAGGGGCATTATTGCTCAAACGCTGTAAGGTTTAATGGTTTTTATAATTAATTGACTTATTTAATTGTTTCCCGAGTAGCATACTTACATCTTCAGGATCACAATCTGCATCGTCATATCTCGGTCTTTCCCTCAACCCTTCTTGTTTGGCTTGCAGTCTTGAAACCACTGAATTAAGAATCTTATCAGGGTTGGGAATTCGGAGGACATGTTCTATGAAGTCAGGTACAGAATCATCTCGGGACGCCGAAAGAGTTGCGACCAGACAGATACCCATATAAGCAACCTGAAATAAAGTTAAGAAAGGTTAGATTTTTTTTAAATCTGACTTATAGGATATGAGTGTATTTTTTTATTAGATATTATTCTGCTCCTGTTCAAATCTTAGTGGCAATAACACAAATTTATGAAATATACTGATTTCCCGTGTGTGTTAATCGATACTTTCTAATAACGATTAAATATTAGTAATAAAGTGACATTTTTATGATTATCTTTTACTATATTAATTATAAATATACTGGTGAAACAACTGCGATCCTGTAAAACCAAATGAGAATACAGTGTTCTACTTAACTCGATATGTTTATGTTATATATAAACACTTAAATAAAGTCAGCCTATATTTTGAAATAGACACTGTTTCCAAATACATTTTGATGATTGCTGCAGTATAATTAGAGTCGATCATCTTCAAATACCCGACACGTGTTGAAGATTAAATATTGTCTACTTATTATTAAGGTATATGAATAGTCTAGGAGCTCCTATTTTTGATGGTCCTATTTAAGATGTGCTAATAAGTAAACAGTTTCTAGTGACTTAATTAAATATATTTTTTATAATACTAGAAATCATCACAACTAATGATTATATTAAAATAATAAGACTAAGGCAGCAGTTATTTAAGTACATACCTAATTTCTAATTTTACATTGTCCTGTTACGTTTTTTTATTAAATTTAAATGTATATTATAATTCATAAATAGCAAAAGAAACATCTCTTTTATTGTTAATAAATTACATTTTTACAATTTCCAACTTGAATCCATATTTTTGTACCTTAGCCAGCAAAACAGTAAGGTGTGCATTTCATTTGTAATAATAACAAAAGATATTGTGACGCATGTCCTTAAGAAAATGTCTCATGTTGTACAGTTGATTAGTTGCGATTGGCCTGCGCTTTGATTGCCATCCACAGATCGAGCTCCGCAGGATACCAGGGGTGAATAACATTTGTGAGAATTTATATAAATGTATAACTTTATTTTCATTAATTAATACAGAGTAGTTACATTACAGTGCCAACAACAGACTCAATGAAACGTTTAAAGCCATTTCTTTTTTTATTTCTTTTCAATTTTAATTTTATTTCACTTTGATTAAAATATAAAACCGCTTCTTGATGGCTTATAGTAATGTGCGCGAAATCAATATTGGTATCCGTTAATTTATGTTTTAATTCTAGTCTTTAATGCCGCGAGTGTATACTGATATTATTATAATAATGTACGATATTTTGTTATTAAATTTAGTAACTGTATTTGTTATTACTACGTTGACCCTAAATAAAGTAGCTTAAATAAAACAAACACATATTAAAAAAAAATAACTAGAGCATCAAGGTTTCTCATTTCTGCGATGGCAACTATGGCCTGTGGGTTAGTTGACACATTTAGTTCAGGCTGATAAAAGCAAAGAACATATCATATTCGATTTAAGTAATGTCGTGAGTAATATTTAGAGAATTATAGAGTGAAAAATAAAGATGTGTAATGTATTGTTAGTGAAAATTCAACGAAAATACAGTATAAGGTGAGGTTTAGATATAAAAAAATGTTCTACCTCCTTTATCATATCAATATGGACATAAAATTGTGATCTGCTTTTTTATTTTCAAAATTAAAGATTTACTGGGGTATGATTAGTTATATTTAAAAAGATTGAATGTTTTATACGAGTCTTCGTTTAATTCATATAATATTTTATTTTATTTTTTTCATTTCTCACTTCATGAGTTTTCACGCTTTAATCTATTTGTTCCGCAAAGCCGCTATGAAAGAATAGTTTCAATACAAAATATAATATTATATATATATATGTATATTAAAAGATAGGTATTTGAGTTATGACTTTCCGAAATGACTTTTTTGAATGAAAATATTATTAACGTCTAAATCACAAAATGTCTTTTAAAGAATTCAATATTTGTACCATAACTTTATAATATATATTTTATTATAAATAGAAGCATAAGCAACCATATGTATTTAACGTCTTGAATCAAATTGAAACAATGACGATCAATCGATAGAAATAATAATCATTTACTCTGATTACTGACCTAGCGTCATTCGTTTAATATAGATTATATATATGTATATATATCAGTTAGAATTTGCAAATACTCGTTTTTCATACATAAATTATTTTGAATGAAATAAAAACAATTACGAAATGGAAATGGAAAGAATTGTATATAGAACTATGAAATTATATTTCGTAATGGTTTTACTTTTAATACACATTTATGACAAAAAAACTAACAACTAAATATTCGTAACAATTCAATCATAAACAGTTACATACGTGATAGTGTAAATTGTTAAGCATAATGAAATATTATCGAGAAAAAATTCTGTTTTTTCTGCTACGGGAAGACAAAATTGAAATATTCTCCATAAAGATATGTTTTATTCGGTTCTTACTAAATTTTTCATCGTTCATGAAGCGTTGTTTAAAATAATAAAAATGTGTTACTTGTTGTTAATTAATTCCATAACATTTGATACTTCAAAAAATGTAGCAATGGCATTAAAAGAGCATTCAATTAAATGAAATTTATACGGTTGCAACAATCGTTGCTTTTAGATACAGGATGCGTATTTCTGAAATATTCAGGTATTTTTTTATCAATAACAAATAATTTAATGAAGGTAAAATTATAATTCTTTTATACATCTACTCAAAGTTCACGGTTATAGTTTTAGTTATATGTTTATGGTTACCTTACATATACCGATATAATTAAGATAAGCTAGAAATAAAAAAAATCGTGTTGCAATCAAACAAACGGCAAACAAGATAAATAAACTTTGGAATAATATAATATTATGCTTATATTCACTTATATAATTACTTATACTTTTGATTTGTTGTCATATTTCTAAATTTCTCATTTTAATTTTCGTATTCTTATTCCCCATTGCTATTTTCGACCCGAGGATTGTCTAACAAAATACCTACATTTTCTCTGTCCTAATTAGGAGCTAACTTTTAAATCCTCACAAACAAGTAGACTGTAGACACAAGCAACATATATAGTTTTAACGATTACCAATATTTTTTTTCATTTAAATATACAGCTTTGTCCTTAAAATTAAAAAAAAAATCTATTTTATATTTTTAATATTATATATTGATATTTAAAATTTTCAGTGAAACTCTGATTTCATAATTATCACGGAAATTATCAACTGAGATGAAAATGGAAGTCAGACGTAAGAATAAAGGTTTCTTCAGGATGGAGCCGGTACCTGAGGTAGGCGGGCCGTTCAAGATAAAAACGGATAGAAACAGGTGAGCTTCGAATCTATCATCTAACTATATATACATTTTTAATAACGCAGAATTTTACTTGTCACTTAAATGAAAAGAAAAAATGAAATTTCAAAATAAAACAGAAGCTTTTAAACGAATTTTAAGGGGAACTTTCACGTTAAAAAGTTGTCGTACTTTGCACTGTTATCTACCTAAACATAAAAATATACATATTAAAATCGCTTGATAAGATTCGATTCACCGACTGATAGACTGAAAGTTGATCAGCCGTCTAAAGGGAAAGACAAATGAACAGATGGCAAGAGTTAATAGCGGTTTTATTATATTGGTTTATTTATTTCTATTTTTTTTTGTCTATGTGCAAAGAGTAGAAAAAAATAGTTGTAAAATGGGTCATAGAAATAGCATGATGTCTAATGTTATTTTTATGGAAAATTGTAAATTGATTTATGGAAAATTATGGAAAATTGTAATTCGACAAGCGATGTCTCGTCACGTGTTGCGTCAGCTTTTGTTTTAACATTTTTTTGTTGTTCATATACACTGTCGTCTATTATTGTTTAGTATCAGATTCACATCTGGCCTCTAAACTTTATATAAAACAATAACCTTCCTGTATATGTACGGACGTATGTGAATATTGACACGTTGTTTCCCACAATTCTTTGATGAGACACAAAATATTGTAACTTGCAGAGGCTTTTTATATAATAAATATAAAAATAGTACTTACCTTTATTAAGACGTATTTTGACATCGTGGCTATAGTGATCGGGTACGAAAGACTGTGAAAGAATTAGGAATAACAACTCTTTTTATATCTTTATTTATCACTACGTTTAATTGTGGAAACTTTTTCATAAAAACGGATTAAAAACGTTGTCATAATGGGGATAAGCATTATAGGAAAACTAGGGGTTGTGAAATTCGGAGTTGTTTTGTTTATTTAATTTTACACTTCCAGGTTAAACAACAACCATGATTTTATAACAAACGTTTCCATTTTACATTAAGGCTATTTACGATTAAGTTTTCCTACAACAAAAAACACACGATTTTTTATAATTTAAGAGAGTTTTCTTAATGAATAATTATTACTTATTAGAACTATAAAATTAGTCTATAAAATTAAATCTGTATTGAAGTAATTGTTTAAGATATTTGAATTTAATGTTGTTTCTATGAAAAAGGAATATCCATATTAAATAAGGTATATTATTTCATTTGTTATATTAGCCGTTACAAAGGACAGATAATCTGTTATCAGAACTGTGATTGTTCCAGAAATTTGTCAAACAATTAGCAAAACACGACCTCAAAAAAACCTCTTCAATTTATTAAAGAGAAAACCATTGAAGATTTGAGTTTATTTCTGGTGATTCATGATTTTTATTTTACGTTGATTATATTAAATCTAATTGACTTCACGTTTAGTAAAATGGAATAAGAAATAACTTGTGAAAAAATAATATTATACAAGCCAAGTGCCGGTAACATTTTAAAATATTTATTTAACCAGATAGCTGCTAAAAATTATTTTATTAGGAAATGATCTTTGTGATAACTATAATTTTTTTGTTGTCTTTTGTTTTTTAATTTTCATTTCTTAACACTGACATTTTATATTAAAAATATATGGATAGTATATTATTTTGTTTCGCATCCTAATATATAAGCACAAATTATCTGGAACATCCAATAGTGAAACATCTACATCATAAAAATACAGAATAATGTTCTAAAAAATATGGTTCTTTACATATAAAACTAGCTTACTAGTTGAAGGTAACGAGGTTGAAGGACATTTGAATAAATGAATGAATAAAAAAATTACTAAGTCTAAATAAATTTTTGGTATAACACCACTGAACAGTCTTTAAGTGAAATATATTTATGTGTTTTCAATTATTCACAAGAAAAAGTGTTGAGTGGATTTGTATATATTTTTATCCATAACTTAAATAAGTTATAAATAAAAATATTTCACATCAATAAAACAAAATTTCTCAAATTTTTTTCCAACTATTGTATAATAAATTCTAAAAAAAGCAAAAAAAAAATCCATCACTCTTAAGTGTAGTTATATTTATAGGATAGCTTACATAATTTTCGGCAGCCAATTTGGGGGGTATAACGATCTAGAAATTTTTTAAGACATAATAGAAAATTGCTTCGAAACACAATATTTTTGAATGTAATTACTTGATGATATAAACAGTGATAGTTTGATACAATACGAGTGCACTTATAATTAAGTTACAAGTGAATCATCCATTGACCTACGTTATGAAGGTCAAATAGGCTAACGGACCTAATTATTCCGAGATACTTATGCTTTAATTAGGAAAAAATCATGTAACTACATAAACATTGCTATTTACTGAAATTAAAAGGTGCGTAGCTATGTGTATGTATTTTATACCATGTTTATTTTTAACACTCTCAGGTAAATTTGTCATTCATTTCTCATGTAAATTTGTTCCAATTGCCTTAATGCTTATCCCTAAAAGATGAGCCATTTGAATTTGGACGACAGTAATTACCTTTACAGCTATACTTTACATTATTTCCATGTGATGAATGGACCTTGAATGATCGACTTGATTTTGTGAAGGTATATGGAACAGATGACATTAATTTGGTGGCAAGTGATATAAGTATGTAGGTGCAGGTTGCAAAATATTTTTGAAGAAAAATTTTAAAATTTCTGCCTAACAGAATTGTAAAAAAAAATAAAAACCTCCAAAAACAAATACGCCTATCATGAGTAAATTCAATTAATAAATTTCATTCATAATAAATATTAGAAAGGAGAATAAAAGTATAAATTCACTTTAAAAAATAATTGAGTAGTTCCGAAAGATTTTATTTAAATCATTAATTTAAAAATAAATTAAGAACTTATCTTAATAATGACCTGAAGTTGTAATTAACAATTGTAAATATATTTTCATGTAAATACAAGTGATTAGCAAAAATGTTACTGAATTAAAAAGCCAAAATCAACGCAGTTCCTTGTTGATTGTTACTTTAACATCGGGAAATCCAAATTTATTAATCAATAAAATACATGATTATTTAAAAAAAAACTGTTATATTCATATATAGCATGACTTGTCCGTTGTTACAGATAGTGTGGGACCGACAAATAGACATTTTAATTTTGTATTCATGTGTTTGTTTACAAAAAAATCAATGGACACGTTATTTAATCATCAAAGTCTTCAACAGAAATCTATGAAATCGAGATCTTTAAAGCAGATTCGTACCTTCTGCAAATATGGTTACAAATTTAGACAGGCACTTAACTATATTGTGTCCATAATATGTAACTAGAGGCTTTTTCGAATTCTGGTCGTTCAAAACTTTAATGAAATGTACCTAATATCGACAAACATTACTACGCGAGTCAAGCTTTTAAGTATTCAAAGTAGATTTTTATGCACTTTCAATAATTACCATTCGCAAGAATAAGTCCGATAAAGAGGTGTCAAGAGAGTTAATAATAATTTTTCAAATAATAACGCACGTTGTAACCCGTTACATTATCATAATAAAAGTCTTGTATTTTAATATGTAAATCCATTATATCAACCTTTACGCAGTTCAAAACTAAAAAAGGGCCGGCTACACATATAAAGAGCACTATACAACTGTGTATCCCGAGCTAGTATTTAAGTATTTCCAGGCTCAGAGAGATCACATTTACAATCATTAATTTTACAGTAATTTTTCTTATAGATAAAGTATTGAATAATTTGATTTATCTACAAGAACGAAAAGAAGAAAGAATTAATTAGCTAGACAAATAGACATCTCATATTCATTTTTCCTTTATATTCCTCTTTCAAGTCAATTTATTGAAGTAAATTCTTTCGAGTTGACATATGTATAAAATATATGTACACATTTGAGATCTTATTTCACCAATGTTGAATCATTGAATTAATCAAAATTAAGCACGTACCTACTTATTTTCTAACACCACTTAAGATGAATTCGGGATGAAAAAAATATATTGTAAAAGTCCATGATTATATTGATATACATATTTTTATTGTTTTAAGGACTGTACGACCTTCTTTAGTAAAGTATACCATCAAATGTTCTTATTCCCTTCAATAATAAGGTTCTATTATAACAAAATTTTATAATGAAATAAAATATTTTTAATTTAATTTTTTTACTTACTAGTTTCATTTCCAGTAAATTTAATCCTATGTTTTATCTTATTGCATCTATATAAAGTGAAGTAAATCAAGGCGTTTCTTAAAAATGACAAGAAGCATTCTATATTTTTTTACTCATACAAATTTACACATTATTATTAGACTTTATCTCAGTTAACAAAATCACTGTAAGTCTGTTCCAGGTATTCTTCTTAGCGCAACAAACTAAATCTTATTAATAATAGAATTAACATAGTATCTACGTATGTATGTATTTAAGGCTTGATTGAAAAATATAACTTTAGGATGAACGAAATTCATTCTTATTAGACTCATTAAGTCGCAGACAGGGGTAATAAAACTTAACCCCTTTAAGTTTTCAAGAAATGATAACAAGCTCTATCACGTAGCAAAAGTAAAAGAAAATATCTGATTATTATAATTTTGAATATACTAATATCAGATTTGCTATTGGCAGAATAACTGCGATCTCTGCCTATGTATCTGAACAACAGTATTAACATAATGGCAACATTTTCGTTTGTACTTTAATTAGTAACCTTTGGTAGGTTAAGTAACTGTTTCTGGGACGGAACAGTATGAAAGTAGTAATAAGAATTTTGTCTGGTTTGTTAAATATATGAATAGACTTAAAATGACAACTTGAAAAGCGTTAGTATTTCAGTATTAAATTTTTCATAAACTATGAAATTCAGTCCAGAAGTAATGTAAACGTGTAGACAGTGGACACACATGATATAATTTTTAATTTCATTTTCCTTTTTTATATTATCGAATACATGATGACACAGATATATAACAAAATAACCAGTTTAAATACTTTAATTTTAATATAAGTGTTAATAGAAACAAACAGTGTCACCTTCTGGAAATTACTCATCAAGCAAAAATGTTTTGCACATTGAGTAATTCAATATCATTTGACATGCAATCAAATATTACATTACAGCACTCATAGAACCTTTTTTGAAACTTTGAATTTGATTACTTGAATGTAAACCGAAACCTTTTGTTGCAACAAAACATAGGTATAGGCATGTGAATCTTACTTATATAATGTGCAAATGCTACAGTATAACGGTAAAATACTATGGATGTATATATGCATTGTTATTTAATATCTTTTAAAAAAAATTATGAAAAAGATAAGGTCCCATTAAATATTATTATAGTAGTGGTTCAGGTTCTTTTAGAATTTAAAGAAATTATCATAAAGCTGAATTGTTGATACTTATTTAAAAAAATTAATTAACAGTAAGTTTTGGAATCTCTGTCTTTCCCAGGAACTTTCGATGGCTGGCAAACCAATGCTCCGTTAAAGAAGACAATTTAGCTGTTTAATTATAAAAGCAAAAGGTCTTAATCCTGTTCGTTTTAGAAAAATCAAAGATACTTTTGTCAGTTTGTCTACAAGGGGAGGGGCGTTCATTTTAAGCTTAGACGATTTCTAATTAAACATGTTATTTATGAAACTTATGGATTTAAAAAACTTAAATGGCTATTATGATTTAAATAATAATATATTAAATAATTCGGCTGAGTCGTACAGTTAAGTTCGAAAGGTATATTGTCGTAAACTATTTTTAGTGTAAAAATAATATAGTTTCCATCCATGTATATAATGTTCTTAAAGTCAAAGAGAAGATTATACATAGCTAAGGAACTCTCTCTAACAGAAATGTAACAAAATTTTAAAATAAGTATATGCAGGTAGGTATATGAGACGGTTTTAAAGTTTAAACATTTTTTTCATCGCGTACCCATATTATGTAAGAACGTGTAGGTACCTATGGTTTGTTTTATTATAATGAAATTTGTTAAAGTTTTGAAATGAAAATCTAGGGACGTAAATTGAGAAAATTATGTTTTTAATAATAAATTTTTAAAGGCGTAACAGTTAGACTGTGATATATTAAAATGCAAGTCATATTTAAGGCAGATCGATAGAAATACTAATGCTAAAAGTTGTGCTACATCTGTGTCTAAAATTCTTAATCGCCTAAGAGTGAAAATATGCTACAACTTCATACATATTGAATATCGCCTTTCTGTTAAAAGAAATAACTTAGACAAATAAAAACAAATGGTTTAATCCATATCGGTCATTAAGCAACGGTAAATACCTACCATCCTTAAATAAGTATTGCTTTCCTGATAGAAGAATTGTTAAAAGTTATACTAAAATTAACAATATATACCTACCTATCATATATCATAAGTCAGTTGTGGCCTAGTGGTTAAAAGGCCCGCCTCTCATGCATGAGGGCGCAGGTTCGATCCTGGCAATGTGATTATTCCAAGTCATATGTACTTTCTAAGCGTAATAAGATATCACTGATTAATGTATTCCCAAAGAGGGTTGATGTCAGGCAGGCGGCCGGTCGTAAAAATAATTAGCCAAAACTATTCACAACATGTTAGTCAGACCCTGGCTAAAGCTGGGAAATAGCCAGGTAGTACACCTATCATATATCATAAATAAGTATATATAAAAATATATATTTATTTTCTACGTACCCCGAGACATTAAGATTTTAAAACAATGACAGCTTTAATAATTAAAAAAGGATAATAAAATAGCAAAACTGATTGTAAAATTAATAGGTGCTTTTTTTTAGATTGTAACAACATTTTACAAAACCGCGAAAGTAAACATAAAACAAAACAACTTTTACATTTTAAGTTTTTGACTTACTTTTCAAGTTCCCTAATATCTGATTTTTTTTTTCAGTAATATACAGACAGGAATATTACCACCCGGTGTAAGCGGAGTTTTTCGCCAGGTAATTAGAAGCTTATATATTTTTTTACGCGTTACCACTTTTTTTAAATAGTTTTTTCGTAAAAACCTTGATAGAGATATTGTTTTATTTATTACGTGTAAGGGGCCTTGAGAGATTTATTTGCCGTTGTAACAAGAAAGTTATAATAGAAACATTAAGGATAAACTATACACGTAAGACAAAACAAAAAAAGTATTTTACATTTAAAAATCTACTTATTCACCATAAATTACAAAAGAGGTAGCTAATGATAATTAAAAATTTAAGGTAAAAAAATAATGCACATCAAAAATATTTTTAATGTCATAAAAATATGCGTTGAAAATTGCTTTTAATAATATGTATTGAAATATATGAATTTGTATTATACATAAAATATTAGTGCGTATGACCTTTGCGAGTATAGAAATTGGTTGATGAAAATGTTGCCATATTTAGAGCATTTTCTTAGAAACATATTTTTCTTTCCAGAGTTTGTTAAATATTTAAATATGAACACAATAACTACAGAAAATATTAAATAGTTTTTAGTTAATAATACACATACATTTTTTTGTTTTTTTTTTGTTCAAATATATTTTTTTCAATTAATTCTTACAATTTATAATTTTAAAACTAATTTCTATATATTTAAGAAATCTTTTGGAACATGCGACCGACAAATATCAGCATTGTCGTCGTATGTGCGAGCTGCTTGCACCTTGAACACAGCCGGCAGCATTGGAAATTTATTCACTCGCAAAATGGCTGCCACTGCAAATACTTCATGTCCGTGGCCTAATAGTCAAGAAGATTACGATTTACGTGATGTTATTGGTAAGTAATTGTTATTAATTGAAAAAATATAATTATTCATTTAAATAATTTTTGGAACTTGATTTTGTAGTTTATTAATTGTTTAATAGTGGTTTTAAATTAAAATTACAAAACAATCGATACAATCTGTCATATTGTATCATGTCATCAAATATTTTCTTGATACTATCAGTTCTGGACATTTATTGAAAATTTTAAAATACTCATCTGATAATATTATGTGTTTTTATTATTATACCATTTTAACAAATAAATTAAAGCATTTTTGTCATTCATTTCCCGGTATGTCGCTTGTGCTTCTGTTGACACAGAATCCACTCATTTACAAGGTATTGTAAATGTAAACAAGTCATTACGTGTATTACATGTCGACAACGAAACGTGTTTCGTTCATTATAACATTCCAGTTATAACTCAATTTTATAATTCAGATGTTGTTCCAAAAAGTCGGAAAGTCAATGATAGTGTATAGACTTGATAGGTAAAAAAAGTTGTATAAATATTCTTAAGTAGAAAAATTTATATTAATTAGTTATCTAAGATAAATAGAGTCATTTGTACACAAAATGAGGTAAATAAAAAATCTAAAATCATCATTCTCCTATAATACAGAAAAAACACTTAAGATCATTGAATTCAAATACAAAAGATCTAATTGACTTGACATACTTATTAATATTTTTTAACTAATTGATTTCTTTTTTGATTTCTCCTCAGGTGTGGGAGCAACTGCTGTTGTATATTCAGCATTTTGTAAACCAAGAAATGAAAAATGTGCTATAAAGAGAATAAATTTAGAGAAATGGAATACCTCAATGGACGAGCTACTAAAAGAAATTCAAGTGAGTCAAAAATTAAATTAATCTTAAGAATTTTATTTTCTAATAACAGACTTTATTTTACTATATATAATAATTGTTATAAGCATTATCTTTCAATTTATAACAATACCTAAACAAATTACTATAGAATATATCCAGATAATAGAATATATCTGAATATTCACTTTACAAATTTACAATGATAATATTCAAGTGATAATTATTTGTCTACATTCAACCACAGACAATTTATTTCCCTTTAAACATTTAATACACAAACTAGTTTTCATAATTGGATTGACAATAAATTAATAAGATACTTAACATTCATATTTAAAAAACATACCAAACCATTATTTCCATTCTACTTGCAATAAAAGATGTTGCTTTTTTATTTCCAGGCAATGTCCAGTTGCAATCATCTCAATGTTGTCACATATTATACCAGTTTTGTGGTTAACGACGAATTGTGGCTGGTCCTTAAATTATTAGAAGGTAAGCAAAACACTTTATAATCAATTTATTTTAGATTTGTTTCCCATATATTTATTATTATTCATGCAGAAAACTCATTTAATGTGGGTTCATTAATGTGCATATTACTTTTTTTTATTATATATGAATTTATTTGTATTTTTTTTATCTCATAAATTTTTGTTTATTTAATAATTGATTTGAGATATTTGTTTACAATTTCATAAAATTGTATTGCATATTATTTCCATATAATTTTTAATTTAAAACTGTTTTTGATAAAAATATGTTTTGCTTTGCCCATTATATTATTATTATTTTATTTAAGCAATTGCTATACTATTGACCAAATTAAAATTATTATTAACAAATTTTTTGATCGACATTTACAACATATTCAAAAGTCATAAAAATTACCTATATTTCGATGTTCAATGTATATTTATTATTTACATATTAACTGATATATTCATAAAGTATCAGATTTAGTATTATCATGGTCGGGTATCTATACAAAGGAATATCATTTAATTATTTAATTTATAAAAAATGCATACTTTTGGAAGTTTTGTACATTGACAATACTTTATTTTAGATAGGTGTAAAAAATAAATAAAAATATATAAGCATTAATAAATTGTAGCTCATACAGCAAAAGATTTACATGTATAACTTATATATAAGTAATATTCTCCATATACATCTAATTTCATTATAATTATTCTTTGTCCAATAAGTATCTTAGGTTGATTTCCATTTCATTATTTTAAATCATTGCGATACTCATAATGTTAGTAATGATCAAGTATAATTCAAAATCAGATGGAATCTTCAATCATTGTAGAGTTATTTTTTAAATATTAAATATTTTAAATTTGAAATGGTTATAAGTATTAAAATATACATTCTCTTGCAAATTGGAAATTCGCGATACGTGATGTTTTAGTTATTTCTATGACTGGTGTTGTAGCAACATCTTTTTCTTACACTTTTTAATTTGTAGGTCAGCGCTATTATTACCGTTTGATATTGACGATTTTATGACTGTGTTTACATAAAAATGTTTGACTTGGATAGAAATAACACATATGGAACATAAAATTTTCTTTAAACCAGATGTATATGTTGGTTCAGCCGAGTTTCTATAAGGAGGCTTTACCAGTAGAGACTAGTTTTTTATAATTAAAATAAAAAAAATAATTGATCAATAAAATAAGATGGTGTCATTTTATTTCATATAATTAGAAGAATTATCATGAATGTTTCTTGCAAATATTCAGTTATAAATGAATGTACATACATATCTTTTTTATAAACAATATGTGTTTATTATCAAGTAAAATTGTTAATAGGTTTTATTAAACTATCATCAGATTACAGACTTAAGTTGTAATAACTTGTATGATAATTTTGGGTTGTGAGTTGAGTTTGTGATTATTTATATCATTAATACTTGGTGATTTGTAATTATTAATACTTGTAATTATAGTTATTTGGTAACCAAATGGAAATTTGGTTATTATAAATTGTCTGAAGAAAAGATTCTCAAAAACAAGAAATTCTAATCTGACCGAGTCTTTTTTGTTTGTTATGCTGCATATTGTTAAATAGGTTTAGCATAACAATAAACTTTAATTTTGCCTCACCATGTTTCATAGTGAATTACGAATCTACTTTGGTTACATCAAAGTTTAATTTTAAGATTAAAGTAATATATATACATATATCTATATATATATTATGCTTCATATTTTTTTACTTTGCCTTCAATAAGGCCCTGTAGAATGGACATTAAAACATTTTTAAGTGGATGATTATTTATAATATATAAATTTGTTAATTGTAACTTGATAGTAAAAATTGAATAGCCATTTAACATTCTGCAATTTTTATTAAAAAGAAAACTTTTTTGTTGATGATTTATATTGCTTTACTATTTACTTTGTAATTAATTGTATTGATTATTTCTTATGTCTTTTTCAGTTTCATCAAACCCTTGTATTTTTTAATTATCTATCAGGTTGTTTTGATTATCTATCAGGTTTTGTTTAATATGAAAAAAGTTTTGCTGACATGATTCAAGACCATTGTGAAATATTTCTTTTGTTTATCGTCACATATATTTTTGTTATTTGTAACATTATATTTGTATCATATTCTGCATTTTCATTAGTTTTATATTTTTTGGCGACGTATGCAGAATCCATATAGACTGTTTCACAATGTTTTATTATTGAAATTATTATACCAACAGCACTTGACTCTTCATTTTTTGTCTACTGTTTTTCGATTTTTCTGTTCTTGAACGACTTCGAAAAAAAATTAGAGTCAAGTTTTAAAGCTTATTCCATGAATGGAAATTACTTTTGATCCTTTTATTTTTATTAGGTCAACAAACTTTTTAAAAGAATTATGAATTCATGATAATATTATGAAAACCGAATAAATCTGACTTGTTTTTTTTATATATATATGTATAAAAGTTTATTATAATGAACAAAATGTAGTGGCGTAGAAATAGATCAAGCCGTTACGGAGATTAGGCGGTACAAACAGTCGGTGTGAAATCAAAAATATACATAAATAAATATTGTACATTTTGGTATATATTAAGCTATGTATAAATTTATATGCTTTCAGTTAGAATCGTTTTTGTATATTATAAACGGACGATTTTATTATTTGTACGGATTTTAAATGCCTTTATTGCTTTGGTGAGACATTTTTTTTTAACTTTCTTTGGCTTAGTTAACGTTTGCATAAAGTTTAGAGAAAATACTTTATGTGAGGGCCGTATTAAAACCTGATTTAAAATCTCATTATGTACATATTTTGATTATAAAAAAGTAACACGTTTTTGAATTTCAGATTAAAATCAGTAAAATTGTTTTTTCACTCACTAATTGTTGTAGAAGCATCACCTAACTTTGTGTTAAAATATTCTTAATGCTTAATTTCATAATGTACATTTGATTATTTCACAAATTATACTTCCATTTCTGTTATTTAACACCATTTTATGAAAATGAAAACCCGAAGGAAGATTGAGAGAAAAGTTTTATGATTAACAATTTGCTAATTTGTATTAATTACATTGCATTTACTATACTTTTGGTTTAATGTCACGTTTCAATTATTTTTTATTTTTGAGTGATATATTTATAACCTAAACATAATTTTGTGACATATTTATAATAAGAACTCAAGAAAAATCTTTTCTATTACCATCAGGCATCCATTTATCTTTACCAGTATAAAAAACCTGAACTAATTGTTTGAACTCTTGCTTTGTTCGTCTTACTAATCTAAGATCTCAGGAAAAACTGGCTTCATTTGTAAATGACGTGCAATGCTAGACAGGTTTGTTAACCATGAAGTACTCTAAATATTTACAAGCTCCGACCTCTCAGAATTAGAATTATAAAGAGATCGACAAAAGTGTTGGAGGTATGAAGAATAATAAAACCTTTTGGGACCATCTGTTGCGTGCCCTGAGTTAGGTGTAATAGTTTCGAAAATATTTAAATACATAAAAATATTGTTACCTACGTTATACATAATCAGATTATCAGACCCTTGACCTTTACTTAAGATTCTATAGTACTATTTTAACCCAATATAACTTAAGGTATATAGATACATATGTAAATATGGTAGTTTCTCAAGATTAGTAAGATTTGTGCTATCACAAAGAAATCTTAAGCTTTTACAAATAATAACTTCAACGGCTTTGCTGGCGAAAGCTAGTTATTCTTCACATGTATGACAGTTAAAATTGCTATCTTTTTAGAGTTCTGTACCTGTGAAGGAAAAAATATTCTTAAAGTATTATTCTTAAAGGAATATCGGTTTGTTTGTTTGACCGCACCATCTACTTCGGAAAACCCCTTGGACGGTATCGAGTTGAAATTAAAACGCTGATGTTGTAAATGGGAATTAAATAAAAAAAAGGGAACTATATTTGTACTAACCCTTCGATGGGCAAGTCCGACTTGCACTTGTCATTTTTTTTTTTTTAAATAAGCGTAGGTTGTTAGAAAGACTAAATATATAATGCACAAATACTACTCGAATAGACGATTTCATTTGAATATTCATTAAAAATAAAGACCTTGCCATTATTATCATAAACAATGGAATATTAAAAATATATATAATAACACAACACAAGAATTTAGTCGAATTATTGATTCCCTTGATACAATGAAAATACATTACATGTTTTGTTCGATGGATTGGTCTTAAATTCCAACATCAAACCACATTTTCTAGATCGATGCAATAGTAAAAAAGAATGTTACAATTACTTTTTCCTAAATAATTTACGAAAAACATAATTTTTGCTATGAAACATGCTGAGACAAAAGGAAATTTTATTTTTAATTCCCTGATTATTAAAGAAAATATCATCAAGTATGTGATTTTAAACTTAGGTAACAGGTTATTGTTATAGTAAAATAAAACTGCCATATTCAGCGTTAAATGAGCTAACCAAGAAATAAAATTAAATATTTAATCATCCACGAGCTCCGTTAACTGATGCGCTGTAAAATTAATTACGTCAAAGAACACTACATACATATATATCATATGTAATATACATATATGTATATATATAATGAAAAGTAATTGTTTATATAAGCCTTAATTTAAAATATATTTTATTAAGCTTATGAATTTTTATCGTGATTTTGAATTTCTTTTTTGCATTCTATTCGTGCAGTCGTGGGTTCAAATATTACAGTATTTTATTGATTATATTTTCCACTGGTTTATATATTATATAAATTAAAATTTCGGTAAATTATTTATTTCAATTTTTTTTGTAGTTTTCTGTTATATATTAAAAATTTGTTCAATAGCAGACAATATGATCGTGTTCAACATTCGTGTGATATTTACGTTATTGTTTATTTTTATTGTACGAACTTAAATCTCTTTTAAACCTTATTACGCATTATATTGGGTGTGTATTTGTATGGGGTCCTGTGAATGTCTTGACCCCGCATTTTTTTTATAGCTACACGACTTGTGCATGTTAAGTACATAACGTTAACGCAGTCTATAATATTTGCGCGCGCAATCAATCAATAAATCTGCATTCGCGGGGGATGTACTTCTCTAGAATCTCTAGAATTATATATATACATATATACAGATATTAGATGACAATTTTAAGGTTGCAGTGGCTTTACTTGTATAAGATAATAGTTTATAAAGTTTATTATTTATATTTCTTTGTATTTAAATTAGGTTTAAGGATTTTTTGTAACAGATTAGAATCATTATATTGTGTCCCAAATGTCACATTAAAATAAAATATGTAATGTAAAATGTGGTACAAAAAAATGATTCTTATATATCATACGCATTAAATTTCCTAAATAATAAAATATATTCAATTATATCTCCTAAGATGGTATGATGGTAGTGTACCATATAATTTGGCGAATATAAATGCAGTAGCCGATCATACAAACGTGAAAAAATGTGTCATGTGTCAACAGGTGGCTGTAGCAAAATTAACTGCTTAAGCGAATTCATGTGGTGACCATCGCCAGCAAAATATAAAGCAATATAAATAAAAAAAATGGTCCTTTTTCGCAACTTTGCCATTTTATTATTGTTTATTTAAACAAATCTGTACTCTCATATGTTTTTATATATGTTTAAATGACTAAAATTTATAGTAAAAACTATTTCCAACCCCAAATGTGGAAAAATGACTGAAATTGACATATATCGAGTATACATACAATTTTCATTGCGCAACAAATTACGCAGTAGAATATTCTAGAAGTCATATATACATGTACAATTTATAGGTAAGAAAGGAATCTGGGCCCGGGGAAAGCTAGGATGCAATCAATAAATGCATTCCCTTTGTCTGCTGACCTGCGCGCGTTTACATTAAACCTGCCAAATGCTTATTGCACACGCGTAGATTTATTGATTTTACATCTAGACCTAGCTTGTTAACCGATCCCTCGGCCATTCGGGCGGAGTTCCTTAAGAGAGGCACATGTGCCAAGTAACATTTCTAAACGGTATGAGCCCTGGATAAATATATTAAGGGCTCATACCGTTTAGAATGTTTGAAGCCGGGGAAGTTATATCTAGAGGAACAGACAGACTTGTAGGTTACAGTGTTTTTTGAAATGGCTGTGTGAGATCGCGTGTGTAAATGACAAAATATTTTCTAGGAGGGAGTCTTTTGGACGTAATCAAACACAAGATGCGGGTATCGAACTGCAAGCACGGCGTATTTGACGAAGCAACGATCGCCACTGTCCTCAAAGAAGTGCTTAAAGGGTTGGAGTACTTTCACAGCAACGGACAAATTCATAGGTAGTATTTAATTTATATTTCATATATTGCGATTTAATTTTAAGTTTGTTTGAATTTTGCTGGCTATAAATTTTGCGACTTTTTTTTTATGTTATGTTTTTCATTGTTTGAATGTTTTAATTTCATATAGTATTCAAAGAGTAAAAATATTATTTTGGCGAATTGTGCATAAACTATTTTACTCTGCTGCCGTAATAAGGAAATATAAGCTTGTCCAACGAAACAAAGAGAAGATAAAATAATTATAGCAAAACCACAAAATATTTGCGATATAATACATATTTACATAGTTTTTAATAAAGTCATGCGAAATTAAATAATAGCTGAAGATGAAGATTCCAAAAGCGAATACTTCATAAAAATAATAAACAAAAAACCATATAATTGGCAATGTTTATGCGAAGTCGAATATTGGAAAAGTAAATGTAATGATGATTTTCTAAGGAGAGGAGTGACCGTCCTGGTAATTTCAGGGATATTAAGGCGGGTAACATATTGCTGGGAGAGGATGGAACTGTTCAGATTGCTGACTTCGGGGTGTCAGCGTGGCTGGCGACCGGTAGGGACTTGTCGCGGCAGAAAGTCAGGCACACCTTCGTTGGTACTCCCTGCTGGATGGCACCCGAAGTCATGGAACAGGTATAGAATAAATTTTCTTACGATGACATATGTATATCTAACAAGTCCATATATGGTCAAATACATTATTTGCACATACACATACCGATGTAGACCTATTAGGTTCCTACCTGACATCTACGGGGTTTCGGCATAAACAAACTCTACCTTACCCTCAACATTACATGTACCCGTTAGGGTATGTGTTAACACATGCCTTACCTTATTTCTTATCATCTCCTCCCATGCAATTTAAACCTGTACAAAGCTCTAAGAGTATCCATACCTTACCATAGTCATACCATACAGTACACATCCACTCTAACATCTAAACTTATACTTACATTCACACTCTCAACCACTTACACTTACACTCACCCTCACAAACTCACACCCACACCCACATTCACACTCACATCCACGCCCACACCCACACACTTACACACACACTCACACCCACACCAATACCCACACCCACACTCACACCCCCCCCCACACCCCCAGCCACACCGCAACCCACACCCCAAACCACCCAGACATGAAGT